>CM029595.1:82686230-83286230 GCA_017311375.1 Mytilus coruscus | reverse complement strand
GATTCAGCATATTAAAGAACCCCAAGAGTTCAAGAATAAAACCCCATTGAAATTGGTCAAGAATTAAGCAATTTATACAAAGTATCTTCTTTTGCACAATACTGTGCAATTGAATATTTCTTGCAATTGCGCAATACTGTGCAATTGAATATTTCTTGCTATTGTGTAATACTGTACAATTGACAATTTCTTGCTATTGCGCAATATTGTGCTATTGGATATTTCTTGCTATTGCAAATACTGTGCAATTGAAGATTTCTTGCTATTGCGCAATACTGTGCAATTGAAAATTTCTTGCTATTGCACAATACTTATTATATAATAATTTACACATCCTGTTAGGTGTGTATCTCCTGCCATATCATTATTATTTGCTTTTAAATATAAATCAGAAATAACCAACTTAAAATGGAAAATTTTAAAGAAAAAAAAAAAAAAAAAGAACCCCCCAAATTTTTGAACCCCTTATGATTCATCACCCCAAAACTCAATCCCAGCATTCCTTTGAGGTATGGTACCTTGCAGTACAATTTCAGAGAGATCCATACACTTGAACACAAGTTATTGTCTGGAAACTAGAAAATGCTTATTTTTGGCCCCTTTTGGCCCCTAATTCCTAAACGTTTCAGGCAATTACCCCAAACTCAATTCCAGCTTTCCCTTTGTGATATGGAACCTTGTAGTACAATTTCAGAAAGATCCATACACTTACACACAAGTTATTGTCATGAAACTAGAAAATGCTTATTTTTGGCCCTTTTTGGCCCCTAATTCCTAAACGTTTCAGGCAATTACCCCAAACTCAATTCCAGCTTTCCTTTGTGATATGGAACCTTGTAGTACAATTTCAGAAAGATCCATACACTTACACACAAGTTATTGTCATGAAACTAGAAAATGCTTGTTTTTGCCCCTTTTGGCCCCTAATTCCTAAAATTTTGAGGCAATTACCCCAAAATCAATCCCAGCATTCCCTTTGTGATATGGAACCTTGTGGTACAATGTCAGAGAGATCCATACACTAACACACAAGTTATGTCTGGAAGTTACAAAATGCTTATTTTGGCCCTTTTGGCCCCTAATTCCTTAACTGTTGGTACCATAACCCCAAAATCAATCCCAACCTTCCTTTTGTGATATTGAACCTTATGGTAAAATTTCATAGAGATCCATTCACTTAAACTAAAGTTAGAGTGCGAAACCAATGCGTCTTCGGACGACGACGACGACGACGACGACGACGCCAACGTTATATTAATATATACGACCACAAAATTTTTTTGCGGTCGATAAAACTACATTTTACCCCTAAGTTCTATTTTTAGCCATGTCGGCCATGTTGGTTGGCAGGCGGAGTCATCGGACACCTTTTTATAAACAAGATACCCTAAGGATGATTATGACCAAGTTTGGCTAAATTTGTCTCAGTAGTTTCAGAGAAGATTTTTGTAAAAGATTACAAAAATTTACGAAAAATTGTTAAAAATTGACTATAAAGGGTAATAACTCCTTAAGGGGTCAATTAACGATTTTGGTCATGTTGACTTATTTGTAGATCATACTTTGCTGAACATTATTGCTGTTTACAGTTTATTTCGATCTATAATAATATTCAAGAAAATTGCAATAAACAGCTGCGCCATGAGCGCATGATACGCCTGTCGTTTTATGCAATAATCATAAATAGTTTCTGAGATACAGCGTGACATGTGAAAACACACCTTTTAACAAAAAACTCAATAACTCTTAAATAAAATTTTGAATCATCACCAAAAGTATACAGATCTTGAGATTAATATAACTAAGAAGTGTGTAAAGTTTTAAGCAATAATCATATATTGTTTTTGAGATACAGTGCGACATGTGAAAACACACCTTTTAACAAAAACTCAATAACTCTTAAATAAAATTTTGAATCATCACCAAAAGTATACAGATCTTGAGATTAATATCACTAAGAAGTGTGTAAAGTTTTAAGCAATAATCATAAATGGTTTTTGAGATACGGGCGACATATGAAACCCCCTTTTTTTTTTACAAAAACTCAATATCTCTAAAATAAAATTTTGAATCAAAATCAAAAGTATACAGATCTTTAGATTAATATAACTAATAAGTGTGTAAAGTTTTAATCATAAATCGTTTTTGAGATATGGCGCGACATGTAAAAACCCCATCCCCCTTTTTTACAAAATACTCAATAAATCAAAAATAAAATTTTGAATCATCACCAAAAATTATACAGATCTTAAGGTTAATATAACTAAGAAGTGTGTAAAGTTTTAAGCAATTATCATAAATCGTTTTTGAGATACGGCGCGACATGTGAAAAAAACACACCCCTGTTTTAGTTACAAAGTCCCGTAACTCAAAAAGTTTTAATCTTATTTTCACCAAAAAGTATACAGATCGTTTGACCATCATAAGGAACAACTGCATTAAGTTTCATGAAATTTGGATGAGTTGTTCTCAAGTTACGGTGCGACATGTTTACGCCGGACAGACAGACGGACAGAAGGACGGATGCCTGACATTTGTATACCATAATACGTCCCGTCAAAATTTCCTTAAAATTACCAATTCAGGGGCAGCAATCCAACAACAGGTTGTCTGATTCATCTGAAAATATCAGGGCGGCTAGATCTCAACCTGATAAACATTTTTACCCCTGTCAGATTTGCTCTAAATGCTTTAGTTTCAGAGATATAAGCCAAAAACTGCATTTTACCCCTATGTTCTATTTTTAGCTATGTCGGCCATGTTGGTTGGAAGGCGGGGTCATCAGTCACATTTTTTAAACAAGATACCCTAATGATGTTTGTGGCCAAGTTTGGTTAAATTTAGCCCAGTAGTTTCAGAGGAAAAGATTTTTGTAAAAGTTAACGGACGACAACGACGGACGACGGACGCCAAGTGATGAGAAAAGCTCACTTGGCCCATTGGGCCAGGTGAGCTAAAAATCACATGAATAATATGAAGCTAATTATGGAGTATAAATATAAAAATGTACATGTACATTCTGAGATGGTCCCTTACCTATATTTTCCATGTAATCTCCTTCATGTGTATGTTTAAAGTTATAAAGATGATATCTACCATGGTCTGTGGGTACATGTCCTTGCAAATCACCTACATTAACATTTTCTGCTTCTTCAAAATTTATTATTTCTTTACTGAGATCTAAACTCTGCAAATAAAACATATAAGAATATGAAAGCTATTCATAAATATACAATTACATTTTTCTTAACTTATATCTTCATGATATAGCAGTTTCCTGGTGATGTGATGTAAAGCAGCAATCAATCAGTCAATCTTTATATATACTGTAGATTCATTTATATTTGTCGGTACCAATTTTCATGGATTAAGGAAAACTTTCCTTTTCAGGGGTATTTGTTTTCGTGGTTTAGCCAAAATCTACATACAAGCCTATGAAAAATTTGTTGAACATATTTATGTATCAGATATCAGAATGCTTTTTTTTTCATTATTGCTATACCCAACCAAGTCACATTATTCCCATTAATAAAAACCTCACAATAATTTCTGAATAGACAGTATTTATTTGTCCTTGCTATTAAAAGTAACACCTATGTAAGCTTTTGTCACCTCATAATAGTTGCTTTATCTAACCTGGCTGTATCATCCCCAATTGAAACTTTGTAACTTACCAGCTGCAGGTAATTAAATTGGCCCTGTCCTAATGCCTCAATTTTATTTAAAGCTTGTTGTGATATGGGAAAGGCTACTCCTGATATGGTTTGCTGTTTGGTATCTACACTGGCTGTATTGATCTGGAATTACATAAAAAATTATACTATATTTGAAAAATATTTTATTCATTCAATATATATAATTTACCCTGGCTCAGCTTAGCTAAAATTTTCAGTAAATTAGTCAAACAAACCTGCTATAAATTTCAACTCTATTAAGCGAAAACCTGTCTTGGCATGTATCTGTATTAAGCTCTCTTCCTGTGACACGACAGTAAAACCTATGCATTATGAACCTTATTTCAAAGGTCACTGCTATTATGAGGTCAGTTTTACCTGCTCCAAAAGGTGACCTTTAAACACAGATTTAACTCTACTCTAAGATAATCTTTTACAGTGTAGCCATTTTTAAAATTTTGAAATGAATTTAAATTACTATTAATCACAGTCAAACTCTACTAATTAACAAAATTACAACATTAGCATGATTTGTCAGAAAAGTTGTGAATAAATTTTTAACAGAGACCATTGACAGATTTGCAATCAACACCAAATTGACTACAAGAAAAAAAAATTTATTGTAGAGGAAATAAAACCTTTCCCCAAAATCAGTTGGTGTTTACCTTTCAATGACAATTTCTGCAAATTGAACTGTCCTATTGAATAAATACAACAGCTATTGTTCTCTGTGAAATTCATTCAATGGGAACATTATATTTCTCCTTGAAAAGCCAATCATTCATTGACTAATTTGGCAGTAGGAATAAACCTCTTAGTGATAAAAATACATGTGACTATGCAGTATGAATTTTGATCATTGTTGAGGGCTGTATGGTGACCTGTAGACGTTAACTTCCATGTCATTTGGTCTCAGGTAGAGAGTTGACCAATTGCCAATCATACCATATCTTCTTATTTTTATATACCAATACTGAAATAAGATACACTGCATGTGATGGTGTAAAAATCATCAACAGAGCAAGAAAATACTTCAGGATTCATCAAGCAACAGGCATGACAGGCAAAATGCAAGGCTAAGCCTCATATTTTCTCTGTATCTGAGTGTCATGCTTAAAAGTTCCATGTTGTACAACTACTATTAATCACTTTATTATCATCTAGATATGTTTATTGATAAATATCTTTCCTCTATGACTTATACTGACTTAGCTGCAGACCAAAATATCTAGAATAGGGGTAAAAGTAAATACTGACATGTTTGTTTAACCTGGACAATTCTTACAAATCATTCAAACAATAACTCATAACTGTAACTTGGGACATGCAAATAACACAGGATAAATTAAAAAATTAGCAGACTGAAAAAACACAATTTTGTTTTCATTGCATTTTGCTGACAGAAAAAAAAAATTATATTATGGTGATTTAATGTATCTTAGACCCAGGTACAATGTTAAGTTGTGCCACAACAACAGAGCAACAACAAAAGCAATACCTAAAAGAGTTTCGATTTTCTAATGCACTACAATTATTTTCCTTGTTAGTTGGAGAAGTATATGATTTAACAACATCAAATAATATACAAGGAAAACAATAAGGGTAAAGGTCTCAGTAGTTTCATTGCTATTCTTTATTTTTAATGATGTGGTAATACTAATTAATGAGGAAATGCATATGTAATATGAATGAAACTTAAGAAGATGACTTATATCTTTGAAATGAGTTTATTCAAATATTTAACAAATTAATATTCCATAATATATATAAAAAATTGTTTTAAATATCAGGAAGGGTGAAGTCAAACTTAGCTGCTCTGTTTTAATGTTACACACTAGGCTTTGTTTTAAAAACATATTGTCTAGATAAACAAAAGAGTTTTGTGCTAACCCTTTTTTTTAATTAATATTGTATTTATATTGTGTCAAAGATCAAATTTGTTCATTCAGTGTATGTTTACTTGTTTTTGTTAATATGTCTTTTGAATGAGTTAAGCCATTTCAGTTGATATTTTATAGTGTGTCTATGTTGTAATGTTACACTACTATTTCAGGTTAGGGTGAAGGTTGGCACCCGTTAAAACGCTTAAACCTACTGCATTTGTTTGCACCTGTCCTAAGTCAGGAACCTGTTGTTCAGTGGTTGTCGTTTGTTGATGTGGTTCATAAGTGTTTCTCGCTTCGCGTTTTTATATAGATTAGACTGTTGGTTTTCCTGTTTGAATTGTTTTACTCTAGTCATTTTGGGGCCCTTTATAGCTTGTTGTGCTGTGTGAGCCAAGGCTCTGTGTTGAAGACCGTACTTTTACCTATAATTGCTTACTTTTTAAACATTGTGACTTGGATGGAGAGTTGTCTCATTGGCAATCATACCACATTTTCTTATTTCTATTTTTGCTAATACTTAAACAGACCATCCATAGTGAAAAGGGTTCAATATTCAGATAAGTGGGTTAACCCTGCACCATGTTCCTGATGCAAATAAAGAATATAGTTTTTTGTCTTTTCAATTTTTATGCCTTTTGAGAAATTGGTGCTTGTGTGAAATATTTGTTTTTACAAAAATTTGTCAAAAACTCTGTCACATGGAATGATGGCTTGTCAAAGTTAAAGGCAAGTATTTGATGACCTCTAGAATCTAGATATCTTATTTTGATCTTATGTGTTATTGAGTTTCTGTATCATTGATATAACCTACATTTCCTTTTCTACATTATCAAGTTAAAATGTTGTTCCCTATAGTTTGTGTTTGGTATTCTTAGTGTAATTTACAGTTTAGTCCTTTATTTGTCATTCTTCTTATTTTTATTCATTTTGCATATATTACAGTAAAAAACAATCTAAACCCTACATAAATTGTGAACTGTGTCAAGTGGATTTCATTTCAGGGCATTAAATAAAAAAATTCTTTAGTATTTCTTTCTATGCAAATCAACCACCTTAATAATCTAAATAAAACTGGTGTTAAAAGCCATCGGCTTTCACAATAAAAATTGTTTTAAATATCAGGAAGGTGAAGTCAAACTTAGCTGCTCTGTTTAAATGTTACACACTAGGCTTTGTTTTAAAAACATATTGTCTAGATAAACAAAAGAGTTTTGTGCTAACCCTTTTTTTTAATTAATATTGTATTTATATTGTGTCAAAGATCAAATTTGTTCATTCAGTGTATGTTTACTTGTTTTTGTTAATATGTCTTTTTGAATGAGTTAACATGGTTAAGCCATTTCAATTGATATTTTATAGTGTGTCTTTCTATGTTGTAATGTTACACTACTATTTCAGGTTAGGGTGAAGGTTGGCACCTGGTAAAACGTTTAAACCCACTGCATTTGTTTGCACCTGTCCTAAGTCAGGAACCTGTTGTTCAGTGGTTGTCATTTGTTGATGTTGTTCATAAGTGTTTCTCATTTTCTATATAGATTAGACTGTTGGTTTTCCTGTTTGAATTGTTTTACTCTAGTCATTTTGGGGCCCTTTATAGCTTGCTGTGCTGTGTGAGCCAAGGCTCTGTGTTGAAGACTGTACTTTGACATATAATTGCTTACTTTTTAAACATTGTGACTTGGATGGAGAGTTGTCTCATTGGCAATCATACCACATCTTCTTATTTCTATTTTTGCTAATACTTAAACAGACCATCCATAGTGAAAAAGGGTTCAATATTCAGATAAGTGGGTTAACCCTGCACCATGTTCCTGATGCAAATAAAGAATATAGTTTTTTGTCTTTTCAAGTTTTATGCCTTTTGAGAAATTGGTGCTTGTGTCAAACATTTGTTTTTACAAAAATTTGTCAAAAACTCTGTCACATGGAATGATGGCTTGTCAAAGTTAAAGGGCAAGTATATGATGACCTCTAGAATCTAGATATCTTATTTTGATTTTATGTGTTATTGAGTGATATAACCTACATTTCCTTTTCTACATTATCAAGTTAAAATGTTGTTCCCTATAGTTTGTGTTTGGTATTCTAAGTGCAATTTACAGTTTAGTCCTTTATTTGCCATTCTTCTTATTTTTATTCATTTTGCATATATTACAGTAAAAACAATCTAAACCCTACATAAATTGTGAACTGTGTCAAGTGGATTTAATTTTAGGGCATTAAATAAAAAAATTCTTTAGTATTTCTTTCTATGCAAATCAACCACCTTTACAATCTAAATAAAACTGGGTGTTAAAAAAAGCCATCGGCTTTCACAGGATTCATGGTAATAAATTCATGTTTTTCAAGTCACTGTACCTCTAAGAGCATTGGAAAGGTTCGTAATACCATGCAGAATACAATTCTTTAATGCAGATTACTTACATCATTTCAAGATGTACCTACCATCATTTTGACCATCTGCTATATTATAAAATATTATTATAGTTCTGTTAATTGTGAAAATTTAAGTTGCATTTAATATTGTGATTGATATGCAATGGACAAAATGCAAAATTTGAGAAAAAGGTGCACAGAAATAATGCTATCAAAGGGAGTTTTATATTTTTGAAAACCTATTCCATCCCCAATTTTCACAATAACAAATACATTACATAAACTGTTAACACAGAGATATGTCACGCCTTTTTGTAATTTTGATAATGCAAATGTTGAAATTAAAATAGCAATACTTTAACATGTAAGTTATGCAAATATTCAAAGTCAATGAACCATGACTGAAGGTACATGGCAAAACAATCTCCATGGAAATGAGATGTGCCAATGCTAATACAACTGCATACCAAATACCATAGACTTATTAATCTTATTAGTATATTATTATACCATAAGTCGTTCCCTTTCAACAAACCTAAACACAAACATTGACTTGTAAACTATGTAAAAGTTTCAAAGTCAATGAACCATGATGAGGGGGTGGGGCTATATAATCTCCATGGAAAGGATACTTGCAAATGCCAATAAATTTGCATACCAAATATCATTGACTTAAATTTAGCGGTTCATCTTAAACTGATCTAATCACAAACTAATACATGTAAACTAAGCAAAAGTTTCAAAGTCAATAGACCATGACTGAGAGGAAGGGACCAAATATTCTCCATGGAAATGAGATGTGCTAATGCTTATACAATTGCATACCAATAAACATTGGCCTACCACTAATGGTTCCCCTTGAACTGACCTAATCACAAACTAATAAATGTAAACTAAGAAAAAGTTTAAAGTCAATTGACCATGACTGCGGGGGCGGGACCAAATATTCTCCATGGAAATGAGATATGCCAATGCTTATACAACTGCATACCAAATACCATTAACTTTCCACTAGTGGTTCCCCTTGAACTGACCTAATCACAAACTAATACATGTAAACTAAGCAAAAGTTTCAAAGTCAATAGACCATGACTGAGGGGGCAGGGTCAAATAATCTCCATGGAAATGAGATGTGCCAGTACTAATACAACTGCATACCAAATATCATTGACCAACCACTAGTGGTTCACTTTAAACTAGACCTAATCACAAACTGATACATTGTTGACGCTGCAGCCGTCGCCAGCATACCTAAGTCTCGCATTTTACTCCGTCAAGGCGAGACAAAAAATGACTGAATTCATAGTACTTTCATGTGTACATGTATGTTAGAATATTTTAGGTTCATTCAAGCAGTAATTATATTAATAAGTTTAGGAATCTACTTTAATAAAAAGAGATGTGAGGTAATTCGTCAATGAGACATCATGTTAGCAAAACTCTAAAATAAAAGACTTAATGTTAAATTGAATTAAGTTCATCTCTCTTGTTTACATGCTGAAAACCATCTCTTCATTCACCTTGTAGTTAAATAGACATGTACTGTAAAACAATTACAATTTTACTTCACATAAAAGGCTCAAGGGAGTAAGTACTGTCTGACTTTCTCAGAGAAGCATTCATCTAGTAACTTTTTTTGAAACCTTTATGCTAATTTGACATTTATTACACAAAAGATGAACAGTAAAAAAAACCAACTAAAAATATGTAGGGGGAAGGTTCATCCAGTCACAAAGTACATATAAAACACTCTTTACCTCAGTCCTTTTGATATGTTGTTTTTCTTCTTCTGCTTCAGTTAACGGTGCTGGGGCATGCTGTGCTACTACATGTTTCTTGTAACCTTTTAATGAGACATCTGCCTAAAAAACAAAAGATATTTTAGCCTGTCATTAACATAATCATCTTCCATGTTCTTCTAATAATCCAGTTATCTCCATGGTCCTCTAGTCACTTTGCTTCCCATTATGACATTGTTTGGTATTCAGTAGCTATGTTTTACGTTAAAATTCTAAGACAAACATAACATCAGCTATGTTTATGTCAAATTCTAACACAAACACAACAGAGCTATATTTTATGTCAAATTCTACCACGAGAGTGCACACACTAAAATGTCTCGCCTGCTCTACAGACCATTAATTTTATGTTGAATGTCTAAAAAGTAAAGGTTTTAATACAAGTATCACATAAACTTAACATTTTTAAAGATACATAACAATGAAGTCAAGGTCAGATAAATCCTATCAGACAGACATGTACACCTTACAATTATTCCATACACCAAGAAATATAGTTGACCTATTGCTTGTAGTAATTGAAAACACAATTAATGTGTATATTTCTTGTTGTTTTGGAGAAGACGTTGCTAGGATGTAAAACTTGTGCCTGATCCATTTGTCATTTTGAACAATAAAATATGTTTCAACTAATTGAAAAACAGACCAAAACAAAAAAAAATCTAAATACATGTTTAGATTCAGCATATCAAAGAACCCTAAGAAATCAATTTTTGTTAAAATCAAACTAAGTTTAATTTTGGACCCTTTGCACCTTAATGTAGACCAATTTGAAAACTGGGCCCATAATCAAAATCTAAATACATGTTTAGATTCAGCATATCAAAGAACCCTAAGAATTCAATTTTGTTAAAATCAAACTAAGTTTAATTTTGGACCCTTTGGACCTTAATGTAGACCAATTTGAAAACGGACCAAAATTAAGAATCTAAATACACGTTAGATTTGGCATATCAAAGAACCCCAATAATTCAATTTTGATGAAATCAAACAAAGTTTAATTTGGACCCTTTGGACCTCAATGTGGACCAATTTAAAACGGGCCCAAAATCCAAAACTTAATACACGGTTAGATTCAGCATATCAAAGAACCCCAAGAATTCAAGAATAAAACCCCATTGAAATTGGTCAAGAAATAAGCAATTTATACAAAGTATCTTCTTTGCACAATACTGTGCAATTGAATATTTCTTGCAATATGCAATACTGTGCAATTGCATATTTCTTGCTATTATGCAATACTGTACAATTGACAATTTCTTGCTATTGTGCAATACTGTGCTATTGGATATTTCTTGCTATTGTGCAATACTGTGCAATTGAAGATTTCTTGCTATTATGCAATACTGTGCAATTGAAAATTTCTTGCTATTGCACAATACTTATTATATAATAATTTACACATCCTGTTTGGTGTGTATCTCCTGCCATATCATTATTATTTGCTTTTAAATATAAATCAGAAATAACCAACTTAAAATGGAAAATTTTAAAGAAAAAAAGGAAAAAAAATCCCCCAATTTTTGAACCCCTTATGATTCATCACCCCAAACTCAATCCCAGCCTTCCCTTTGAGGTATGGTACCTTGCAGTACAATTTCAGAGATCCATACACTTGAACACAAGTTATTGTCTGGAAACTAGAAAATGCTTATTTTTGCCCCTTATTCCTAAACGTTTAGGGCAATTACCCCAAACTCAATTCCAGCTTTCCTTTGTGATATGGAACCTGAAGTACAATTTCAGAAAGATACATACACTTACACACAAGTTATTGTCCTGAAAATAGAAAAATGCTTATTTTTGCCCCTTTTTGGCCCCTAATTCCTAAAATTTTGAGGCATTACCCCAAAATCAATCCCAGCATTCCCTTTGTGATATGAAACCTTGTGGTACACAAGATCAGTTAGAGATTGATCCATACACTTAGAATTCTACTTTGTGGTATGAATGTTATTGTCAATGTTAGAGAGATCCATACACTTACACACAAGTTATTGTCTGGAAGTTACAAAATGCTTATTTTGGCCCCAATTCCTTAACTGTTGGTACCATAACCCCAAAATCAATCCCAACCTTCCTTTTGTGGTATTGAACCTTATGGTAAAATTTCCTAGAGATCCATTCACTTAAACTAAAGTTAGAGTGCGAAAACTAATGTGTCTTCGGACGGCTTTAACGACGACGCCAACGTTATAATAATATACGACCACAAAATTTTTGCGGTCGATAAAACTTAACATTAACCAATGAACCATGAAAATGGGTCAAGGTCAGATGATACCTGCCAGACAGACATGTACATCTTACAATTATTCAACACTTCAAATATAGCTGACCTATTGCTATAAGTATTTGAAAACAGACCAAAGCACACAAACTTAACATTGACCAATAAACCATGAAAACAAGTCAAGGTCAGATGATACCAACTAGACAGACATGTACACCTCACAATCATTCCATACACCAAATAGTGTTGACCTGTTTCTTATAGTACTTGAAAAACAGACCAAAACACAAAATCTTAACATTGACCAATAAACCATGAAAACAAGTCAAGGTCAGATGATACAAACTAGACAGACATGTACACCTTACAATCATTCCATACACCAAATAGTGTTGACCTGTTGCTTATATATAGTACTTGAAAACAGACCAAAACACACAAACTTAACATTGACCAATGAACCATGAAAGTGAGGTCAAGGTCAGATGAAACCTGCAAGATTGACATGTACCCATTACAATCATTCCATATACCAAATATAACTGACCTACTTCTTATAGTATCTGAGAAACAGACCTAATCACGTAACTTTAACCTTGATCACTGATCCATGAAATGAGGTTGAGGTCAGGTGAACACTGTCTGACGGACATGTAGACGTTACAAGGAACTCGTATACCAAATATGATTATCCTATTACGCATAAGTGAGAAATTCACATGACAAAAAAATTAATTTTTTTTTTTGCAGCAGTCACTGAACTATGAAAATGAGGTCTAGGACAATGGACATATGAGAGACGAAAACTTCGTAACATAACGTATCGGCATACAAGGTATGAAGCAACCAGGTCCTCTACCTTCCGAAATATAAAGCTTTAAACAAATTGTTTACACTGCTGCCACCGCCGCAGATAGTGATACCTATGTCACGCATACTGCGACGAAAGTTGCAGGAGATGAAAAAACCACAACAGTTACTATGTTTATGTAAAATTCTAACACAAACAAAACAGAGCTGTTTATGTCAAATTTTAAACACAAACACAACAGTAGCTATGTTTATGTCAAATTCTAACACAAACAAAACAGAGCTATGTTTATGTCAAATTTTAAACACAAACACAACAGTAGCTATGTTTATGTCAAATTCTAACACAAACACAACAGTAGCTATGTTTATGTCAAATTCTAACACAAACACAACAGCTATGTTTCATGTCAAATTCTAACAAAACCACAACAGTAACTATGTTTATGTCAAATTTTAAACACAATCAAAACAGTAGCTATGTTTATGTCTTATTTTGATCACAAACAAAAGTAAAAGCTTTAGTCCCTCAAATTTAGGTGGGTTGAATGTAAAAGTTGATAATAAACAAAAGAACAAACAGAAATGTATCTATTATCTTTATCAGCTAAACTAATTAAGCTACTTGTGTTCAAGCTACACGTTCTATAGAGGGTTGAGATTTCATAAAACCAATTTAACAACACTATGTATTCATGTGCCTGTCTAAAGTCTGGAACCTTGCCAGTAGTTGTCTTTTGTCATGTTTACTTCTACTTTTCATTCAGAGAATTTAGTGTTGATGCCCAAGGCTCTTTTCACAAAAATCTTATGACAATAATTTATCATATAAAGTTCATGAGTATTTTCACTTGTACGATTTTTGTGAATTGATTCGCAGATCTTTAGTCTCTGTCAAATTTGAGCTTGATTCACTGTATGGACATTATTATTGTTAACGACTTTATGTTGACCTCTAAATGTCTTTTAGTTTTTGGTGTTATTTATTTGATGTCTCATTGACCTGTTCCAAAATCTTTGAGAATGTGAATCAATTCAATTGAGAAAACCAACGGCCTGATTAATAACAAAACACAAATGAAAACAAATATTTCAGACAGGAGCCAGTTGTTCATGGGTTGTCGTATGTTGGTGTGGTTCATAAGGGTTGGTTTTTATATCGATTAGACCGATGGGTTTCCTGTTTGAATTATTTTACATTAGTCATTTTGGGGCCCTTTATAGCTTGTTGTTCGGTGTGAGCCAAGGCTCCGTGTTAAAGGCTGTACTTAACTTTGACCTATATTGTTAACTTTTATACATTGTGACTTGGATGGAGAGTTGTCTCATTGACACTCATACCACATCTTATTCATATGAACCAATGACAACCACTGAATTACAGGCTGCTGACTAGGAACAGACACATTAAGCGATGAGGTTAAACAGGTTTGTGAGCCTCAACCCTGCCCTAATCTAGGACAGTGGTCTGACATCACAACACAAGAACAAACTGTAAAATTCAGTGGGAAGTGGCTTAACTCATTATATTAGTATGAGGCACAAAACAACTAATATAAAAATAAAAGGCACAAAGTACCTGTCTAATAGTACTGTTTTGATTTAGCTAAGTTTCATTGTATAATTACCTTTTCTGTACCAAACATTTCATCTTTTATTAAACCTCCACCAAATTCTTGTTTAAGTGTGGATTTGGTTCCTGCATATAACATCTTCTCTTTCACCTTTAAACTTAACATTAACCAATGAACCATGAAAATGGGGTCAAGGTCAGATGATACCTGCCAGACAGACATGTACATCTTACAATTATTCAACACTTCAAATATAGCTGACCTATTGCTATAAGTATTTGAAAAACAGACCAAAGCACAAAAACTTAACATTGACCAATAAACCATGAAAACAAGTCAAGGTCAGATGATACCAACTAGACAGACATGTACACCTTACAATTCCATACACCAAATAGTGTTGACCTGTTTCTTATAGTACTTGAAAAACAGACCAAAACACAAAAACTTAACATTGACCAATAAACCATGAAAACAAGTCAAGGTCAGATGATACAAACTAGACAGTCTGTACACCTTACAATCATTCCATACACCAAATAGTGTTGACCTGTTGCTTATATATAGTACTTGAAAAACAGACCAAAACACACAAACTTAACATTGACCAATGAACCATGAAAGTGAGGTCAAGGTCAGATGAAACCTGCAAGATTGACATGTACCCATTACAATCATTCCATATACCAAATATAACTGACCTACTTCTTATAGTATCTGAGAAACAGACCTAATCACGTAACTTTAACCTTGATCACTGATCCATGAAATGAGGTTGAGGTCAGGTGAACACTGTCTGACGGACATGTAGATGTTGCAAGGAACTCATATACCAAATATGATTATCCTATTACGCATAAGTGAGAAATTCACATGACAAAAAACTTAATTTTTTTTTGCAGCAGTCAATGAACCATGAAAATGAGGTCTAGGACAATGGACATAAGAGAGACGAAAACTTCGTAACATAAGGTATCTGCATACAAGGTATGAAGCAACCAGGTCCTCTACCTTCCGAAATATGAAGCTTTAAACAAATTGTTTACACTGCTGCCACTGTCGCAGATAGTGATACCTATGTCACGCATACTGCGACGAAAGTTGCAGGCGATGAAAAAACCACAACAGTTACTATGTTTATGTAAAATTCTAACACAAACAAAACAGAGCTATGTTTATGTCAAATTTTAAACACAAACACAACAGAGCTATGTTTATGTAAATTCTAACAAAACCACAACAGTAACTATGTTTATGTCAAATTTTAAACACAATCAAAACAGTAGCTATGTTTATGTCTTATTTTGAACACAAACAAAAGTAAAAGCTTTAGTCCCTCAAATTTTGGTGGGTTGAATGTAAAAGTTGATAATAAACAAAAGAACAAACAGAAATGTTTCTATTATCTTAATCAGCTAATATAATTAAGCTTTTTGTGTTCAAGCTACAAATTCTATAGAGGGTTGAGATTTCATAAAAGCAATTTAACAACACTATGTATTCATGTGCCTATCTAAAGTCTGGAACCTTGCCAGTAGTTGTCTTTTGTCATGTTTACTTCTACTTTTCATTCAGAGAATTTAGTGTTGATGCCCAAGGCTCTTTTCACAAAAAATCTTATGACAATAATTTATCATATAAAGTTCATGAGTATTTTCACTTGTACGATTTTTTGTGAAATGAGTCGCAGATCTTTACAGTCTCTGTCAAATTTGAGCTTGATACACTGTATGGACATTATTGTTGTTAACGACTTCATGTTGACCTCGCAATGTCTTTTAGTTTTTAGTGTTATTTATTTGATGTCTCATTGACCTGTTCCAAAAATCTTTGAGAATGTGAATCAATTCAGTTGAGAAAACCAACGGCCTGATTAATAACAAAACATAAATGAAAAACAAATATTTCAGACAGGAGCCAGTTGTTCATGGGTTGTCGTATGTTGGTGTGGTTCATAAGTGTTGTCGTTTTTTATATAGATTAGACCAATGGGTTTCCTGTTTGAATTATTTTACATTAGTCATTTTTGGAGCCTTTATAGCTTGCTGTTCGGTGTGAGCCAAGGCTCCGTGTTTAAAGGCTGTAATTGCATCTTATAATTGTTAACTTTTTATACATTGTGACTTGGATGGAGAGTTGTCTCATTGGCACTCATACCACATCTTATTTATATTAACCAATGACAACCACTGAATTACAGGCTGCTGACTAGGAACAGACACATTAAGGGATGAGGTAAAACAGGTTTGTGAGCCCTCAACCCTCCCCTAATCTAGGACAGAGGTCTGACATCACAACACAAGAACAAACTGTAAAATTCAGTGGGAAGTGGCTTAACTCATTAGATTAGTATGAGGCACAAAAACAACTAATATAAAAATAAAAGGCACAAAGTACCTGTCTAATAGTACTGTTTTGATTTAGCTAGGTTTCATTGTATAATTACCTTTTCTGTACCAAACATTTCATCTTTTATTAAACCTCCACCAAATTCTTGTTTAAGTGTGGATTTGGTTCCTGCATATAACATCTTCTCTTTCACCTTTAAACATAATTTCACATTAAATAATATAATGATAATGTTTATCAGTGCCTGCAAAAAGTTGGTAGGGTCTTGATGTGATGCAGGAGATATAATGTGAATAGCCATTCTGTGTTGTTTTCAAAATTCACGTATATAGCAACAAACAATTAATTTTCCAGCTTTTTAAAACTGTGTTAGGCAAATTTGAAACTTTTGACAATGTTTGACATTTAAATCAACACTACACAAACTATGAGCAGAGATGATGTTAACCCAAACTTATCAATATGATAATACATGTTTTGCATTGTTGTATCCAAAACTGCTTTATGATCAGAAATAAAAAGGATAATCTATAAACTAATAAACAGAATTTGAATACAATCAGCAAGTATTTTCAGTTTCACAGTCGAAATTAATACAGTATTACAGAGCTACTGAATTGAATTGATTACAAAATATAATTTGAATTAGTACAATGCTATGTATTACTTAAATCAATTAGCATGACTTTGCTGCTTACAAATAAATCTTATTTAGTAGTAATCCATTTATCATGTTTATAAATCACTTTTTTTGGGAGTTTTTCAATGAGTTCTGTTCTTTAGTAAGCAACACGACGGGTGCCACATGTGCAGCAGGATCTGCTTACCCTTCCGGAGCACCTGAGATCACCCCCAGTTTTTGGTGGGGTTCGTGTTGCTTAGTCTTTAGTTTTCTATGTTGTGTCATCTGTACTATTGTTTGTCTGTTTGTCTTTTTATTTTTGGCCATGGCGTTGTCAGTTTGTTTTCGATCTATGAGTTTGACTGTCCCTCTGGTATCTTTCGTCCCTCTTTCACTACATATATATATATAGCTATGAAATGACAGGGTTGTTAGCTGTTCATATATCTCTCAATCACCAGCAATTATCCTGTTTTACTGAGAATTAGCCAACACTTACAACAGATATTTTGAACAGAATAAACTGATGTGAAACTGTAGGACATCAAAATAACATCATACAACATACAAACAGACACAAGCAATTTACTCATTGTCATGATTGTATTTTATTATAATATAAACTAATGTGTAGATTTTTTTTCAGGAAAAGAAATTTATATTTTTTATATACAACTTTCAAAAGGAAAAGGAGGACAAAAAGGATTATATAAGATATCTAAATATAAAATCAAAACATGGCACAGGAGAAAATTTAGACATCAGCATTTAAGTTCAAAATTAATGCAGAATGCAAGATATTATATTGAACATGTCATGAAAAGATGGTTGGATTAAGAAAAGTTAGTGACTAAATAAATGTGGATTGTGTCCACAGATGATGCCCCCGCTTGCATATCATATAGTTATAAAGGGACATAACGAAGAACGGTAAAAGTGACACTACCCAAATTTGATCTTGATCTGAGTTTTGTGGTAATAAGCATTGTGTATAAGTTTTAAAACATTTGGTTGAGACAAACTAAAGTTAGAGAATGGCAAAAGAAAAATTCAGCAATTTTTATGTTTATAAAGGGGCATAACTCAAGAATGGTAAAAGTGACGCCACCGAATTTCGTACTTAAACTGTATTATGTAGTAACTAGATATCATTGAGATGGGAGCCATCTCTGTGGGCCCCGCTGTGAATAATGTGCATTAAAAAATTTGTATCTTTACCATAGGACATGGGGTTGTCAACTGAAACCAAATTTTTTGACCTTGAACTTTGACCTTGGAAGTTGTACATAAATTATGACACACCCTCTGGTGTTGGTTTATATACATGTCAAGTATAAACTTTGAAATCATAACGGTTCTCAAGATATAGAGCGGACACGATCTTTACCATAGGACATGGGGTTGTCAATTGAAACCAAAGTTTTTGATGTTGACCTTTGACCTAGGAAGTGTATAAACATTATGACACACACTCTGGTGTTGGTTAATATACATGTCAAGTATAACTTTGAAATCATAACGGTTCTCAAGGTATAGAGTGGACACAATTTGTTACGGACGGACGGTATGACAGACGGATGGACAGACAGACAGACGGACGGATAGACTGATCACTATAGGGCTTCCGCCATTCGGCGGGGCCCTAATAAGCATTGTGTATAAGTTTCATAACATTTGGTTGAGGCAAACCAAAGTTAGAGAACGGAAACAAAAAATTTGAACTTGATTTTAGTTTTGTGGTAATGAGTATTGTGTATAGGTTTTATAATGTTTGGTTGGGGCAAACTTATGTTACCGAATGGAAACTAAAAATTTTGCAATTTTTCGATTTATAAAGGGACATAACTCAATAATGGTTAAAGTGACACTACCCAAATTCAACTTGATCTGTGTTTTATCAGTGGAAGGCAAAATTAAACATTGTATTGTATAAAGCATTGATTGTAGTTGATTAAGCTATAATCATGGACAAAGGAAGATAACTCCAATTTTAAAAATTACTTGAATAATGACATTGATATTTTTAGAAAAAAAATATTTTTCCATTTGTAAAGGGGCATAAATCTAGAACAGTAAAAGTGATGCCACCATATTCAAACTTGATCTGTGTATTGTGGTAATAAGCATTGTGTATAAGTTTCATAACATTTGGATGAGGCAAACTTAAGTTAGAGAACAGAAATGAAAAATTTTGCAATTTTTCCATTTATAAAGGGGCATAACTCTAGAACAGTTAAAGTGACGCCACCAAAATTCAAACTTGACCTGTGTTTTGTGGTAATAAGCATTGTGTATAAGTTTGATAACATTTTGTTGAGGCAAACTTTAGTTAGAGAACGGAAACCAATTTTGGGACGTACGGACGGACAAGGGTAAAACTTAATGCCCACTCCGCTTCGGCGGGAGCATAAAAACATTATAGAAATGATAAACGTGTTACAAATTTTTAACAAGGGGACATTTTTCACTCGTTATAATTATAAATATGGAATTTAAAGTTTTCATCCTCTGATTGGAAATCACTTTTTACAATTTCAATAAACTCAAATGTAATGCATTGATGTTATTTCTGGTTGCATTTAATCTTTGGGCTGCTGTCTCATTATATATATATCGCAATATGATCTTTCTATATTCAAACAGAAAAATGATGAAAATCATATGGTTCACAACAAATTCAAAGAAGCATGTAGCACAACAATTTAAAATAATTTCAGACAGAAATCATTTTCAATAGGATGAGTCCCTGAGTCCTGGATTTATGCAAATCAGACAAAATTCATTATATTCTGAAATTATGAGTCCAAATACGCATTAAAATTATTTCAGAGTAAGTCTTCATCATTTCCTTGCAAAAGTCAAAAAAAATTTATTCTTAAAATTTTCTTACATTTTTCAGGAATGACTGTAATATTTTTTCTGTCTATGGAGAAATAACATCAAAAATTTGGTGCACACTTCGTAGCAGGTTATTTAAAAGTGTGCACCACATTTTTAAGGTTATTTCGAATAGACAGAAAAAATATTACAGTCATTCCTTATAATTTAATTCTAAATTCTATTTTTAAAGAGTAAATCACAAATAAACGTTGATGAAGTCACGGTCACATGACAAAATTATGTCTATGAGCTGAGAGACAAAAAACTTTCAGCCAATCAGAAGAACTGTTATATCCAAAATTTCCTCTTAAAACAGCCCTGCGACTTATAAACAAGTCAGAGACTCAGACTTGTTTTAGGAAAAAATATGGTACACTTTATGCACTGCAAAAGACACTGGAAATGAAAAATATTAGAAACAGAAATATGACAAATATCAAAATGATAAAAAAATTAGAAGAAAGCAAGGTATATCATTAATACCTAACCATTAAAACATACTATTGACCAATGCAGTATATCATATACACAATACCAGTAAACATGCTGTATACATATAGACAGTACTGAAATATACAGTTTTTTTATACATACATCCTCTTACATGTATGAGGAACTTACACTCTGCAATATAAAACATATACTACAATTGTAGTTATGATAAATATAGATAACTACACCTTATATTCCATATCAGTGCAGATATTATATATCCAAAACCCGATATCAGTCTGAGGTGTTAGATAAGAGGCTGATATGGGGCCCAAGAACGACAAGAAAAATAATTTCTTCTGTTTATCAATTATCATACAGTACATTTAAATTTCTATTAATCTATCATTAAAAATGCATTAATGCATTTAATTTGAAGATAATTTTGTAATAAACAGTAAAAAAGAAGTTTCAATTAAGATTGGGTTAGCTTAAAAGACTTGAAGGTTTTTTTGTCTTCTTTCAGCTTCCATAGATTATTATGCCACTGTGTATGAGATCAACATTTTTATTTTTCTAATACAAAATCATATGAAGAAGAGAATGTTGAAAATTATGTACATTAAAATAAATATTGTGATGCCAACAATGTAAACAATATGCTGAACAGTTCTTTAATATTGAAGGACTTTTAAAATGATCTTACAAAATAATGAGTAAGATGAATGTAAGATGAACTTTAGAAATGTAGTATTACCATTTTAAGATATATTCTATAAATAACAATTTTTAAATTAACTTTAGGTTGCAGTTCCTTTCAAATATTTCCAGCTGCGTATTTTCGAGTATCTGGTATCATCTCGATAAACACTAATGATGCATAAAACATGCAAAAGGAGATTTGATCTGTGCTAAATACATAATAAAGTAGTTCAGCTGTTACCTGTGGCTAATAATAAATAACTATTATATGATTTGCATATCTACAAATACTTGAATTGGATTGGCCCATTAAAAGTTTTTCCTTTGGTTTACACTTCGATAAACCATGTAGCCGAAACTACTTTCACTGTGATCTATGCATGCGCTATACACAGGCATGTGATCTAGGGGTACTAAGCAAATTGAGATTGAAAGACAAATTACATAATTTGCTTATGCATAGAAAAAAGAAATAATGCATTCAAGCTTTGAAAATGTATGAAATTTAAATAAAATAAAACTCCGTGAAATATCATGAACGATCTTACGGTCATAGCAAACATGACGTCATACGAAAGAAAACTCTCAATCTGAAGATTATTCTGTTACTTGTACGCTTCAAATTCGGTTAAAATCTCATTAAAAGAACATTTCTGAGGTACGTGACATTTCATTTTAGATTCTATTGCATTAATCACACATTTATGGATTTCAGAAAGTCAATATGGCGGCTAACTCCTTGGTTACGACATGTCTATTGTGCATTTGATGGTAAATAGAAGCCAATTAATAAAAAAATGTTAATTAAAAATTGCGAATGTTCTGCTAAGAATTATAAGGATTAAAATATTTTTTGAGGTTATTGATGTGTCACTTACTCACAAACTTTTACATAATAGTCCTTCCGACTTTTATTCAATTTGTGAGTTAATTGCCCCCAGTTTACACATCAATAACCTCTAAAAAATATATTTAATCCTATAGCATTTTTTTAACACCTTGACACTACACTAATCAGTAAAGGTTGAACTTTGTAAATACAGCTGTTTCTCAAACCACACCTCTTTTGGGGAGATATATAATATTCATAGATATTTTGTTTTGTTTACCTAATGGTTCCTAGATATGATCTCTTTGTTTCATCTCATAGAGACATAACCTGGGAATGTTACCAGTATAAATAAACATGAACAGCGGCGAAATTGAATTCTGAGGAAGACTCAAAGTGAATGGAGGGGTAGTACAGCATTTTAGTATAAGTTCAGGGCATATAAATGTTGAAAATATGACATACAGCCCTAAAAAAGTAGTAGTGCATATGAACTTCCCATTCTACGATATACGAAACTTCATAGGGAAAGTAGTACAGTTTTAGCCATAAAAGAGTTCCTATGATAAATTGCATTGTCTATATTTACAGAAGTGCAACCTATACATGCCAAAATCAAATTGTTCAAGTATTGAGATATTTCAAAAAAAATTGTTTTGAATAGTATACAATACTTATACACTCCTTCATTTGTAAACAATTTGACAGTAACAGTAATAATCCTGTTTACCTTAAAACCCAAAACTAGAGGGGTGTTTAATGACCTTGACTACCCATGAGGGTCTCACACCGTCGGCTAAAAGAAATAGAAAAAAAAAAAGAGAAAATTTATTAGATTATCTCCCTTTCAAATTTCATCCAATTAGATAACTGAATAATGTTTTTTTATACAAATTCTTAAAATATTTACAACTTACAGGTGAGAAGTCTGGAGACCAACAGATAAATATAAACTGATAACCCAAGTTGTTTTTACTGTCTAGTCTGAATAGGATATAACAGGGCTGTTTTTCTTCAAGTGCTGGTAATACAAATTTGTCGTAATGTACGCTTGTCAAGGAATATTCAATTCAAATAAATTATACTCTACATGTAAACTTTTTCATAATGGATATGAAGAGGATGCCATAATAGATACAAAGTGGTTTCCATAATGGATATGAAGTGGATTCCATAATATAAAGTTGATTCCACAATCTATATAAAGTGGATTTATAACTATAAATGTGATACAAACTATCCTGAATGACTAGAGACATTTTAAAACTGAACATTGATTTAAAATCATGTCATATTCATGTTCTTTGATTTCACATCTTTAATTGCTACTTTTCTAATAATACATTTGTACATAAATAGCAAAGGATATCATCTTCCCATGTTCCATCCACATCTTTACTGTCTTGTAACACCAGTTCCTCTGCAAAACAATAAAAATAGAACATTTTTAAGATAATTGACCTCAAGTCATAAGATTTTTTTATATAAAATTCTATTGGGTTAATCTATTGTTTTGTATTTAATTTAGGACTTTGCCTATTTGATGTTTCAATTATCTCATGTGATTTGTGATAACTAGCATACCT
The DNA here is from genome assembly GCA_017311375.1 of Mytilus coruscus. NCBI lineage: Eukaryota > Metazoa > Mollusca > Bivalvia > Mytilida > Mytilidae > Mytilus > Mytilus coruscus. Next base: position 83,262,478 of record CM029595.1, on the reverse strand, counting down.
AGTGAATTACGGTAGATTCACTGTATACTGCCATCTTGGATTATACAATAGCAGTACACAATCTGTCTAGTTCTTTGCCTTAATCTTCAAATTTTGAAACAAGATTTGCAATTTATGTGTAAATAGATATAGGAAGATGTGGTGTGAGTGCCAATGAGACAACTCTCCATCCAAATAACAATTTATAAAAGTAAACCATTATAGGTCAATGTACGGCCTTCAACACGGAGCCTTGGCTCACACCGAACAACAAGCTATAAAGGGCCCCAAAAGTACTAGTGTAAAACCATTCAAACAGTAAAACCAACGGTCTAGTCTATATAAAAATGAGAAACGAGAAACACGTATAAATTACATAAACAAACGACAACTACTGTACATCAGATTCCTGACTTAGGACAGGTGCAAACATTTGCAGCGGGATTAAACTTTTAATGGTACCAAACCTTCTCCCTTTTCTGAAACAATAGTATAACATCACAACATAGAAAAACACACGATAAAACATCAATTGGAAGGCTTAACTCAATCAAAACGAATTAACACACTATGAACGAATAAATTGATCTGTGATACCTGAAAGTAAATACATACATGTAGTTAATGAAATATTAGGGACAAACATTCAAGGCCAAAAAGCAAACAAACAAGTCCAAATAAAGCCATGGCAATACACCACCGCGAAATATTTTACCCTTAGAAAATTTTTCAACTTGGCCTTTTAACTTAAGGGGAGATAACTCTTATAGTACAAAAATTATACTGGACTGATAGTGAATTTTTCATTTTTTACTTGTAGCAAGAAAAGGAGTTCGGTGACAACATTTTTTCTTTTTATTTTCTTAAAGAATATTATAAAACCTATTTTCTCATATTTTATTTCAAAATTCTATCTCATAGATTTCTTTTTATTCACAAAAATGTGTATTATCATGAACAACCTATACAAATTTGGGCAATTTTGCACAACTTGTAGCTTGAAAAATAGCAAGGTGACCCATACTTTTATTATATTTTTGAAAAAAACATTGAAAAATCTTCATTTTGGCAAAGTATAAAAAAATTCTATCCGAGGAAATATATACCGATGATCCACCTTAATCATGGCTATGTCAAATGAAAGACTTGAAAAAAATATTTTGTGCTTATGTTTGTGTAGTACTAAGCAGTGATTAATGTTAAAGATTGCTTTATATAATTATGATATTTAAAACTATCCATCTTTAATTGGTATTGAATATGTCTCATTTTATAGGATTTCAATTGTCATAATGTTTAAGGTGTGTCATTGTAAATTCTTCTGCACAATTTTTCTTTATACTCAATCATTTCCAAAACGCCAGAAAACAAAGTAATTAAAGAAAAGTGTAAACATTTTAATTTTACACATTTCTTGTTTGTGGAAACCAATTATGTAAGTTTAGAATTTTTATTCTTGAATTACAGACTACATTTAAAATATGTATCCATGTTAAAATGTGTTAAATCAAACCAATGTGAATATTTTAGTCATACATGATTTTTTTTATTAGTTGTTATTTTGGCTTTGAACTAGCTGTCAGTAACTGCAAGTACTCTCTTGTTGTTGGTTCATGTCGGTCATATTTGTGTTTTGTCAATTGTTTTGTTATTAATTAGGCCGTCAGTTTTCTCAATTGAATTGTTTCATGTTTTTCATGTTGGGGCTTTTATAGTCGACTATACGGTATGGGTTTTTCTCATTGTTGAAAGCCGTACGGTTGCCTATAACATGTATAATCGATAATTGCTTACATCCACTTTATTTGAACTTTGGTGGATAGTTGTCTCATTGGCAATCATACCTCATCTCCTTATTTTTACCATATAATATGTTTACCATTCGCTATGCCAATTTTAATCATTCGTACATGTCCCTCTTTGCATGTTGCAAAATATTCCAATAATTCCCTTCCAGCTGAAATATAAAATACAATATTTTTTACAGTTTTCATATGAAAAAAAAAGATAATACACACAAGCTGATTATGTAAAAAATAACCCATAATGGAGAACTTCTACAATTAATAAGAGGGTTATTCTTCTGATGGTCTAAAACAATTACTGGCCTCTGACAAATCCTTCTGATTTCAATTAAAATTTTATGATGCGACTTCAGAAAACCTGTCAACTGTAAGGACTGTTTTTTTATAATTTTTTTTTTATTGAAAAGCAGTATTCAATCTGTTGCTACCTTTGAATAAGCTTCAATCATTATCAGGGGTAAAACTTATTCAAGTTATTTATCTACTTAAAGATGTACATTGTCACATGATCGTAAGTACATATGTATGTACTTGTTAAATTTGTCAGACCTAAATTTTAGGCTTTTACTGAAAATTTACTAATATGTACAAGTAACTTTTATACAACTTCATAAATTCCTGAGTTTTAGAAATTCAAAACATATCTCAGATACATTGTATTTAATATTTTTACTGTTATGCACATATTTTTAAAAACTTTTATCTCAAGAACTTGATGAGGATCTTCTGAAGACAGATGTTTAGCAATTGAACAAGACATTCAAAAATTGCTCCCTTTAGCCTTGTAAATACAAAATGTAGGCAGTATTTTGAAAATAACAGAATATGAAGACAACTTTTAAAGACAAACAATCAAACACTCTATTAGCATGATAAGAGCAATGTAGTTAACTGAAAATCAAGGAATGAAGAAAATATGACTTTGTAACAAGTTTGCAATACTCAAAAGAATATTAGCCTTTCATAATCCGTTAAAATTTTGAAAATAACTACGCTTATACCTTAAACAATAGTAATGGAAACATTTTGTAAAGAATATAATTTTTGCTGATCCATAGCTGGCCATATTGTTTTGTGACGTTTTTCTAATTCTAAAACCATGTGTTGTTTGCTATTTTTGGTCTTTATTCATACACTTATTTTTTGTCAAAAGAGTCAGGTGTTGGTGGTTTGTATGGTCTGTTTTTAGCCTTCCACTATTTTTTACAATACACCTTATCGCTATTTAGTCCAATCCGGGAAAAAACAGTCACTTAGACAACTTCCTGTTTGGGTCATCCGGCGCCAAAACACAGGTCATCAGTAACGAGCTGAGGGAGGAAAAATTGTAGAAAGTGAACACTTTGAAACTTTGATAGATTATAATCCACTTTTTCCAAACTCAAATTAAAGTAAAAAAAAATATTTTGTTTGAAGTGTTTACGATGGTCTAATCAGGTCTCTTTAAAAAGTATTATGCATGATACATTGTTTAAACAGGGCCCCAGATAGCTTCAACTGGATGAAAAAGTGTAAATATTCAGATCTTACCCAGAATGGAATAAATAGCGATAAGGTGTATAATCCTGTTATCCTTTATATATATTACTTGGTAATTGTGGCTAAATTTTCTCTGGAGTATCTTTCTGCATATTCCATAGGTATTGTGTGCCAAGGCCATTAATATACATTCATATAATATACCCGTATATGATCATGATGATATCTAAATATTCCATGTGACTGTCAGAGCCAAGTAAACTTGTCAAAGACCCACCCACTTTTCAAAATATATTTTTTGATAAAGGGAAGATCAAAGTTTCTTTACTCTGATCTTTTTTCACGTAAATGGGTCAAGCAGTTCAATCTTTGAACTAAAAACACAACCTATTACCTGTAATTCCTGTTTGATGGGACATTTCTGTCAAATATTACCAATAGTTTCTTCTAAGCGGAAGCTAATCGGTCTTTCGGTACACTTCTAGACCGGCATATGTAGTATCGAACAACCTAAAGAATTTCAAAGGGATTTTGAAAGAATCTTTTTGATTTGTTTAAAATATAGTGTTTAGCCAATTAAAAGTAGTTTAACGGAAACGTTTCGATCAGACAACGACGGTGGACGAAATTTAGCACGCTACTCTCTTGCTAGCACCGAAGTCACTGCTATAGTTGTTTGAGAGCAATGACATCTGTTGCACACAATTTAAAAGAAAAAGCAAGAACAGGAGATGTTTTAATTAGCGAAAATGTCAATTTTGATGGTCTTTTACTCTCAGATTCTATACTGAAAGGGTTAAAATCGGCTGGGTTTGAAAGACCTTCGCCGATTCAACTGAAAGCAATACCTCTAGGAAGATGTGGACTTGGTAATAATTAGATAACAGCTTCTTTTGTACAATGTCATTTTATTGCTTTTTACAAATGAACTGGTTTGGAAATTTAGGCAACAGTAGTTTACATACATGACAAATGCACTTCTATGCTGCACACAGTGTTTTTGGCTGCCAGGCCGATATGACGCTGCAGCCTGGTATTTCAACGGCGCTTACACTCACCTGCTGTGCCTAATACGATAATCCCACAGTGTGTTAATTTTCATATTTAAGTATAAAATGTTTAATTTCATAACTTTTGTCAGAAAAAAAAATAAATGCTGAGAAAATACTCAAAATTATAACAAATAAAGCGATTGCTGATCAATTCCAATCTATCCTTTACCGACCATATCAGAGGGTAGGAATTGCCTTTTTCATGTTTATAGTCAAGCGTAAAACGTCTGTTTTTCGCTACCATTAGCATCAAATGAAGCATAATTTTTTATTGTCATTCGTCAAGTCTCATTTTGAAGCTACTGTTAGTGTCAAATAGAGTAAAATGTTTATCCTTGTTATTTAAACGTCATTCGCCATTTGGGGTACCCAATTCCTACCCTCATATCAGAACCTTTAATCAGTCAGGGGTACTACTTTACAAGTAATTTTTATTTTCTTGAAGAAATAAATATTAATATACTTATATAAGTAAATTTTGTTATGTTCACTTTTCTTATAATGTTTGCATAATCTCCCCTTAATTTTCTCAAAAAATTTACCTGTATAAGTAAGTTTTTTTACAATCCCTAAAATTCTCTAGTTTTGAGATGTAAAAACATGCCTTTAATGATTTTTCTGGTTAGTTCATAATTTTTGATGAGAGTTCAATGTTTCATCTCATTGATTCAACAAAGAAACTAATTGCGCAAGGCCTTCAAAAATTGCCCCTTGGGGGCCTGTAAATGAGCAGTGTTCTGAAGATAACAGACAAATGAGATTTTCATTGTCCATGAAATTACACTTACATGATTAGTAAAGACATCTGCAAAGGACAGCAGGGTTCTCACTAGGAATTTTTCATGGTGAGTCCTGGGACTCATCACTTTTAGAAATGGTGAGTCCCACTAAATTTTGATGAGTCCAGGATGCATGTAATTTTTTGTGTCTTAATGAAATATGACGAATTAAAACTAAAACGACGCGTGTTGGATTGGTAGTTTTTATTATATCAATAAAATTTATGATCTCTTAATAGTTATTGTTCATTACAACATAACATACTTGGCTTTCTATGTCTATCAATTCTTGGTGTAGTGGATCATTGTCTCTTGGTCTTTTACTTGGAACTGATGATTCAATGTCATCAGGTTTCTTTTTGAAGAAGGACTTTAACTTTGACTGTCTCATTGTGATACTGATGTCATTTTGTTAGACAAGCTAGTACCCAGTTTATCATTATAAATTAATTTTAATTATATTAAATAAGGGACTTGTTATCTTATAATTGAGTTAATAATCACTTTGATGTTTCTATCGTTATAATTATTATAGTCTTTAATAAAACAAGCAAATCTAAAGTGAACACTGTTCATGATAATGATTTTGGCTTTAATCATTTTTAATCTGATCTGTTTCAATTTCAAAACATTTTTCGCCTTTGTTTACGATCACGATGTTCAACATACACAATCGAGAAAATGTTAACAGTAAAATTATTTTTAACCGTAACATTTTTATATCTACACTGTTCTACGATCTATTTTATGCATAGTAGTAACAGTTATAAAATATTATATCATTTCATTTCACATTCTCAAACAAAATTTACTTTTTTTGTTTCAATCGATACATGTATGTACGTGATGTTCAACACGTGGAAATATTCACGCTTTTCAAATAATCGTAAAATTTTTAAAACATCGGTGACTTTTACATATATATATTTATTAATTAGTTTGAACAGAATTATTTTACTTTTAGGATGAAATACGTTTAATTTAAAAAAATAATTATCAGTCAACAAAAATATTAATCTACGCATCACGTAAATTTTTCAGCATCGACTTCCGGTTTAGTTTCTTGTCAACAATGTCGGAGATCATGAATCTCTAAGGCAAAACGATGTATTGGGGACTCAGGCGATACAATGCGGACGCGTCCCAGGGACTCACGGGTTTAAAAAATGACGCGTCCAGCTCGATTTTCATGCGTCCAGGACGCGTATACGCGTCTTAACGAGAACCCTGGGACAGACAATTAAAAATTTTATTAGAGCAAAGAAGTCCTGAGAAATTCAAGAAAAGAAGCTAATATGACTTTTTTACTTGTATAAGTAAAAAATCTGAATGTCTTAGGGACATAACTAAGCCAATAAAATACTTTATCTAAACAAGTAAATAAAATACACTAGTATAAGTATCTTACAAATTTACTTATATAAGTATATTGATATTTACTTCTTCAAATGAATAGAAATTACTTGTACAAGTAGTACCCTGACTGTTAATTGTATACTGTAAATTCAGAAATTATTGCGAGGTTTTTATTAATGCGAATAATGTGACTGGGTGAGTATCGCAATAATAAGAACTCGCATTTTGATATCTGAAACATATATCTGTATGCAGATTTTCCTGAAATCGCAATAATTAAACTTGCATTTATGTCCATTTTTTAACAGTCGCAATAATAAATGCACGCAATAATTTCTGAATTTACAGTAGATTATCATCATATAGATAGATATTTTTCTCGAATACTTTTTTCTGTGTTCCTTTGTTAAGAGTGAAGTAGGGAAAACATGAAAAATTCAATGTATTTCTGCATTGTTTACATGATCAAATGGCGAATAAATTTTTCACAACAGACGTTTTTATGATGTCATTTTACATTTTGATATTTTTAGATTTGATTGTACAAGCAAAGTCTGGTACCGGGAAAACCTGTGTATTCAGTGTAATAGCATTAGAAGGTCTTCAGCTTGACACCTCAGCACTTCAGGTCAGTATGTGTATATGCATAATTATATTCAGGATTGTTAGGTAATAATAACAGTTAACCAGTAGCCGCTGTCTTGCTAAGTGGGGAAAAAAACTGCATTTGTGAATTAATGTGGTCACTCATTGAATATTTTTCTTTACTTGAATCTTTGATTAGTTATTCTATATGATTGCATACTCTTTTAATCACAATATGAATGAAAGGCAATGTGGAGTATACATCAGTGAGACGGAAACTCCCTAACACACAAAAAGAGACATCTACAACATACAGTCTTCAACAATACACAAGTGTCTATAAATCAGTATGACTATGCCAAACTCTTAATCCTCTCAAGTCTAGAAAAGTTGTGAATGAATTTAAAAGGGACAATATCAGATTTGTAATCAACATCATATTTTCTCCAGGACAATTTTTTTTGTGAAAACATTGTATAACTGAAGACAACCACTGACCAGGTTAATGACTGAAGGGTTTGAGGTTATGAAACAAAATTTTCACCTGTATTAAAAATTATTGTAAATTGATTCATTGATAAATATTCATTCATATTTTGTGTCTTTTAGCATGTTTAGAAATTAAATTACTTTTTGTAGGTTTTAATCCTGGCTCCAACAAGAGAAATTGCCATACAGATTTGGGATGTTATTAAATCAATAGGCCAAGCATTGCCACAGCTAAGATGTCACACATTTATAGGTGGCATGCCACTACAAGAAGATAAACAGAAACTGAAGAAATGTCACATAGCTGTTGGTACTCCAGGTATAATTAAAATTCTGAAGTGAAACACCTAAGGGAGATAATTTGTTTACAATTTATTAGTTTGAATTTCATGGAAATGTTTTCAAGAAACATTTCTGTTTTTTTCTGTTCATTGTATCTTTCATTTCTTATAGATAATACTAAAGCAAAAAGATCTGTTGATAATTTTTACAACTCTGTTAAAATGAATTCAACAGAAGACTGTCAATCAATCAACAAAAATTGTACAATTAACATGTGCTATTCTTGACAATTTGTAGCAACATGACTTAAATACTTTAGAAGAACATAAAATGACTGCTGTGTCTTGATCTATCCAAAATTTCAGGGGGGAACATATGAAATAATTTGTGTAAATCTTTATGTTCTCCCACTATGAACCAAAAAATCTTAATTAAAGTTTGTGATTAGATCACTTTAAGAGGAACCACTTATGTTAAGTCAATGAAATTTGGTATGCAGTTGTATTAGCATTTGCAAGTCTCTTTTCCATGGAGATTAAATGGCCCCACCCCCTCATCATGGTTCATTGACTTTGAAATTTTTACATTGTTTACAGGTTAAAGTTTGTGATTAGGTTAGTGTAAAGGGAGCCACTTACAGTCAGGAGTACTACTTGTACAAGTAATTTTATTTACTTGAAGAAGTAAATATTAATATACTTATATAAATAAATTTTATGATACTTATATAAGTGTATTTTATTAACTTGTATAGGTAAATAATTTTATACGACTGCAAAAATTTTAAGGAAAGTAAAAAGTCATCCTATCTTCTTTTCTTGAATTCTTAGGACTTCTTTGCTCTGATAGAATTTTTAATTGTCTGTTCTTTGCAGATGTATTTACTAATCATTTAAGTGTAATTTCACTGGCAATGAAAATCTCATTTGTCTGTTATCTTCAGAACACTGTTCATTTACAAGCCCCCAAGGGCAATTTTGAAGGCCTTGCACAAATACTTAAGATCTTTGCACTATCAGTTTCTTTGTTGAATTAATGAGATGAAACATTGAACTCTAATAAAAATTATGAGCTTACCTGAGAAAAATTGTTAAAGGCAAACTAGAGAATTTTTGTGGGATTGTAAAAAAATTACTTATACAAGTAAATTTTGAGAAAACTAAATGGAGATTATTCAAACATTATAATTACCTTATATAAGTATATTATATTTACTTCTTCAGGTAAATAAAATATACTTGTACAAGTAGTACCCTGACTGACTTAAGATAAGTCAATAGTATTTAGTATGTAGTTTTATAAACATTGGCATTTCTCATTTCCGTGAGAGGATTCTTGGTCCTGCACCTTAAGTCGTGGTTCATTGACTTTGAACAATCAGGGTACTACTTATACAAGTGATTTCATTATCACCTATTTCAGTGATTTGATAGATTCAGTTATCACCTATTTAAGTGATTTTGGTGTTTCCTTTGATCTTCAAATGCTAATTTCATTAATTTTCCATATTTTGACAAATTTTTCTGTAATTTTCGTACATAAATCAATTATCGCTTTCTCTTGTATATTAATTTCACCAGTGCGCTTGGGCAGTAAGTTAGTGTGCTAAAGCTTTTAAAGTACCCTTGGGAATTTTTCTGTGATGAAATATTCATTAACTACTCTTACAATCAGACAAAAGTCAACAATTTAAGTAACCTGATTTGTCTTCTTTAGAGTTAGAATGATCTACTTCAAGGTTATGTCCTGATCTACAAATTATTCCAGTTTATGCATATTTTAAATAAACTGTAAAAACTGACAGGCTCATCAAGCAAAAGATAATTTCTGCATGTATATAGTTGTTTTTTTAAATGGAATCCTTGTCTTGTTACCAATAAAAAAATCAAGCTTGGTGGAAAAATATCAAGAAAATGTTATAAACACTTATTGAAGTGATTACATTTTTACTTCTCAAATTACTTGTTTCAGTGATTTTAAAAAGTCTGTGTCTATTTTTGTGAAAATTTTCAAAGCCAAAATCACTTAAAGATGTGATTCTGAAATCACTTGTATAAGTAGTACCCTTGACTGTTGAATGTTTTGTATAGTTTACATGTTTAAATATTGCCATTTGGATTTAATATTTGCATTAAACTCTCAAAATTGGAACATATTCGCTGGCCCATAGCAGTTCCATTAACTTGCAAATAATGATCTCCATCAAAAGTGAAGTTGTTTTCTTTAGTACCAGCGTGAGCATTTTGACCAGGCATTCAGTAGGTGGATGTTTCACTGGTCTGGAATTCCAAACTTCTTTACATGCATCAATGCCATCTGCATGTGGAATATTTGTGTAGAGGAGGTGACATCCATAGAAACAAGTGTCGTGTCGGAGGAAGTGGATTTAAGGCCTGCATTTTCTAAGATAATCGGTTGTATCTTTAATGTGAGATGGTAAGTCTTCAACATGTTGACGAAGATGGAAGTCAACGAATTCGATATTTTTCCGTCGGATGACCGTTCGCTGAAACTATAGGTCTTCGGGTTATTGGCCTTGTGAATTTTAGGTAAAAGATAAAATCTGCCGGTTTTGGATTTTCTGGTTTCAAATATTCAAGAGTTTTGTCATCGATGAAACCATCGTTGTGCATTTCCACCAAGCTATCAGTTATTTCTCTGCAGGCAGATTTATCCATGACAACCACTGCACTGCCTTTGTCTGCAGGTTTAATGACGATATTGTTGTTGGATCGTAAGTTTTTCAGTGCAGTCCGTTCTTCATTGGTAAGATTGTCAAAAGGTTTATTGTTATTTCTGGTTTTTCTAATAATGTCCGACTTAAAGTTGTCAATAAATGATTCCAAGGTTGCATTTTGCTCGGTTTAGGGATCCAAGAACTCTTTTTAAAATTTGTAGTTGTTCTCGTCTTCTGAAATTTCTGAGTCACTATCGAGCTTTTGTTGTTATTCTCCTTCGACGCGAAATATTCTTTAATCGTGAGACTTCTGGCAAATTGTCAAGGTCTTCCGACAATTTAGTTTCATTGACAAGAGCAGGTAGAGGACAGAAATTAAGGCCTCTCGAGAGAAGAGATGTTTCCGTTCCGTCAACTGGTGTTTGGAAAGATTGACCACAATGTTGGAGGGTGAATCAGTCCTTTGTGGTCTACCTTTAAAGCGTCTTATTCGTTTCTCTTTTCTTCAGATGGTAAAGAAGGATGGATATATTCGATACAATCCCTCGGAATTTTCGTTTTGTCTTTCACTCAAATTTTGGATTGTATAGTTGTTATGTCTTTAAAGGCGAGTATTGATAGCATCACAATTGTCAGATGTTAGATCTCTTTGCAGCTATTCAAAAGGGTATTAAATTCGCCAGTAAGAGTTTTGAGATGTTCTTCGCAGTGTTGTTTGAGGAGGACCACTAACCGCTTGGAACAATGGTAGAGGTTTGATCCCATCTGCAAGTGATGTGTTGGATAAATTGCCAGGTGCTTGTGGCTTGATCTTGATTTGTAGTCCGTTAGGAATACTTTCATTATACTCATAATGAATTAAATTAGATAAATGGTGTTCAGTTCTAATTTGTTTTTGTTTAATAGCTCTTAGTTGTTTAAAATAATCATTGGTGTTCATGTTTAGGAGCTAGAAACTTAAATTCACTGGGATTATGTGAAATATAATACAATAAGGAAAAATAGAATTGAATATATACAATAGATACAAGATGATTCAGTTAAAAATTTCTCTTGCTGGTGTCAAGTGAATCCCTTTAACATTCAAGAGGGGGGATTTACACTGACTTGCAAACTTTATATCCACAACTCTTCTCAATGCCGTGCATCAAAAATTGATTTTCCATGTAAATTATGTTTTTTTTACAGGAGAATGAAACAACTTATAGAACAAGGTGTAATGAACATAGAGAATATTAGAATGTTTATATTGGATGAGGCAGACAAACTACTAGAAGACAGCTTTCAGGAACAAATAAAGTAAGTTGCTGGAAATCAAATTTCAGAGTTTTAACATTTTTTTGTTATTATTGGGCCATAAACAAGAAGACTAAAGCTAATATTAATTGTTTCAAAAGGTATTCACATGATTGATTAGTGGTTATGATATAAAAAAAAACTGGAAAAGACCCACACACACAAAAAAAGAGACATTAAAGGTACATGAATGTAAAAATAAGAAGTTGTGGTTAGATTGCCAATGAGATAACTTTGCACCAGAGATCAAACTATGTGGATGTAAGCAACTATAGGTCACTTATATGCATCTGTCACCAATGAACAAACCCACACTGAATATCTAGTATTAGAACTATAAGAGGCCTGGACTTGACAAAATGTTAAACAATTCAACTAATGGCCTGATTTGTTTACAATACAATAAACAAAAAAACAATTATGATAGACAGCTACCAACGACTACCACTGAATTACAGGCCTCTGACTTGGGACAAACACATGCAGAATGTGGCATCGTTAAACATGTTTGTGAGCCCTGAACCTTCCCCTAACATGGGACAGTGGTGTTACAGCACATATAAAGAACAAACTGAAAAATCATACAGTTGAAAAAGGCTCGATCTATCAGATTGATACAAAGCACAAAAAAACAATTAACAAAAGACTAAAGACACAAAGACCCATAGTTACTGAAAGCTAGATCAAAGACAATTACAACTTATATATAAACCATGTGATGTAGTGAATTATAGAAAATGTTGATACCATATGTTCATGATGTTTGTCTCTAAATAACCTTCAGTTTGGTTTCCATGTTTTTGTATTTTTTTTTCAGTTGGATTTATTCAACATTACCAGACAACAAACAGATGTTAGCATTGTCAGCAACCTATCCAGAATACTTAGCAGAACATCTAACAGCTTACATGAGAAATCCTACCTTCTTACGACTCAATGTAACAGATCCAGCTTTGTTAGGTAGATACAAATGTACTTGCAGTTTATTTAATTTGTTATAGGTTACTTTGAAGAGAAACTGTTAGGTCTTGTTGAAAATAATTACTGAGCAAACACTCCAACCTTGTACTCATGATTACTTCATAGTAACTAAAAAGAGAATTGTAAAACATAAAATTTGATTCCAGATTCAAACATCATAAAATATCTACAGGCCATTTGTTGTTTTAACAGTAAAGTTGAAATGAGACAATGTCAAGGTTGATGATGTTTGAACAAAAATAAAAAAATGTACATCCTTCAATGCTATTTTTTTTTAACACCAATAGGGATTACAATAAAGATTATAGATTCTTATTGAAAATAAGGTTATTTCAACAATTGTTTTGTAAATTCTAAGTTCTGAGATGTAATTTATTGTGAATATTTCCTTGCAAATGGTCAAATGTATTTACTATTCAAATTTAAATACATAAAAAAGGGATATCTGTTTAAATCAAAATTGTTGAAACATCTTCATCATTTGGTCTCTGTTGGATAGTGATTGTTGTCTTATTGACAATCTTACCACATCTTCTTGTTTATTAACGAATGTTACAAAGAATAGTAAACATTTGATTTCTTTCTTCAAAAAAGAAACACTCCGGCTTCCTCCACTAATAAAAACTGGCCGCCATGAAATAGCCCAAAAGCGGTGCTTAAAAGTGGCGTTAAAACATAAAAATCAAAATCAAATCAAAAAAGAAACAGCAGCATAGAGCAAATCTAGAAAAATAACAAGGAATATCAATTTCTGAATTTACCATTATTGAATTAAAATCCTATAAATATTACATATTAATTTTTTGAGTCATATCTAGCCAGTGTTTATTATATGCTCATCATTTGTTTATTATTGGATAATTACTGAAAAGGTTAAGTGGATCACTATTTCATATGGTGATTACTTTTGATCAAAAATGATTTACAACCCTTCAGAATATAAAGGAGGTTATTGCATACACAATTTACACATACACAATCCCCAGTTTTCAAACCAAAAAAGACAACGAATAAGTGAAAGGTCACCACCAAGAATAAAAACATATTATGTCTTCTGTTTTACATTAAAGTGAATTCCATGAAATAAAATCATCAAAGCCTTGAAACCTTACCATCATCAAATATAACAATACAAAAATGTATACAGTTTAATGAACTTTTGAGGGAAAAAAATGAAAAAAAGTTTCTATATAGCTTTTAAAATGAGTAAAAGAAAAATTATTTTAGTGCATATTATATAACAACAGGATTTTAGAATTGTAATTTATTAATGTGAGATATTATTTCATTTTAGGAATAAGACAGTATTACAAATCAGTGAAGTTCCATCCACTACCTAACAAGTTGTTTGAGAGTAAAGTAGAAATTGTTACAACCCTGCTTTCATCAATAGACTTCCAGCAATGCCTGGTTTTCTCTAACTTACAAACCATGTAAGTAATATGTTGTTTTTCTTGCTATGTAACATTCCATTTTTCTGATGTTGACTTTTGTTGTGGGGATGTACAAAAGTACCCTGCCACGTCGGGTATGTGTTTTTGTTACTTGTTTTTATGCTTTGTATCGATCTGATGAGTTAAGCCCTTTTCAACTGATTTTTAAAAGGTTGTTCATATGTTGTGCTGTTACACCACTGTCCCAGGTTAGAGGGAGGGTTGGGTGCCCATTAACATGATTAACCCCGACACTTTCTGTATGTGCCTGTCCCAGGTCAGGAGCCTGTAATTCAGTGGTTGTCCTATGTTGCTGTATATCATATTTGTTTTTCATTCATTGTTTTGTACATAAGACCCTGTTCACACTTGGACAATTAGATCGATCTAAACTAGATCGGTTCACCTTAGATCGATTTAAGCCCAATGTGAACGCTTTGAATCGATCTTGAATCGGTCTAAACTAAAACACCAAAAGAGGTAGTTTAGTTTGAATCGATGTAAAGTGAACTTACATTAAATGTGAACGCAGAGATCGATCTAAACTAGTAAGATTGAATCGAAATAATTTGTGCGCATGTATGGCAGCAAAAGTACATGTGCAATTTATTACAAAATGGATGACCAACATAAAAGGGCTGAAAATTAACGAAAACTGTACACAGCAGTATCAACATTTAAATGTTTAGGTTGCATTTCAGTAAATAGGAACTCCCTTTGCAGCTAAAGCTGTGCCACTTTTACTATGAAGTTATAAGAAATTATATCCTAGAACGGAAAGTTGATATCCACTACTTTTTTATTCAAAGGGTCAAAACATAGGGCTGTGTGGCATATTTTCAACATTTATATGCCCCGACCTTCTTAGAGTTTAAACTTATACTAAAATTCTGTACGACCCCTATCTTCACTTTGGGTCCTCCTCAGAATTCAATTATCGCCGCTACCATGTGTTTTTATACTGGTAACATTCCCAAGTTATTTCTCTATGAGATGAAACATAGAGATCATATCTGGGAACCAGTACGTAAACAAAACAAAATATCTATGAATATTATATATCTCCCCAAAAGAGGCGTGGCTTGTGCAACAGCTGTATTTACAAAGTGCAACCATTAATTCAAGTGAAACAATAACTTCATCCATTACTTTTTTTGCATGCATGTGTATCAAAACATTGTTAATTTGATTAAATATTTCTATTTATAAACAATGTTTACAATTTCACGGGTGATAAGGTCAGATCAATTGCATTTGTATTTGTAGTGTGAACGCAGTGGTTCAGATTAGACCGATAGTGATCGATAGGATTAAAAATAATGTGAATGCTAACTGGTTTTATTTAGATTGATTCAAATTCAGATCAATTCAAAATATGCTGGTGTGAACAGGGTCTAAATCAGGCTGTTAGTTTTCTCATTTGAAAATTTTTACATTTGTCATTTCGGGCCTTTTATAGCCGACTATGTGGTATGGGTTTTACTCATTATTAAAGGCTGTACTGTGACCTATAGTTTTTAACTTCAATGTCATTTGGTCTCTGGTGGAGAGTTGTCTCATTGGCAATCATACCACATCTTCTTATTTTTATATTTTTAACAATGCCTGGCATTCTCTTACTTACAAACTGTATATGTTTCAAGTAACAATACATCTTGTTTCAATTACGTTGTTGACTTTCAATTTAAATTATAAAATTATTGGAGTAGTTTGATACCAAATGAACAGCATTTAAATCACTGGTTTTCATTTTGACAGTTGCTAAGAACTTACGCCACACAGCGTTTCAATATGGCACAAAATGTTGAGGTATACACTTAAACTATTTTTTACCCCTGCATGTCCATGTGCTAGTAGATGTTTTTTGTTTTTGTTTTCCTTGTCATTTTAGGAAATTGGTATTGATGTCATATATGCTTAAAGTCTGTTAATTTACTGACAACTTCTGTAGACTCCTTGTAAAATTTAGAACTATAAAATTGCAATAGGATGTACTCCACAAATCTCCTTTTATTCATATTTAATCATTTGATAGCAACTGAAACTGCTTCAAATGTGCTTTGAAGGCATTGATGAGATTTTTACAAAGCAGGTATATTAATAAATTATCAAAAGTAAAAGTGGGATTTGTTATTAGTAGATTTTGGTCTAATGTCTTTTAGCCATTTTCTGAACAAACCTATTTTCATGGGTACCAATTTTCAAGGATTTTTGAAAAAAAATTGTATTTGTGGATACATGATTTTGTTGGTTTTACATCCCAAGAAATCCAAGAAAATAACTACCCCAAATAATTATGAATCCACAGTATATGAAAATGATTTAGGCATCAGGTCACTTTCATATACTGTAAACTAACTTATTTTTGCAGATACTTTATTTTGCGTTTAGCCCTTTCTATCGCACTTAGCAGCGAAAAAATTTCATGATTTTCAAATTTACCTGATCAATGTAGTTAAATAAGGAAAGATCCAAGTTTTACATATTCACATTTTTCTTCCTGCAAAAGTCGTGGAAATAAATCTCTTGTGAAAATTAGTTGGTTTACAGTATGCACTTTCTCTCAACAGTTATATAAACTTTGTATTTCCAGGGCACAGAACATGGCAGATGCACTGAATTCTAAAGGATGGCCAACTGCCTGTATTGCTGGTTGTCTAGATCAAAAGGATAGAAATTTGGCTATGGCTAAACTGAAAACTTTTAAATGTAGAGTTCTTATATCTACTGACTTGGTTAGTACAATGATACTATGTGTTTATACAGTTTCTCAAGACGTACGTTTTTTTTTCAAATAAATAGAATTAAAAAATTTCCAAATATAAATGACAGGCATGTTTATCACTTTATTTTTTTTTGGTTAAATAAAATTGAGAATGGAAATGGGGAATATGTCAAAGAGACAACAACCCGACCAAAGAGCAGACAACAGCCGAAGGCCACCAATGGGTCTTCAACGCAGCGAGAAAATCCCGCACCCGGAGGTGGTCCTCAAAAGCAATCAGTTTTATCAAAGATTTTTATAAACTCATCAACAAATAAGTCATGGTAATCACTTTTCAGCCCATTAGTCCACATTCAGGTCCGCAATTATGTCTGCTTTGCATCAATACTCATTCTGGATTGATGAAAGTGAATTCTCTTTTTTAAGTGCAAGCACTATTTAGCTTTGATTTTCTAAAGAAATTTAGATATGAAAAGAGATTTCGAGTGTTTTATGGTGATTACTGTTTTGAAATGAAATACACTTATCATGGGACATCACGTTATGCAGACCCCTAGCTTCCATAATATTTTTTTTTATTGTACCCCTTTACCTTTTGATTTTTATAGTATTAAAAAATGAATTCTCTTTCCAATGCTTCACAGTATACAGTCAACTTTGATTTGAATTTTGAATTTTTGAAAGATTTGATAAAGTTCCACCAGTCCATTGGAAAAGAAAAAAATGGGGAAAGCTTTTATAAAATGAGAAAAAGTCCTAGTATTGAGCATATATTTATAGATTAAACATGGCATTGGTAATAAATACTATATTCATATGTTTTAGACATCTCGAGGGATAGACGCTGACAAGGTTAACTTAGTGATTAATCTTGACGTTCCAAAGGATCATGAGACATACCTACACAGAATTGGTAGAGCAGGAAGATTTGGTAAGGGGTTTTCTAAAAATAAAAGCATGGAATGGATAGGGTCTAAAGACACTTCAAATCAATATAGATGTGTGGCAGTGCTTGCATTTTGAAGACCACCTCAAATCCTTGACACTATTCATACTTTGCTATTGCTTAAATGTAATTATTATATATTACAACTAAAATTATAAATAAGAAATTATATAATGTGATTGTGTTGAAGGGGAGATTAATGGGTAGGCCATATTTTTGTAAAATGAACACAGTAAAATTTCCCCAAAGATATGAACTACCCATAGAAAAATCATTGGTCCCATAATTTTTTCAATTTTATTAGGAAAATGAGCAGATCATCACCAGATTATGTGTTGAATTGGATGACCAAATATCAAATTGATGACATTTTTGTGCATGTCATCATAATTTTCAATTTGTTGTGGCTCATTGGGTATTTTAACATTGTACAAATATATTTACTATTGAATTCAATATGTGAAATTCATTTTATGTGACAAAAATCATTGACCTAGTTTGTTGCACATATTCAGGTATCCCGGTAAGTTTAGGGTAAAAAAAGTTGAGTCTTGCTATGTTTTATTTGAATAGTATTTATGTATTTTAGGTACATTTGGTGGTTGTGTGAGTGTTGTTAGTGAAGGACAAGAACTGGTTAATCTTCAGTCTGTAGAGAAAAAATGCAATACCAATATCACACTTCTTCCAGGTAGGCATAGCCATAAGTTTTACATGGTTTTCAAACACAGTAGTTGATGCAATGTTTAATGAAGTAGAATTTTTGTGAACTTTACCAAGCTTAAACTCATTACTGTTATAAGTATTCAGTAAAATGAAAACAATAAACTGAAGACAACATGGCAAAAAAAAGAAAAGACCAAAAGACAAACAGTACAGAAAACACAACATAGAAAACTATAAAGACTGAGCAACACCAACCCTTTTATTACATTTATTTGTTGCATCGACATATAGATTTACATTTTATTCCTCAATTCAATCATTTGATTAAAAAAACAATATTTTGTTTATGGATTTGTTGATTGACATCAAACATGCAGTTAATCCTTGCAAATATAAGTTTTCACTGTCCTATTTTAGATCCTATTCCAGTAGACTTAGTGAAGGCACAAGGAATGATAAATCTGGACGATATGGTGTCAACAGAGAAAATATTAACAATAAAAGACAACAGTTATGTGACATTTCCTGTAAAGAACAAAGAAGAAAATAAACAATCAAAACAGAAAAATTCTTTAGATAGTACTGATGTTCAGTCAGAGCAGGTTTCTGATGACAGAGATAAAAGTTCAAAGAATGATAAGCTGGAAGAAAACGATCTAGAATCAATTCAAATAAATGCTCTTAATAGCTCGGCAAGTTTCACCAAATTGAAGCAAGTTAAGTCTGATGAACACATTGTAAGTTCAAGAAAAGAAAAAGATATTTTGTTAAATGGAGTTTCAGATCAAAGTGATAAGGCACAAATTGGTGACATAATTTCTGCAGAGAACAGTTCTCAATCTGTCATCAGTTCTATAACTGATCAGACAATACTTGCTGATGAAGGTTCAAATGAAGAGAAGACTATTAAAGGGGGAACTGAGCAGATAAAGAACAATCAACGAAAGCATACTAGTGCTAGCTTTTGGACACAACTTATTGAAGAGAGAAATGATGATGAGGATTTTGTCAGAGAATTTCATGCTAGTCAGGTGGAAGACGACATATTTGATATTTCTACACCTGATATTGATGATGTTGAACTAATAGAAAAGAAGTTGGAGAAAGTGAAAGTGGATAATGGAAGTGCTGAACCTGTGAAACGCAAAACAGCGAAAAGAAGAAATGGAAATGAAGATAAGAAAGGTGCTGTAACACCATCTTCTGAGGTCATCATGCCTTCTAATGACAAAGTGGCAGATGTTCAGAGCTGCACAGACCTGGAAATAAAAATTCCATCACTTAAAGAGGTTATTGGATTAAAGAAATTGCAAAATCCACACACATACCAAACTGCTGTCAAGAGTTGCAAAGCAAACAGCAGTACTGCAAATAGTCTGTCAGAACAAGTTGCAAAAGTCTTTTTATCAGAAGATAATAATCAGTGTCGAATCAATAATATTTGCAGAGCATTGACGTACGATAAGGATTTATTGCAAAAAGTAAATAAAATACTGGCTTTATCACATTTAAAGTTTACCAAGAAATCAGCGCAAACTTGTGAAGAATTTGAAAGTGATGAGAAACCTGCTTCAGCTGCCAACCATATAGAGGAAAAATCAAATAAGAAAGGAGAAGGTAGACAGACAATTCAAGCAAAAAGAAATAATAAAAAACAGTCAAACCTTTCTCCTAATCCTAAAATATCTTTTCAGTCAAAAGATAGTGCTGATATTACAATAGTGCAAAATTCAGAAATCTATTCTGTGGGCAATCATGTAGAACAAAAGGCAAGTGAATTGAAAGATCTCAAACTAAGAAGAAATAATCAGAGACAAAAAGACGTCAAAGTAGGTATCCACAGCGATAGCAAAGAAAAAGATGTACAGGAAGCTGATACTTTTTGTAAAAGAACAAAACAGAAAGAAACTTTAGATAGAGTTGGCATGGACTATAATTCAGGCAACTGGAAAAAGTCAACAAAAGAAGATAAAAGTTACAACAAAGAGCTTGGGTCAAAACCCTATCACTGTTATAGATCTGAGCCATGGCAGGAAGTAAAACATGATCTGTCTGAATCTGAATGTCCGGATTCTAGTGAATCTAGTGAAGATTTAGAGGAGGAGTCTCAAAATCATAAACATCCACATGACTATGGTCATGATGGTCAGACAGGAAGTCGAAAAGGAAAACAGTCACATTATAAAAAATCTAGTTATGATTTTGAAGACAATTGTGCATCTTCTTCAGAAGATGAGAGTTCTGAGATTTCTGGAAGTGACAGTGATTTGAATCAAAATCCATGGGCTGCATTTATGAAAAGTTACTCCACAAACTTTCCATCACACTTTCCCAACACAAGCGGATACCATCAAAATCCTTATGCTAGCATGTATAATTACCCATGTATGAATATGCAACAGATGCCTTATGTGAATATGCAACAGTATCCGTTCATGAATATGCAACAGAATCCATTCATGAATGTACATCAAAATCCATATATGAGTGCATACAACCCATACTTATATCACAATCCGTATTTTCAGATGACTCAGTCACAAACTCATCATAACTATCAAAATATGTTGAAAAACCTGCAACTGCAGCAGAAATATGTCAAAATGATGCTAAAAGGCACAAAAAATGATGTCAAAGGACTAACTTGTTTGCAACCAGTTTGCAAGATCTAAGTCATAGTTGCAATAAAAGTATTGATCTAGTTTTGAAATCCCATTAAATGATCAGCTTCCAATGCATTGTATTGCTACACACTTTTTATCACTTTTTATCAGGTCACCAAGTCTAAATATCTAAATTACTATTGCTCTACTGCACTCAATTTATTTCTTTTGCTTGATAAAAGTCACCATGACTTAGTTGGGGGTAGTTTATTAAAAAGAAAGTGGGAGGGTAGGTAAGGATGTTTTATGGCCATGGGTCGTTTATAAATAACAATATAAACAACTCTCTACTAGAGACCTATTGACGTGAAATTAACATCTAAAGGTCACTGTATGGCCTACAACAATGAGCAAAACTCATACCGCATAGTAAGCTATAAAAGGCCTCAAAATGACGAATGTAAAACAATTCAAACGAGAAAACTAACTGCCTGATTTATGTACAAAACTATAAACGAAAAACAAATATGATATTCAGCAACAAACAACAGGCTCCTGTTTGGGACAGGCACATACAGAATGTTGCAGGGTTAAAAATGTTTGCTGGTGCCAAACCCTGCCCCTAACCTGGGACAGTGGTGTTACAG
The DNA here is from genome assembly GCA_017311375.1 of Mytilus coruscus. Classification (NCBI taxonomy): domain Eukaryota; kingdom Metazoa; phylum Mollusca; class Bivalvia; order Mytilida; family Mytilidae; genus Mytilus; species Mytilus coruscus. The sequence continues at coordinate 83,240,698 of CM029595.1, read as the reverse complement.
TACAACATACATGACATAAGAACAAATGATTAAATTCAGCTTAAAAGGGCTTAACTCATCAGATCGATACAAAGCAAAAAAAAATAACAAAAACATAAAAGACAGAGTACAGATCTGAGAGTACTTGCAGTTTCCGAAAGCTAGTTCAAAGCCCATAACAAGTAATAAAAAAATCATGTATCTAAGGCTAAAAAGTATGTCCATTTGATGTAGCAAAATTACTTAAATGATAAATCTGATTAAAAACGCATATCCTATTTCTAGTCTCCACTTACAAGGATCTGACAATGCTGCATTCTACTTTCTGTTTTAAAGGCTATTCAAAATCCTCTGGTTTTGTTGAAATGATACACACCTTCAAAAAATTGAATACTGAAATAGCATTGGCTGAAGGAATAATGAGGCTGAAGTAATAATGACCATCACAAAAAGGATAACAGAGTGTTGTCAGATCCTTGTAAGCTAATTATATATAGGCCTGGACACAAGCATTATACTATATATTGAGTTTTTTTCGCGTCGGCATTTTTTCGCGATTTGATGACAAAATGGGCAGGTTAAATTTTCACTGTGTATAATTTTTGCTGAATTCTGTAATCCACGCGAAAAATAACTGTATCGTATTGTTAAAAATGTAAACAACATAAACTTGATTGACTGACAGGTAATCTATTGCAAATACATATGGGTACTACAAACGAAAATACACATAATTCAGTGAACTTTCTAGGAACATAGAATATGTACAGACCATGGGGCATGCTAAAAATTTAAGCTATTGATCATTACAGATAAACAAATATCCGTGTAAATGTGATTTATTTTTACTTTAATTTTACATCAGATGCAAAATATTCTTGTTATGACACCAATCAATAGATCGTCGCTAATTAACATCTTTTAACCTGTCACAGATTGCTGTGTTGTCAAAAGGTGTGCCATAGATTAGTCATTTTAATTATTATATAAACAAAATCTAAATTAAGTATACACTTTCTTGTAATTTACCAAACAACACAGAAGACTCGATAATCAACAGTATAATGTATGAAACTTTCAAACAATAATAAATCTGGGAATATGCAGTGAAATTTACGCGGGGTAAAATTTTCGCGTTTCTTTAACTGCCACGAACAAAAATACCCGATATACGGTATATGTATTTCAATCAGAGTAGTGTTGAACATATTGTTCAGAGTCAAGGATTTGCTGTTGAAAAGTATTTGTTTAACAATAAGTTGTGTTAGTTAGCACGTTTTGGAGCAGTCAATGGCAGTTCCATCAGTTATTGACAAGACAAATATATTTAAATACATGCACTGAACTTTGTATACATATGCTTTTAAACAGAGAAATATATAACAAACTAACCCACTTGAAAAATTTAACTTTGTTGTTGATACAAAAACCTACATTAAATGCATGTAAAATATGCATCCGTTTCTTTTAAGTAACAACAACGTTAATCAATCAACAATCGGTCAATGAATCAAGTAACAAAGGACAGATTCTAAAAATATCCAATATGCACACAGCTTTATATAATATGAAACCAGCAATTATCATGATTATGTGCTGCTCTCTTCCAATTAGTCTGTTGATAAAAGAGATTTTGCATTGACCTATGGCATTTTTTTTAGAAATGGCGACGCTCATTTTTACATGCATCGTCAGTCTAGTAGCCGCTAGACTCCATCCAGCATTCCGTCATTCTGTCTGTCATCCGTCTGTCTAAAAGACCTTAGGTAGAAACAAATTATGAATGTTTTCTTGGCTTCTATGAAATGGAATGAATTAATATGTGGTCTGCAGTTGATAATGATGAGTGGTAGCCTGTGAGCAAATTTTAATTCTGCCAAGCAGTGACTTCCTGTTAGCCGTGAGTGTGAAATTTTCACAACACTCGTTGTACAAGGAAAATTACAAAATTTTAGAAATCATCTTCCTCAGTTATGCTTATACTAATCAGTTGCATGTAGCGGTGCTGGGTCAGACCCGACATTGGTCTTGTTAGAATATGAAAAGTTGAAATACTTCTGATAAAGATAAGGTAATGTACAGATATCATTAGTCAAGTTATGAATATCTACCATTAGAAAATCAATCAAAGTCGAACCATCATAATCTGTCAGGACTATAATATATTTTCTCTGTTTCTATTTAATATTTCATGTAAAATATATGACATGTTTACCATGTGTTAAACATATTTTCTTGGAAAAAAAAAAAAACTACATCAGGTACTTTAGAAACTAAAAGCTTTAAGAAATGAAAAATTTCGTAAATAATTTGTAAAATTTATGATTGATTCTATGTGTATAAAATAATCATCAAAGATACCAGGATTATAATTTTGTATGCCAGAAACGTGTTTCATTTAAAAAAAAAGACAACTCATCAGTGATTGCTCGAATAAAAAGAGTTAAAAGACCAATATGCATTTCACAAATTAAGAGCAAAAATGTCCAAATATCTCTAAGTAGATCAATATACTGTAAATTCAGAAATTATTGTGATGTTTTATTATTGCGAAAAATGCGACAGGGTTATTATCGCAATAATTTGAACTCGCAATTTAAAAGTTTTTATATGAATTAAACAGGATTTTTCTCAATATCGCAAAATTAAAATCGCATTTTAGTCTAAAATGACAAAATCGCAATAATAAATGCACGCAATAATTTCTGAATTTACAGTATTATGGATGGATTGATTGGTAAACATCAAGTGTCAAATAAAACATGGACATAAGGTAAAAACTATTATGATTCGAATAAGCGTTGTCATTCCTTTGTTGTATTAAACTGTTCATATGATACTTAAACATTAAATCATTGAATTTATGTGACACCATTATCTCCATGTATGACCAGAATAAGTATGAAATTAGAATTATATTAAGATCGTCTCACGAAATGTAGATATTTGGTACTTCTCAGTCTTCCAATTATATTAAATGAGTGGACACTTGACCGTGTAGTCTTGTAATGATACGTGGGCCTATTACTTTTACCTTAGATGATGTAGGATTTGTCAATGTAAGGTGTAGATAGAAGAAATGTTTCGTATCGTCCCTACTATCAAATGTTAGAACACACGTTTTATTTATTACACTCTTGATATATATATATATATATATATATATATATATATATATATATATATATATATATATATATATAAAATTTTGCTGATATGAGAAGACAAAGTACAACAATTTCTCTTTGTGTCAAAAGATAACACACTTACCAGTCAACTGCACTTAATTATGCGTGTTATAATCTATGTAGTTTTACTTCCCAATTTGTGCGAAGAAAGCATATTTCCGTTAGTTATGTTAGTATATGCAAGCACTCTTAAGCTCTAAAGATGATAATGAAATAAGCTCCAAAGATAATAATAAAACCATTTGATTAATAAAAGGGGATGCAATGTGTTGTTACAGAAACAAATCAAATAAGTACCTCAGGATATAAGGGGTGTGACAAATGCTAGTGACAAACCCAAGCAGTAATAAAAACAAAATCAAAAGAACTAAAAGAAAATACGGTATCGAATTGCAAATCTCATTGATCAGCCTATCTATCAATTATCAATTAAATATCTATATTACAATTCTCTTGTTTGTAACTGTGAACTTTTATTGATAAAAGAAAATCAAAGTACAATTTTAATTGATAAAGGAAAAACAAAATACAGCTATTTCTCCATATGACAAAAGATAAAACACCAACAGTCGACAAGGAAAGCATATTACCGTAAGTATATATATAGCTACATGTTCTCGTTAGATCCTCATTAATAACGATGAGTTTAAAACTATTTGCTTTACCAAAGGAGAGGTGAGGATGTGGTTTATGTGATTTGTATAAGGAAATCTACGAAAATTATTGTAAAAGTCTCCACATAGATGGTTCTAACTAAGACACATTGGTCTAACGAATACGACAACTCAGATCCTGAGGCTGCTGTTAAACTTGCTACTATTTAAAGTTTGGTTTGCAATAAAGGAATAGATTGTATAATTATGTATACACAAGGGCATGCTTTTTTCTAAGTAAATGTCAAAGTCATTGTGTATAATTTTTGGGGATTTTGCATTTCTTGTACAATACGATAGTTGCATCCTTGCCTCTTCAATATATCAACTTTGTATAAAATAAGTAAAGTGTTCATCGAATTTGCGTGATTTGCAGTTTGGATATCTCGCTTAAAGTTATATTCGGGTAAAAGGTTTGTGCTTGAAGAGAAATCCAATAACTTTGTATGGCAATACATAATTGGTAATGTCCGTCTGTCCTATAATAAATGGTAAAGTTAATTGTGTAAAGCCATATCTAAATAAAGGCAACAGTAGTATACCGCTGTTCGAAACTCATAAATCGATAGAGATAAAAACAAATCCGGGTTACAAACTAAAACTGAGGGAAACGCATCAAAAATAAGAGGAGAACAACGACACAACAAAAACACAACATTAAAATGTAACACACACAGAAACGAACTATAATATAACAATGGCCATTTTCCTGACTTGGTACAGGACATTTTAAGAAAAAATGGTGGGTTGAACCTGGTTTTGTGGCTAGCCAAACCTCCCGCTTTTATGGCTATGTTAAATATAACATTAAAATGACAACATTACATGACAGGACTACAATACAAATAAATGGGAGAACATATAGGACAAAGAAACACACGAATAATAGCTAACAAAAGGTACTAGGTTTAAAATTTAATACGCAAGACGTGCGTCTCGTCCACACAAGACTAACCAGTGACGCTGAGATGAAAAAGTTTGAAAGCCAAAACAAGTACAAAGCTGAAGAGCACCGAGGACCAAAACTTCCAAAAGTTGCGACTAACACGGCCAGGGTTTTCCGCCTGGGACAAAAACATCCTTTTATTTAGAATAATTTATAATATTGCAAACAGTAAATTTTATAAAATGACTATATAATAGATATACATGATAAAACCGAAGTGGGACTAACTACAGAATAAAAACGGATACATTACATAAAACAACTTAATCCAACACATAAAAATACACAGCCGAGTTAGCCAAAGCCTCAACCAACAGAGTGACGTCAACCAACAGAGTGACGTCACATTTGAAATTCTAAAAAAAAAAACACACAAAGTGACGTCACATTTGAATTTGTAAAAATATTTCCCAAAAATAAGATAGGATTAGGATTGATTCAAGATTAGATTTGTAATACTGACATTACATTTATTAATAACAATGAACATTACAATACTTATTAATATCAAATTGTGGTAGTAATTAGATAATTAATTATATTATCTAGCTATGACGGTGTTTTCTTCTGAATCAAACTGTAAACCAAATATATCGTATAAATTTCGTTGAACCAAACTTAAATCTAATAAATGAAGGGGGTGATTAATTATCTTTACCATAACACACGAATATAACAGAAAAGACGTTAAGACATTTGACAAAATCCGACGAGAATAACAAATATAACATCAAAATTAAATACATGAATTTGGGATAGAAAAGTACCGTGACACGTCTTATAGCAATGCGGTTTCACATTCAGCAAAACAGTCACAATCGGGAATAAGTCACGTTCGGTAATTAAAAGATCAGACGACGTAATGACAAACCACAATCTAACACGTGGTAAAAATGTCCTTAGTTAGTTTGGACAAAGACACATCGTATGGATCAACCAATTCGTGATGGTGTCCGTAAAATTTACGGAGTGTCATTTTTAATCTGTCCTCCTCATAACTTTGTTGGAGCAGTTTCTGCGTAAGGAGCACACTCCTGTATATGAAGTCCGTATAGTGTGAACAAGCACGAGAATAACGTATCAATTGAGATATGTAAACACCATACGAAGGGGCAGAGGGTATGTTACTGCTGAGAAATGGGAAATTGATAATTGGGAAGTTGAAATCGTCCCGTTTATCATAGATTTTCGTGTGAAGTCGTCCATCTGTGTCAATATTGAGGAAAAGATCAAGGTATGAAGCAGTCCTTCTAGTATCAGTAGTATCCTTAATTTCAAGTTCACTGGGATATATGAGATGTAAGTATTGGCTGAAATATGGGTTATTCAATGATAGAACATCATCAATATATCGGAAAGTAAAATTAAAGAATTTCGCAAGGTGCTTTTCTTTTTGTCTTTTAGAAGGTTCTGAATGAATTATGCTTCATACGAGTACAAAAACAAATCGGCCAGTAGGGTGCACAATTAGATACTTTATATGGTTATAAATGATACGTAAGATACTAGATAATGTATAAAAATGATATTTAATTTACTAGTTGTGGCATAAAATGATACTTAAGCTTAATATTGGTCTTAGGTAGTACGATCCCCATATATATCTACCTTTAAAAGCGATACTGATAATATATTTTTTTCTCAGCATATTGATATGGGGTGATGGCAGCGAACGAATTCATAAAGTCTTCATGTTGTGACGATATAGATACATCAAAGACCGATACATGTTATGATGTGAAATGATATTTTCAAGTATGACTACTTTTAAATATTAAACAAATTCAATACTACCTTGCTTCATTGCTTCATATCAAGATCATGGCTTTATCATTATTGGTACACAATAAATTATCACTTGGTTTTGTTAAAAAATAAAGAACTTCCCGTTAAATCTATTTACAGTATACATCTTTTGATTTTAACCTTAAGTTTCTGTCTATAAATTTTATGAAAGACCGTTTTAAATGAAGGTAAGTAAAACATTTGTGTTCTTTGTCAAAATCTGATTTTTTTTACAAAAGGTAATTTCAGCTTTAGTGGAGAAAAAACTCACTGAATTTATGATTCTGTAAATAAAATGTTAGTTGACCCTGATAATTGTAGGTTTTCTATATTGAAAACAAATGTGAAATTTAAATATCTTTATGCTAGAAGTACGACTATTTGTAAAAGGGCTCAGAAGCAGTTGAAAAAGAATAGGTATATGTTCTAAAAGACGTGATATTTTTACTACATATTACCAATTTATGTAAGCATGATACCAATTGATGAAATTCATAAAGACCCAAGGAAACACCGTGCGATAAAATTTTGTACAAATTACCGCAGGTATTGATGAATTAAAGAAGATATTGGTTGTTGTCAATAAGAAAAATAACTAAACAACATCAAGTGGACAACTCACAGTTTCAGCATTGGACAACGCACAATTTCAGCAGTAGACACAACATTTAAAAAAATGTATCAAAACAAGATTTGGTTTAAATTGAAAAATATTTATACAGTACGATTTGTAAATACAGCTGAGTTCACCAGAACGTAAACCTGAATAAACTAAAATATCCCTCAGATATAAGCTTAAGGCAACAGGAAAATAAATATCTGATAGCAAAACAATACGAAAAAGTTAACTGAAGTAAAGTATCATCGTTTAATCAATACAAAAACCAAATACTTTATAAAAATTACAGCAAAAGCTACTAAAATAAATGCAGTATCCTTTTATATATTTTCAGTGGCTGTGTTATATTAAGATGGCATTTCCCCAATCCAGAAGACAAGCCCAAGTGCCTAAACCATGTGAGTTATGTGAAACAGACACAGCCATTAAATGGAAGTGTGTACAATGCAACACACATATGTGTGATAAATGTAAGAAAATTCATTTAAAAGTTCAAACTTCAGTCAGACATGACATTGTTGATGCCTATAATATAGAAGCTAAAAAAGATATGGAACACACAATAATCACCAACAATATTCCATGCCAAAGTCACAAGAAGTTTAACTGCATGTTTTGCAGAACGTGTGACCGCCTTGTTTGTGCAGACTGTATAACTGCCTTCCATAAAAAACATGACCTTGATTCAATTGACACAGTGTGCGACGAAAGAAGACAAAATCTGAAACAACTAAGATCGAGATTGTTTGAAAAGGTAACACGTTATGAAACAAAAGAAAGACAAATCCAGGATTTAAAAACTAAATACAACAATTTTCTTGCTGAATCTGTTGAAAAAATTAACCAACAGGAACAGCTGATTAAAGTTGAAGTCAGTAAATATGCTAATGAACTCAGAAAACAAATGGAAAGTGAAAGGCAAAGGATAGAAAATTCGATGCTTGAAAAAGAAAAGCAATGTGAAAAAAATAAAGAAAATTTGCTAAAAAGCAAAGCGATATACAAGAAGTATTAGAATCAGAGCATGCAGTTAACGTTTTCATTGCTCATAAAGAATTTTGCACCAACGAAGTTCCAGATGCCCCCTTCGAGACACTTCTTGATGAAACAAAAGATTTCATTCCGCAGAAAGATAATTTGAAGAACATTTCCAACTTATTTGGATCACTTCAAAAGACAAACCTACCAAAGGGATTGTCACAAATCACTTTTGATGTAATCAAGAGTTATACTACAAATATAAATACTGTAGAAAAAGTATTAGTACTTGATGACAGGACAGTTTGGATTTCTAATCGTGTGTTGTCTTCTTTGCGTAAAATAAACATTGATTTAACTATCAAAACTGTAAAAGATATTTCTGTTGAGGTTTATGACATGGCACGGAAAGGCAATAATGATATCTTCCTGTCTTTGTTTGACAGTACTAATGTCTGTCTGTTAACAACAAAGAAAGGAACAATTAAACCTTTTCTATCTATTTCACCACTAGTAACATGTGGTATACATGTCACAAAACAAAATGAGATTATACTTGGTGTAAAAGACTTGGGCTGTCCATTCAAATTAACTGACAAAAGTTGTAGAAAAATCATAATCTTTGGGATGAATGGGAAACAAAAACAATCTTATGAGTATGACAAACATAAACAGAGACTATTTACTATTCCTGCTAGAATCACATCTAATGTTAACAATGACATACTTGTTATAGATAGAATATCTGATAAGGATTGGAGGGTGGTTGCTATAGACAGGGAGGGACAGGTTAAATGGGCATATCAGGGAAATCCTGAAGTCAATAGTGATAAACTATTTTATCCTATAGATATATTAACAACATCAGAAGGACAAGTTTTAGTGAATGATGTTATTACCAATGCATTACATGTCTTGTCTGGAGAGGGAGATCTACTGACATGTTATGCTATGAAGGATCAGGGATATTTTATCAATTTTCAATGGATATTGATTCAAAGGGACAGCTATGGGTGGGATGTCAATCAGGGAACGAACAAAGATCAGATGCCAAACTACATGTTGTAAAGATGCATTTTTAATCTACTTTAAATAAGATTTAAAAAACTCAATAAACATTTTTAATTTATGATTTTCTAAATATTTGATGCATGGCACTTCATACATGTTTGTATCTAAAGGAATTCATAAATGTATATGTACATACATTACGTTCAGTGTAATTTTGAGAAAAAGATGAATAAATAAGAATGGAGTAATTTCATGACGTTTTAGTCATACTTTACGAGTCCTGTATTGGGATTGCGATATACTGGCATGAAAAGTCAGGGGATATATGATCCATTCTCGTTCGATTATTGTACACTTGGATAGTTATGGCTGAACCATGTCTTTTTTCATCCACAATGAATACTACATGTATTAGAAATAAAACATCAATAAACATTTTAAAACGTTGATGGTTACATATGTCTGTATATAAAGTATACTTTCATAAATTTACAACATTTGACATTAACAAACATATATGAATATGAAAGAAAAAAACATATAGGATAAAACGTCAATAAGGCAGCAATGAACATTACAACATATCCAAAAAGGTTACGATATATGTAATAATATTTATCTTCCTTATATGTAAGTTTACAGTAGCACTTTTAGACTGTTCTATGTAAACCTCCCATTTGGTGTTTTTATCTATTAGTATATATTTTGCTTTGATTAAACCATACCCCTGAATTACTCTTTTTCTCTTTGATACCATGATTTCCAGTATAAAGAATCTAAGCGACATTACTTTTAGTTAAAGTTAAAAAGGTGGATCCTTTTCATCCCTTTGTTAGAAGTAACATAATCTCTTAGACAAGGTAGCCTATAACAACATGACTCTCAGAAACATATCTTATCCAATAATTTGCAGTCTTTAGTACTAGTGGCGATGTTGTTTTTAATTTCAACGTCGCTAGCAAAAGATATAAAGTTAATATTTATATTTTTGCTAGCCTTTATTCTATGTGTTAGGTAGAACAGAATATTATTATGCAGTTTTATCAAAATATGGAGGCACAAGTTTTGGAATAGTTAAATATACACAAATAATTGATCAAACGAAGCCCTCTTACTTATATGCTTATAATTACAACAATGATGTTTGATATATTTTGGGCTGTTAATTGAGGGAAAAGCTTATGGTAACAGACACTCTGATAATTTGTTCCTTCGTGAATAGAACTGCATTATAATAATAAGATGTGCTATGATTGTAAATGAGACAACTCTCCATCAAAGACCAAATGACATTGAAGTTTACAGATGTAGGTCACCGTACGGTTTAGATCTTCAACAATGAGCAACATCCATATCTCATAGCAAGCTATAAAAGGCACTGAATTGACAAATCTAAAAAAATTCAAACGAGAAAACTAATGGCCTGATTTATGTATAAAACAAGTAACGAAATATAAATATGATAGACAGCAATATACGACAACCAATGAATCGCAGGCTCCTGACTAGGACCGCCATCACGAGTTGTTTGACCGTTACGGAACATCTGTTTCACAGATGACCACGAATATGTTCCTCGTCGTAACCACAATCACGCCCTTCTTTTCCCCGAATGTGACTTACCAAATTAATTTTTCACCAGGTATGTACTTACATGAGCAACACGATGGGTGCCACAGGTTGTGTTTTGTATACTGTTTACTGTCTGTTGGGTTTTTTTTTGCATGGTGTTGTTAGTTTACTTTTGACTTATAAGTTTGAATGTCCCTTTGGTATCTTTCGCCTCTCTTTTACATACAGAATGTGGCGGGTTAAACATATTTGCGGGTTTCAACCCGCCCCTATTCTGGACAGTGGTTGAACAGCACAACATAAGTACAAACTATAAAAATGATGAAATGGGCACAAAAACAACAAACAAAAACGATAAAGGCACAAAGTACAGATCGGAGAGTACTTGCAGGTACTGAAAGCTAGTTCAAAGTCAATAACAACTAATTAAAATGTCATGTATCTAAGACCATCTAAGGCTAAAATAGCAATCAATACAAATCCAACATCCAACATCCAATGGATTTAGTGTAAAGGTCATCATTACCAATCAGAGCGAAACATGATCTTGTGCAATAACAAAATAAAAGTATCCACAGAAAGTAGGACCATGAATATACATAAAACTAAGAATTGAATGCTTCCTTTGTAAATTTATTGGGTTGTAAAAGCGTTGACCGAAGTACATTTTGTATGAAGCGCAGAAGCGCTTCATTCTAAAAATGTGCGCACGGTCAACGCTTTTACAACCCTATAAAATTACTAAAAGAAGCATTCAATACTTAAAATTACATTTTTTTTTTTGCTAGGATCACGAAAACACGATTTCTATCAAGTTTTTCTTTTCTTTAACTGTGCACTTTATTGTGGAAGCTTGCGTCATCATGAATGTTACATTTCATTTTGAAATGAAGGTTAATTTCAGAATGACGCGAGATTGCTGTTAGCCAATCAAAATGACGTATTATAATGAAATATACGAGTAATGTAATTATTTACTATTTAAAAAATGAATTTAACTGTTTGAAATGAAGGTTTCTCCAACCAAAACATGCACGCATTGAAAGTTTATACTACAACTCAGACCAAATATAAATATTTCTCTTGTAAAATAATGAAAAAATCACTAAATTTCTTTGCTAACTTGTATCCTACAGATAGTTTGCAGCATGACGCACATATTTGTTGGCTTAAATACGATGGAACATTCAAGTTTCATTCTTACCAATTGTTTCCTTAGATAATCCAAACTAAAGAAATAAAAAGTAACAAACTACATTATTCATGTTATCTTTAGGACACTTAATCAACTAACAAATGTCCAGGTTTGAGCATTCCTGATGCAGCTAAATCAAACATAGCGCTTCGGGCTTACGAAATTTATTAAGTGTTATAATGGGGTAACTAGATAAGCGAGAAACAAAACTATGTCTCCTAATTTAGTATTAAAAAGATATCACAATATTTATGTACTCTGCTGTAAATGCTTGTTGATAAAGAAGGGCTCAGTACAACTTTTTTCTCGTGACAAAAGATAAAGTATTAATCAGTCGACTTTGTAACAAGTGTTAAATAAAGTGCAGTCACCTAATTTATGAGAGAAAAGCATTTATCGGTAAGTGTATAGCCACAATCTTTCTTAAGCTCTCTATTTATAAGTATAAGAATAAAATAAATTTAAAAAAAACGCGGGGATAAGTATCGGGTCTACATCGGAATGCCTGAAACACAATATGATATATGATGGGCACTCAGACTGCGATGTTAAATTAAAGGTTTATGGTTACATAAAATGTATGTGAATAACAGGAGATGAGGGGGAACACGTCTGAGACAACAACAAAACACCAGGGATATATAATATTTCAACAAGTCATCAAAGATACTCTGCTTATGATTTCTTATAATTTGTTGTGCCTGACACAAGTTTAGTCTGCATTAGTTGCGCTCAAATTATCACAGTTGAAGGCCAAATCAAAATACGAATTGAAAACATTTTAAAAAAATTCTAGAAATGTGCCAAATACGGCCAACTAATTTGGTATTTCTCGTACAAAGTGAACTTTCTTCTTCGGTGAATTGATTTTGTATCAAATGGAAAAATATAGTAATATTGCTTGAAGAAAATACAGCTTTATACATTTGGTGCGTCTTGTGTTCTATATGTTCATAAAAGTCTTATTATTTATGTGAAAAAAATCCTTCCGTGTGGATTTATACGGATGACAATGATTTTCAATGATTCAAGGTATATTCATGATTAGTAGTTTGTGTATTTGAGGAAAATACCTACTCACTCATTGGATTATTTCTATAAATAAGATGCAAGTCATGCCATCAGTGAAGATAAAAAAATCTGAATATCATGTTAAGACACAATTAAAACATTTTAAAGTAGGCTACAATAGCTAGAAGGCAATAAAAATGATTTAAAAATAATTAGAAAGTATTCAAAGAAATACAATCCAGCGACTCTTTTCACAATAAATCTTTAAAATTGATCGTAAGTTATACTGAAATGTGTATGACTTACGAGTATTTTTACTCTTAAGATTTTTTGTGAAAAGAGCCGCAGATCTTTCTAAATACATATAAAGCACAATTTTGACATTAATGCTTGTCGTTTTTTCTCAAACGATATTATATATGTAGGACTCGGAGGTGCGATCGGGACGCTGAATTGCGATGGTCACGCTGGAGTGCGATTGTCTGTGCCGAAGTGCGATGTTCCATTCGCTGATGTGTGATGGTCTATATGACGCGTGATGGCTAGTTAAAATCTGCAGATGTGCAATTATTATGAGAAGTAGATTTTTTCAATAGATAGTAAATAATTTTGCATTCGTTATTGTCTATGATTGTCCTTAGTTACAGTTGCATAATAAATTAGAGATCGTCCTCTTTGATTTTCTGCATGTGAACATAATTCTGCGTTAACATTTTATCTTTACTTTGTTCCTCTCATGAGTCCCTCGTTTACCGTAATTTCATAATACAAAGAGTCCGTCTGTGGACCCGTGTGTATTAAGATAATGCCACGTTCCATCGTACGTAAAAACAAAGAACCTTTTGAAGATACGAAAAAAATCCGCTATAGAAAATTGAATTTCCCCTCTCCGTCAATCACTCCCTGTTTCCCGTAGTATTAAAAGTGTATAACTTAAAAACCCGAAAAACTGCTTCCAACAAACAAATTGATTTCTTCATCGTTATGAAAATCTTTGATAATATAGTTAATGTAGTCCATCGCACTTCAGCGTGACAATCAACGCACTTCGGCGTAGCTATCAACAAGATAGCGTCACAATGCCACCATCGTACTTAAGCGTGATCAAAAACGCACTTCAGCGTCTAACCATCGCACTTCAGTGTGACCATCGCGGTTCGGAGTACCATCGCGGTTCAGAGTTCTACATATATTTTTCGCAATAATCCTTAGATCAAAATTTATTACAAACAGTTCAAGTTTCCCTTTCTGATTTCAAAAAATCGATTACTGATTGATGTTTTCCATTTGTTCCTTTAGGGAGTTATATGTTGATTCAGTAAGTTTGTCTTTGATTTAGATGAATCGCATGTACTTGATTGTAAAAGACGTTTTAAACAGGTATATTGATATCATAAATCCGTATACATTTTACTAGATTATATAAAAAAATTTGAAATTTTACTTAGAACGTTTATCCAACTGGGAAGTAATGAAATATGGTATTTGACATTCAAAGTTATACAATAAGTTTATTTACAAAAAAGTATTATAAAAAATACAGAACTCCAAGGTAAATTAAAAAAAGGGAAAATCCATAAAACCTGACAAACCCAACCGCTCGACTATATCAATAACGGAACGAATGGAAACGACTGTCATATTCCTGACAAAGGTAATAATTAGGAGATGTATTCTAAATATTTAATTTTAACTGACTTGACAAATGTTTTCTTTGCCTCTTTTATTTTTTGGTTTTAATTCAGATTAAATGTTAAAGAAAGTTATCAGGTTTCTTTTTTTTCATATATTTTTTTACAAAACTACTTTTACTTTACAAGATTGGGTTTCCTGTTCAGTTGGTTTAGTATTTTGAGCTTCCAATTAGCAACTGTGGGCGTTCTTTGATACCGTTTGGTCTTTTTCAATATACTGAAATACAGTCTTTTTTTCTGTACTGATTTTTTTCCCCGTCCTTATTTGTATCGTTCGTTATATCATTGACAGAGCTTATAAAAGGATTTGGTTAAGTTTTCAAAAAATAATACATGTTCTTATTGAAAGGAGAGACAAAAGATACCAAAGGGATATGCAAAAGCCGAAAACAAACTAACAATGTCATGGTAAAAAAGGTAAAACGGTAAAAAGAAAACCAACAGTTCACTAAACACAACATAAGAAAACATCATTCAAAAAAGGTGTTAAATCCATACTACTATCTTAGAAAACTTAAGAATAATTGTGTTTTAAGTCCCTACTTCAACAAAACTCCGTTAAAAATAATTCAAATAATAGAATAGATATATAAATATTGCTTTGCAAGTCTCCGGAGTGAATAAAAAATAAAATCACTTTCTATGGATCAATTCAAAAACATCTTGAAATTAATGCAATATCTCTTTTATTTTTATTTTATTGTAGTGGCTGCTATATGATGGCATTTCCCCACTCCTTTAGACAGGCCCAAGTACCTAAACTATCCGATAATATTCCATGCCAGCTACACAAGATGAAGTTAAAGTGCATGTTTTGCAGAACATGTGATCGCTTAGTTTGTCCTAAGTATATAACTGGTTCCAATAAAGTACATAAATAAAGGCAACAGTAGTATACCGCTGCTCGAAATTCATAAATCGATTGAGAAAAAAAAAAACAAATTCGGGTTACAAACTAAAACTGAGGGAAACACATCAAATATAAGAGAAGAACTACGACACAACAGAAACACAACATTAAAATGTAACACACACACAGAAACGAACTATAATATAACAATGGCCATTTTCCTTACTTGGTACAGGACATTTTAAGAAAAATGGTGGGTTGAACCTAGTTTTGTGGCTAGCCAAACCTCCCGCTTTTATGGCTATGTTAAATATAACATTAAAATGACAACATTACATGACAGGACTACAATACAAATAAATGGGAGAACATATAGGACAGAGAAACATACGAATAATAGCTAACAAAAGGTACCAGGTTTAAAATTTGATACGCAAGACGGGCGTTTCGTCCACACAAGACTAACAAATGACGCTCAGATCAAAAAGTTCGAAAGCCAAAACAAGTACAAAGTTGAAGAGCATTGAGGACCAAAACTTCCAAAAGTTGTGCCTAATACGGCTAAGGTTTTCTGTCTGGGATAAGAACATAAAGTACATAACCTGGATTCAATTGATACAGTGTGCAATGAAAAAAGACAAAAACTAGAAGAGTTTAAATCATTATATTGTGAACAATTTGCACTTTGGGAAGAAGAAGACAGTAAAGTCATTATTTTTAAAATCAAATATAAAATATTTTTTGCTAAATGTCTCCAGAAAATAGATCAACAAGAAAAAAATATCATAGATGAAGTCAATAAATATACCAAACAACTCATTGAAGAAGCGGAGCGTGAAAAACAGAAAATAGAAGATCATATCACAGAAAAAGAAATGCATATGGAAGAAGTGAAGGAAAATTTCCTTGAGGAGCTAAGTAATATACAAGAAGCTTTAGAATCAAATGAAACCGGGAAGGTTTTCAGCGCGTTTTCAAGGTTAAATGATAAAGATTTTCCGACTGCTTACACCTAAGAATTTCCCGAGGAAACAAAAGATTTATATCCTCGAAGGAAAACTTTAAGAACGTATCAAGTTTATTTGGACCACTTTTGAAAACGAAACTACCAATGGAAATACCACGAACAAATTTTAATATAACCAACCTTGATGCTACAGAGTGTTGATACTGCATGTCAAACCTGTTAAGGACATGTATCATTTCAAAATGACATTTTATGTTGCTGATGTGTATGAACATTTACTCCGCAATCAAGGTTTATCATTTCCACCTCATGAGTAGCTCAAGTCAATTCTTTTAACGGAAGTAGATACCTGAGAGAAGTTCAACTGAATGCGACGTCGACTCGGAATGAAATTCATTATTAAATCATACAATTTCACATGTTCAATCATGAATCAATAACAAGTAATTTCAGATAAGCATTGTAAATGTATAAAGTAGTAAGATACATACTGGTTTTTTTTTAAAGAAAATTTTCAACCATTAATTATTGGGACAGAAGTCATGATGTTTAAAAACAACCCAAGGTAAATGACACCATAATAGTTAGTGTAAATGATAATGATGATTATGGGTGGCAGTTAAACGTCTAGTGGCAAATTAAATGCATGTTCAGGACGAGAAATTGTTAATGGTGCGATATGAATATGAACCCTGCTTTGAACTAGACCGAAAAGCTCAGCTGTATTTTCATCGCATTATTACACAAGGTTACAGCTCACATTATTCTGACTCCAAGGCGACAGTCTTTGCACCTACTCCTTTATGATGTGTGATTAAAGGAGAAGCAGTAAATACCGATTTCAAAGTATAAGGTTTGGCCTGATGTAGTATCGAACCCAAAACCTCCCACACTTAAGGCAAGAACGCTACAACGACACCACCGAAGCGTTTTAGTGTAATTCACTTCAAGGACAAAACACATTAAAACAAATGATCAAAAAGTACGATGATTCTTAAAACTTATCTGAACACTGCACTATACATGCATCAGTTTGAAAATAAAATATTTCAACTAGCTGAAAATAAAAATAAAATGTATAGTACAGCACTGCTGCGATGATTAATCAAATTTAAACCAATGCCGTGATATTCAGATTCATAATGATTCAATGGAAATGTCAGTACAGTATAGATATTATTTGTAAATATTATTTCATGATTTAAATCCACAATCTGTACACTTCAAATTATTGGTTGTTTCTTGTGAATCATGTAAGAGTATTGGTTAGTTATTTGTACTCACTGATAATGGGGCGTAAATAATGAAAAAAAAACACCGTAATTTTGAAAAAAACCGTGTCAACAATAGTTTGAATAATAGGCACAATGGATAAAAGCGTTGGATCCTTAAAAAGATACCATTCACCCTCTGGATTCTTTGTATCTTTTGAACGAGCCAACGCTTATCCATTGTATCAACTTATATATTGTTTAAGACGATTTCAACTTCCCAATTATCAATTTCCTATTTCTCAGCAGTAACATACCCTCTGCCCCATCGTATGGTGTTTTCATATCTCAGTTGATACGTTATGCTCGTACATGTTCACACTATACGGACTTCATATACAGAAGTGTGCTCCTTCCGCAGAAACTGCTCCACCAGAGTTATGAGGAGGAAAGATTAATAATGACACTCCGCAAATTGTATGGAAACCATCACGAATTGGTTGATATATACGAAGTGTCTGTGTCTAAACTAACTAACGACATTTTTACTACGTTTTAAATTGTGGTTTACCATCTATGTCGTCTGGTCTTTTAAGTACCGAACGTGACCTATTCCCGAGTATGACCGTTTTGCTAAGTGTAAATTCATATTGCTATTAGACGTGTCTCGGTATTTGTACATCCAACATTCATGTATTTAGTTATGATGTTTTATTTGTTATTCTGGTTGGATGTTGTTTTATGTCTTATCGTTAGTTGTTTTAATTCTGTTTTTATTTTCTATATGTATGTAAAAGTAAAGATATTAATCACATAGTTCATTTATATGATTTTTAGTTTAAATCAACTATATGCATAGGATTTATTTGTTTTACACAGTTTGATTTAGAAGAAAAACCGACATAGTTATACAATACAAATAATTACACCATTACTTACACAATTCTATATCAATATTTTTGTAATGGTTAGAAAATACATCAAATAACACCATTACAAACTTAATCCCATATGCCCAATTTTATATTCTATTTTTAGAAATTTACCTGTGTCATCACTTTTTGTGGCGTTGATACATTCGTGTGACGCACAGTTCATTATTCTATTGTGCTGTATTTGTGTTCTGTCGTAAATTAGTTTTGAATGTTCGTTGTTATTCTATGGTTTACATGTTGAAATGTACTATTATATTATTTATCTATGTATTTCTCTGTCCTGAATGTTCTTGCATTTATTTGTACTGTCTTCCTGTCACGTAATGTTGTCATTTTAGCAATATTTTTAACATTGCCATATAAGCGGGAGGTTTGGCTAGCCATAAAACCAGGTTCAACCCACCATTTTGTCTTAAAATGTACTGTACCAAGTGAGGAATATGGAAGTTGTTATCACATAGTCTGTTTCTATGTATGTTGGCGTTTGTTTTTGTAGCAGTTCAGTGTTTCTGTTGTTCCGTTTTGTTTCCTTTTATAGTTGATCTGTTTCCCTCAGTTTTGGTTTGTGACCCAGATTTATTTCAGTTAAATCGATTTATGACTATTGAACAGCGGTATACTACTATTGCCTTTATTTAAGTCCGAGCAGCGCATTTAACAAAATCCTCATTAGTTTTCCAGGAAAGAATATATATGAAAGTATATATATAATTACTCTAAATATCAGCACAACAATGTTAAATCTGCAAATTTGCGGAAGCGAATTTTTGCTCTTCCCTCGCCGGGATTCGAACTCATGCTATTGGGATATCGAGACAACACCGCCTGCACTGTGTCCAGCGCTCTAGACCACTCGGCCACCTAGACTGAACATATTAATAGTTGCATGCTCTCTTTAGATCCTCATTGGTAATGATGCGTTTAAACTATTTGCTTTACAAAAGGAGAGGCGAGGATGAGGTTTAAGTGATTTGTATAAGGAAAATCTACGAAAATTGAAAAGTCTGCCCAGAGATGGTTCTAACCGAGACACCTTGGTATAACGAATAAGACAACTCAGATCCTGAGGCTGATGTTAAACTTGCTACTATTTAAAGTTTTGTTTGACATAAAGGAATAGAGTGTATAATTCTGAATGCACAAGAGCATGCTTTTTTTAAAGTATATGTCAAAGTCATTGTGTATAAATTTTTGGGATTTTTCATTTCTTGTACAAAACGATAGTTGCATCCTTGCCTCTTCAATATATTGACTTTGTATAAAATAAGTAAAGTGTTCATCGAATTTACGTGATTTGCAGATTGGATAAATCGCTTAAAATAATATTCGGGTAGAGGGTTTTGTGCTTAAAAAGAAATCCAATACCTTTGTACGACAATACATAATTGGTTTGAAAACTATTAATGTCCATCTGTCCTTTAATGCAATGGTTACGCTAATCGTGGAAACCAATATCTTAGATACTTTAAATGGTTACAAATAATACTTATGATACTAGATAATGTACAAAAATGAGATTTAATTTACTAGTTATAGTATAAAATGATACTTTAGCTAAATATTGGTGTAAGGTAGTACGATCTTCCATATATATCTACCTTTAAAAGAGGTACTGTTAATATTTTCCCCACCATATTGATATACAGTGAGGGCAGCGAACGAATTCAAAAAGTCTTCATGTTGTGTCGATGTAGATACAACAAAGACCGATACATGTGCCTAGATTGTCAAGATAGCCTTTGTTTGAGGTTATTATGTGAAATGAACTTTTCAAATATGACTTTTTTTAAACTTTAAACAAATTCAATACTTCCTTCTTCATTGCTTCATATCAAGATCATAACTTTATCAATGTTGGTACATAAAAAATTTGAACTTTCATGTAAGACCGGTTTGAATGAAGGTAAATCCAGAAAAGCGCTTAAAACGCACAACATTTAAAGATTTATCAACCACACTTGATACCGGTTCAAATTTATATTAAATGTCTTATTTTTCACCTGTTTTTTTGTTGTTCTTTTAAGTAAAACATTTGTGTACTTTGTCAAAATCTTATTTTTTTTTACACACGGTAATTTCAGCTTAAGTGGAGAAAAAACTCACTGATTTAATGATTGTGTAAATAAAATGCAAGTTCATCTAGACAAATCGAATTTCGTGTTAATTTAACCTGTTGATGCAATTTGTAATGCATTTTGTTGTTCAATGTTTACTTATTTGGTTTTATATCTCGTCTCACCACCTTTGCTAATTATTTAGTATAACGATAAATTTTCACTTATTTACTGTGAACAACAAACTTATTTATTTTGAAAAATATTTCCTTACTAACAACAAAATTATTATATTTAAATTAACCTGTGTACGTTATTTTATTTAACGCCGTTTTGTCCCAGGTTAGAATTGTCTTTTTGACATTGTTTTACAACTTATTTTATTAATATTGTATTTATATTGTGTCATAGATCAAACTTATTCGTTCAGTGTATGTTTACCTGTTTTTGTTTATATATAAATAAGAAGATGTGGTATGAGTGCCAATGAGACAACTATCCATCCAAGTCACAATGTGTAAAAAGTAAACAAAGTACGGGCTTCAACACGGAGCCTTGGCTCACACCGAACAGCAAGCTTTAAAGGGCCCCAAAAAGACTAGTGTAAAACAATTAAAACAGGAAAACCAACGGTCTAATCTGTATCTAACAAATATAAAATACTGTAGAAAAATTGTTAATACTTGATGACAGGACAGTTTGGATTTCTAATCATGTGTTGTCTTCTTTGCGTAAAATAAACATTGATTTAACAATCAAAACTATTTATGACATGGCACGGAAAGGTAATAATGATATCTTCCTGTCCTTGTTTGACAGTACTAATGTCTGTCTGTTAACAACAAATAAAGGAACAATTAAACCTTTTCTGTCCGTTTCACTACTGGTAACGTGTGGTATACATGTCACAAAACACAATGAAATTATACTTGGTGTAAAAGACTTTGGCTGTCCATTGAAATTAACTGACAAAAGTTGTAGAAAAATTATAATCTTTGGGATGAATGGGAAACAAAAACAGTTTTATGAATATGACAAACATTAATAGAGACTATTCACTATTCCTGCTAGAATTACATCCAATGTTAACAATGATATACTTGTTATAGATAGAATATCTGTTACAGATTGGAGGGTGGTTGCTATAGACAGGAAGGGACATGTTAAATGGGCATATTAGGGAAATCCTCAAGTCAATAGCGATAAGCTACTTTATCCTATAGATATATTAACGACATCAGAAGGACATGTTTTAGTGAATGATGTAATAACCAATACCTTACACGTCTTGTCTGGAGAGGGAGATCTACTAACATGTCATGCTATGAAGGATCAGAGGATATTTCATCAATTTTCGATGGGTATTGATTCAAAGGGACACCTATGGGTGGGATGTTATTCAGGGAGCGAACAGAGATCGGATGCTAGACTACATGTTGTAAAGATGCTTTTTTTAATCCCCATTAAATAAAATTAAAAAAGCCTTAATAAGCATTTTGAATTTATGATTTTCTCATTATTTGACGGCACTTCATATATTTCTGTATGTGAAGAAACTTATAAAAGTGTATGTACATCCATACAGTTGTTCAGTGTCATTTCAATAAAAAGATGAATGAAAGAAAAATGTTGTAATATAAGGAGTTATTAGTCATACTTTACAGTCCTGTATTGGGATTGATATGTACTGCCATGAACGATCAGCAAAATACCATTCATTTTCGCTGGATATTGGTACAATTGGATTGTTATGACTGAAGCATGATTCGGTTCGTAGGAAAATAATGCAGAACATCATGTGATAGAAAACTCTTTTTTTCACAATGAATAGAAATGAACATCAAGAAACTCTTTAAATTGTTTGTTTATAAATTTTGAAATTATAAAGAAACTTAAGTTTCAACTCTTTCTGGCAAAGTTGATCTTAGATGGATTTGGCTATTTTTTTTGGGTCCTTTTTGGTGATATAGCTTTTTAACTGTTTCGGTTCTTATATATCATTGGCTTTCAAATATTCGGCGTTGTGCGTACCTGATAAAGGTAAAATCAGAAAAGCGCTTTGGACACATGTATTCACAACGTGTTGTTTCCTTTTTAAACTTTGACTCTTTATATCTTTCAATAGCTTTATACTTTTACAAGTGTGGACATAGATCAGTGTTGGTAGTATGTTTGAATTTTGACAACTTGTTTTGTCTTGCCTTCGGCGAGAATCGCAGTATGATAGACATAGGGATAACTACGGTATTAACACTTTTAATAAAGCTTTATTATTCCAAGTCGTAAAAGACCTGGATGCTTCATACCTTGTATGCAGATACCTTATATTACGAAGTTTCAGTCTTTTATACGACCATTGTCCTCGACATCATTTTCATGGTTCAGCGACTGTTTTTTTTGCCATGTGAATTTCTCACTTATTATGAGTATTAGGATAACTATATTTGGTATATGGATTCCTTGCAACGTCTACATGTCCGTCAGATAGAGCTCAGCTGACCTCGACCTAATTTCATGGATCAGTGTTAAAGATACGTGCTTAGGTCTGTTTGTCAGATACTTTAAGCAGTAGGTTAACTATATGTGGAGTATGGAATGATTGTAAGAGGTTCATTGATCAATGTTAAAGTTTTCTGTTCTAGTCTGTTTTTCAAGTACTATAAGAAATAGGTCAACTACATTTGGTGTATGGAATGATTGTAAGGTGTGTATCATATGACATTGACTCATTTTCATTGTTCATTGGTCAATGTTAATTTTCTGTGTTTTGGTTTGTTTTTCAATACCAAAAGCAATAGTTCAACTTTATTTGGTGTATGGATTAAGTGTAAGGTGTATATGTTTGTCTGACAGAATTTATCTTTGAAGATATTAAGTTTATGTGATACTTGTAGTAAAACCTTTATATTTAAGATTTTCAACATAAAATCAAGTGTGAGAAAATCAGGCGAGACTTTTAAGAGTGTGCACTATTGTTTCCAAAGTGTTCTATGTTAAACTGTGTTCCACAGTGACAACTATCCTGAATATCAGACCAGTGCCAAACACTAAAAATTAGCAGTGTAGTTTATTCAATGTTTGGTTTTTGTATATTAAAGACTTCCTGGAAGACACACTATTTGTATTGATTACCAAATAATTCTGTTAAAATATGTTCCGCGGAAAAGCAGATTATTTTTACTACCTATTCAGAATAATTGCTTTCTCTCTTTTCTTTGGCGATACAATTTTCTTCAAAAATTGAGAATCTGGATAAAACAGTATACCTCCTCCCCATTATAAAGTGGCCTGAGAACACAGTTATTTTCCCTATTTGTCTATTAAAACATAATGGCAATTAAAAAATTCCACCTGCTCTATTCTAATAAGATTTGGTGTGCATCAAGTTTGACTTTTATCCCAAAACATATCAAAAATTCAGAAAAGTCTACCAGCTCATTCTCTCCTGGTAACCCCAAACATAAGGACACCGGTAAGGATGAAGCCAGAGAGCTTCCGAGAAGAGGAAATTCCACCTTTATTTACCTGACCAAATCACTCATTTCTACAGAAAATTTCAAAAAGATTTTTTTCAGACAGTATATTTGAAGTCTTATCTTTCACCTAAATGCAAACAAATAATGAAAAATTCCAAAATAAGACAAAGAAAAAAAATAAGAAAAAAAACACTGAAATTAAAGGGAACTACATTTGTGGACAACGAAAATTGAAGGTAGATAACTGTGTCCTCGGACCTAATAGGACCCTTCCAGTAGTCCAAATGAAATAAAATTTTACATACATTAACTTTAATATATATCAAGACTACATACCAAATTTCAGACCAATCAGACAATGCATGCACCAGCAAATGCATTTCTTGCACCCCTACCTTCACACCCAAATTTTATCATTTTTCTGGTATGGAATTTTCAATTTCCTCAAAATACCTTCTTTATTCAAACGCTCATAACTTTTTTATTAGTGCAAGTTTTATGAAAAACTAAAGTGTTTGTTAAAGTAGAAACATTGATAAAATTTAATCAATGATAAAATTTTCCAAAATTAGAACGCATTATTGTGTAACTAAGGTTATTTTTCTAAATTCATTTCAAATCACGAAAATTCCAAACCAGAATATTTAAAAAAATCAATGAAAAATTCAAAACTCAACCTACAGTTTTCAGAATTGCATTAAAAAATTCTATAGTCATACTACAATACACAAAATTTAACTTTATGGGGGTCTTGAATAAACTTTTGGCTTATTTACCTGTATATTCAACACCCCCTTTACACCATCTGCCCAAGGCAAAATCAAGATGTCATAAAAACTTTAAAATGCTGTAAAATCCTTATTTTTGCAATTTTGAGATGAAATAAAGTGTTTTGGAAAGGTTAAGATGCCAAAATTCATTTCAATTAAAAAAGTAACAAATTCAACAGATTTTTAAAATTAACTTTTTTTCAAAATCAAACAGAAATAGAACCAAAAAATTAACAATAAATTACAAAATCACTTTTCAATGGCAAAACAACTTTCTAAAATTTGGAAAATTAACGTTTGTAAAATCTGAATAGGAAAAGAATTTTTATTTCACAAATAAAGGCCAAAATAAGGAATTTTGTTTGAACTGGACCAAACCCTTTGAAGCCAGAGTTGGTCATTTCTTTAATCTGCAGCTAAAATAGATCAAAAGAATTCACAGAATTGATTGACAGCATCACTTAGCCAATTAAAAATCTGAATCAAAAGTTACATAATGACAAAAAGTATAAAAACTAACACTTCTATGGTCTGTCATCCAAGTTTCTTTCGACGATTTACACTGCAACACCAAAATATTTGTCTCAACATGTATCCAAAAGGTTACTGGCCATTCAACAAAGGCTTAGCTGGACGGCTGCAGAGAAGGAGAGTTGCACCTGTTGGTAGATTCCAGAATGGCAGAATTCCCTGGAATGTTCCTGTTCCTGTCCCTGTACTAGAGTTGTCCACTACACCAGACCAAGATATCAATAATGCTCCTGTTGTTGAAATGAATGTTGAACAGAAGGACATTAAAGATGAACCTACAATCACTTCTACTTCAGCTGTACACAATGATGGCATAAAGACTCGTTCCCAGCTACTGGTATCATCCTATGACCTGAAAACAGAAGAAGAAGATTGGAGTTCACTTTCTGGTATGAGGTTCGTCGATCATGAAGAGATGATGAAGATGCTGAACATTGTTATAAAGGCTCACACAAAAGAATTCAAGTACTGCAAAATCCAGATATACTGGCACACAGACAAGTTAAATGGGAGTTTGCTGGAAATATACCCTTAGATGTAAGAACTGCACCTACATGAGCCCAGTTATAAAGTTATACAAAGAAGTTGACACCAATAAACCTGGTACCAACCCTGAGCACCCAATGTTGCAGTAGCTGCAGTCCTACATGACTGTCCCATCGGTAGTACAAAGTTCCAGGAGCTGTTTGCTAGAATGAACTGTCCTCCTCCATCCAGAACAAGCATGCAGAGAATGTCACATAATGTTGGAAAGGAGCTAGTAAAACTTAACAGGACAGACATGTCAGAAAAACTGGAGATTGTTAAGTCAGTAAATCGAGAGAGGGGGCTACAAGAAAATGTGATTAATGTTACAGTCGACGGAAGGTACAACAGTCAGACCATTACCAGCCGCAAGAAACCGGGACTGAATGCCACCCAAGCTTTCACACTTGCCATTGAGACAATGACAGAGAGGAAATATATTGTTGCATCATTTGCCCAAAATCAGATGTGCTGGAAAGGAGCCTGGCTGAGGGGGAAAGGTTTTGATGTTAATTGTCCCAATGGCCACGAAGACTGCACTGCAAACTTATACAGAGCAGCTCCAGTGTCAGAGTACCAGATGGGTAAAGAAATTGGTTCACAGCTGGCACTTCAAGACATCCTTGTAAAGAATGCCACAACAGATGGAGACGGACGGGCTGCCAAAGGGATAGATGACGCAACCAGAGCCCTACATCCCATGTGGAAGGTCGAAAGGCTAGCTGACTATGTCCACCTTGGCCAGTCACAGTTCCGAGCATCCCTGAGGGC
This sequence comes from Mytilus coruscus, assembly GCA_017311375.1. Lineage (NCBI taxonomy): Eukaryota > Metazoa > Mollusca > Bivalvia > Mytilida > Mytilidae > Mytilus > Mytilus coruscus. Next base: position 83,213,977 of record CM029595.1, on the reverse strand, counting down.
TCAGTTCAGCGAAGGCATGTTCTATGGGCGTACAAAAGAGATAAAGAAAGAAATGAAGAAAGCTTTTAGTCAGGATGTCAAATGTAGGAGTTCGATGATAGTGGGACAGCTAATGGAACAGTACAAAAGAAATACAGATGACGTATGTAAAGACTTACCCAAGGCTCTGCAGGCGACAATCAGGTGTTATGATGGTGACTGCTCCATGTAAACAGCACTCAGTGGTATGTGCAGGTGATGAGAGCTACAACTGGTGGACCCGCTCCAAGTATCTTGGCTGCTATAACATTACTATCCTGCAAATGGACGAAAAGACAAGTTGTTACTGCAAGAGATCTTGAAAATGAAGCTTAGTGAAGATGCGATTAGTAGTATGAAGCTTTACAACACAACAAACAAGAATGAAGCTGTGCACAGATCCTTGAGTGTGAATTTACCCAAGAATGTAATCTTCTCAAGAGGCATGGAGGCCAGATTAGCATCTGGAATTCACAGAAACAACAACATGCCAGGAACCTCAGCAAAGCAAAAGTGTGAACATCTGGGGGTTAATTTATCTGATTCCAGTTTAAAGTTCCTCGACAGTATGGACAAACAGTTTACCTACAAGCAAGAGTATGAAAAAAACCTGAAGTTAAACGTAGACGTCTCACACAGAGTGGTGAAAAATACTAGAACATAGAGAGGCCAAGGTAAAAGTAAAGAGCGAGATGTCTACAGAAAAGGGCAGTTGGACCCAGTGCCTGCCTTACTTAGCCATAGTACCTACTGCAAGAGAAAACTACCACCAGCACCATAGATGAGACAGCAACCCAGCAACACAGTAACTCAACCAAAGGTCCTTTTAAGGACCACCCAAATCTTTCAAAAAGATATCTGAAATTGTTGTTTACATCAATAAAATAAAATAAAGTAAATATTTAATTTATAAATCCTAAAACATGAATAATACCAAGGTTATTGTTTGCCATCTTTAAGTCCAACTTGCAAGGTGGCAATGGAGCTGGATGACCCAAGCAATGGCCACATGAAATGCAAGTTTTTCTACTGTTGTTGAAGCCGTGTGGCTCCAACACCAGATGATCAACATTAATGCATTTTGTGTTGTGGCACAGATGCGAGACATCAAAATTAGGTAAATGAAAATTTAGATGCCTTATCATGTACGCAAGTCTGTGCACATGCATTTGTCTCCACCCGCCGGCATTGGGATGCTTGAAATTTATCACCCCATATTTGCCATTAGGCGTACAAGCCCCTGTCCAAATCAGACAGTGCCCATTTTGGCCAGGGGCAGATTTTTCTTGTAATTTTGCTAAATATTTTTGAATAAATCCCTCCATTTAAACTTCAAAGAACTATTTCTTATCAGAATGAGTAGGAATTTGCTCAAAATAGAAAAATTATGAGCCCCTGTTTTGAGATTTGCCCCAAAAGTTTCAACATATAAATAACAATCCAAAAATATGGCAAAATAGGATTTTTTTTGGCATTTAAAAATATTTTCCAATTATTTACTATTAATTAACAATGAAATATCTTTACATTTCAATTTTGAGGCAAATTATGCAAATTAGGGACCAAAATGTCCGTTTTGGGGTACAGTGGGTTCAGCCTCTTAGGCCCGAGAACACAGTTATTTTCCCCTATTTGTCTATTAAAACATAATGGCAATTAAAAAAAATTCCACCTGCTCTATTCTAATAAGATTTGGTGTGCATAAAGTTTGACTTTTATCCCAAAACATATCAAAAATTCAGAAAAGTCTACCAGCTCATTCTCTCCTGGTAACCCCAAACATAAGGACACCGGTAAGGATGAAGCCAGAGAGCTTCCGAGAAGAGGAAATTCCACCTTTATTTACCTGACCAAATCACTCATTTCTACAGAAAATTTCAAAAAGATTTTTTTTCAGACAGTATATTTGAAGTCTTATCTTTCACCTAAATGCAAACAAATAATGAAAAATTCCAAAAAAAGACAAAGAAAAAAAATAAGAAAAAAAAAACACTGAAATTAAAGGGAACTACATTTGTGGACAACGAAAATTGAAGGTAGATAACTGTGTCCTCGGACCAAGTACGTGGCTGTTCTATAAAAAATGGGAATATTTGGTCAGTTGATAGGGTTAAAGGTTAAAAAAATCCCCACGACAGCGCTTAAATGGACAAGACTGGTGGATAAAGCAGCAGGTCTTATAAGTTGGCAGAATTAAATATTTATAGATATAAGAAGATGTGGTATGAGTGCCAATGAGACAACTCTCCATCCAAGTCAAAATTTATAAATGTAAACCACTATAGGTCAAAGTACGGTCTTCAACACGGAGCCTAGGCTCACACCGAACAGTAAGCTATATGCCTGTAATATGATTAAAATGCTATACTATTTTCAACAACAACGTTTGGTGTTTAGTGTTAACTTAAGTGCAGTAAGCTATCCATCAACTTTGGCAAATTCTGCATCAGATTTTTAAATCGATTATTACATGGCCCTCAACTGAAGGATAATACACTATAAAAGATGATGGGCAGGAATTGGAAGAAATAGTTCGATCTTTTGAATGCAGCTTAAATAGAAAATAAAGAAAACCAGGTTTCGTTATATAGTTGACATAATCAATTCATTTCATTCATACCATGGTCATGATAGATACTAGTAGCATGAAAGAAAAGAGTTCAAATGTCCCTCGCGATGCACATATTTTATCTGTCCAAAGGCAATAACTAAAAATAATATTTCCAAGGGCATAACTCATTAAAATATTTTTTCGGCACTTACTTTCGAAATTATCCGAGAAATTTTTGTTATAAACCTTTGAGAAGAATTTGATTTAAATCTGGCAAAAATTGTACATGTGAGAGCGCTTACAATGCAAATTTCCATAGCATATATATTTCATAGGGGCACAACTATTTAAAAAATAATTGATCGGCACTAATTTTTGAACGTGTCCGAGACAATGCTAGTATAAACCTATTATATATGTTTTATACAAATCTTGGGAAAACTGTATACATGAGAGCACTAACAATGCAATTTTCCATATAATTAATATTTCTAAGGGCCATAAATCTTTTAGAAATTATTGATCGGCACTGATTTTGAACTCATTCTATACATTGCTGATATAAACCTACAATATAAGTTTCATAACAAATCTGGCAAGAATTGTAAATAAGAGAGCGTTAACGATGCAATTTTCCATATGATTAATGTTTCCAAGGTGCATAACACTTTTAAAAATAATTGATCGGCACTGATGTTCGAACTCGTCGGAGACCTTGATGATATAAACGTACAATATAAGTTTCATAAAAAGTCTGGCAAGAATTGTGTACTTGAGAGCTCTAACGTTGCAATGTTCCATATAAATAATGTTTCCAAGGGGGATAACTCTTTTAAAAATAATTGATCGGCACTGATTTTCGAACTTGTCGAAGACATTGTTGATATAAATATATGGTATAAGTATTTAAAAAATCGGGCAAGAATTGTACCTGTGAGAGCGATAACAAGACCGGACGGACGGACGATCGCCTGTTATTTCTATGCAAAGTGTCGCAAGGGGAACAAAAATGAAAATAAGATATCTGGAATCTGGCTTCCAGGGTCACAAGAATAATGGGATGAATTACACAGATGCAGGCCAAATATGTCCAGAGGAGACATTACCAATTCTTCGTGATTTTCCTTTGGTTTGAGAAATCTTATATCTATCTTAACACCCACATATTACATGGCAAACTTCAAGAAGGTTACGTTATCAAGATGTGATTATCATGATCAACGCACACTTGTCAAAAACAAATAATTTGGAAATGAAGAGTTAATGTAGAAATCCCATTTGACAAACGAAAATATATAAAATCATAAGTTCTATTCATTGGCAAAGTCGAATTGGTATTGTACCAGTTGTATAAATAGGTATTATACTTCCCCTCGACGTAACGTTCTTCATAATTAATGTCCATCATGAATAAATTATACTGACAAGTTGAATAGTAAATTACGTGACAAGTGTATTCAGTAAAGGTTGAAATAACAATCGTTCATATTAACATAGATTCATGTGAATTGATCTTTCATGTAATAATCGATGTGATATGTAGCTTTAGCACGATACAAATGAAGATACATGTTGAGTCCATTTGAATTTAATACCACTTACATTTAAAAAAATACGAATTTCAACTCACTCAACACTCCTTGGTTTCGGTTTCAGTATCGGCTTATGGTGAAGATGTCAACTATGAAAATAACACTCTGATTTTCTGAAAATCTTAACTAGCATACTATTTAGCATATCTACCTAAAAATGTGGTGTAAGTTCATGTACAAGTAAATTTGACCTGAAAATAATCAACAAATATTTTTCATTCAGAAAGAGTTCCATGAAAATCTATATTTTCTAGTTTGAGTAAACAGCAACACCAAAAGAACTATTTTTTTCACATTAGGGCTATTTTGACCTAAAATGTTCTAAATGTGAGTGGGTGAATTGCTGCTTGACACCAATATTGAAGATCATTCATAACTGAAAAATCACCTTTCAAATTAGCAACATCAACATCAAAAGTTATCTTATAATTTACATTTACATTTCATGCTTTAGGACTAATGCATGTATATGCCAAATTTAACATTATGTCTGCTTCAATAAGTGGTTTTGTATGATCAAGGCCAAATTTGTGAGATTTTATAATTTTTTTTATGAATCATATCTGCATTCATGTTTTGTCTCTGAATCTGTGGCTTTTTTCATAATCATAGTTTCTCCCTAGACATAAGGATACTTGTGTTACAGACGTGGTAGCAATTGCATATACTATTCGCATAGAACTTTGTATTTTAAAAGGCAGAGAAGTTGGATTTTCACAATTTTTATCAGATGTTTTTCGCCTAGTTTCTATAAAGCATACACCAGTTGATCGTGATTTCTTTTTAATGATTCAGAGACTTCATCGTGAAAACTCTATTTTATACTTTTCTTTCACCACCTGATTTTTTTCAGTTATATTGATTAAAAGGACAAATATATCAGGTAAAAACATTGTTGATTCATGTTTTATTTGAAAAGTTATTTTCTAAAATGTCATATACTATTAATCTATTTTTCCTGGAAATACCTGTTGTGTTGTTAAATCCCAGTGACCCAATGTCAAATTCTGTTTATATTTTAAGACGACTGGTACATGCAGGTTCTGAACAAGAGAAGGATCATATATTTAGGGAGCAACCTTTAAGCGGACGATGCAATTTTCAACTGCAATAAAGAAGATTTTTATTTTGATGCCAGGGTACTTAATTATGAAGGTAAGAGTAATTTTATTTATTTTTTACCTTTATTAATAAGATACATGGAACGCTAGTACAAAAAAGGGAAGTTCACCCAGTTAATATCTCTTTTCTGTGATGCTGATGTCGCTGTTTGTTGTATTGTCCGATATTATTGATATTCTTTTGATATTTGTTTTATTGGTTTTACATAACCAACACACTTTTATGAAAGAATTTCTAAATGCGAGATTTTTGCATTGGTAAATATAAATATAAATCTTGAGTTAAAGCAAGAATAATTCACGTCAATCTGGACTTCTCAATATTTGGATTTAAAACAGATTTAAATAAGGTCTTTATCTTTAGACTTACAACATACAATATGTCATGCAATATTACAGGTATTTTTGCACCCAAAATATATTTCTATTTCATGAAAGCTTGTCAACATTGCCACAATATATTTGTATTCGGAACACCATAGGGCACATATGAATATATATTAACAAAATACAGGGGAAGGTAAGAATGCAAATATTTTGGCCCTCCTTTTATTTCAAAATGTTATTATACTATTTTTTTTTTTTTTTTTTTATAAAAAATGAAAACAAAACTTTATAAATTTCACGCGTCTGAAGCTCGTTTCTGGATTTAACTTCATCAGGATGGCTCAACCCCAAATATCTTAAAGCCAAGGAGGTATATGAACCGAAACAGTTAATGAGCTATATGACCAAAAAGGACCTGAAAATAACGACCAAATCCTTCTAAGGTCAACTTTGCCTGCGGGATTTGAAACCTTAGCTTTTAATAGTTTTCAATATTTATAAACAAACAATTAATTTGGTATGAATTATGCCAGTACCAAAGTACTGAATACCGAGCTGATGATACCCTCGTGGACTGATAGTCCACTAGCAGCGATATCGACGCAGTGCTGTAAACAATGAATAAAAAGAGTGTGTCATGGAAACATTTGTTGTACAAACAGACCAATATACAAGGTGAATGAAATGAATCACGTATTCTAAGAGAGAGAGGGTATAGAAATGCTGAATTGAAATTTTCTTTTGAATTGTTCAAACACCATAGATTTTTTTTTCTTTTTGCGTTTGAAACTATACCTGTCATATTAACCTAAACTACATATTTCTTTAATATTTATACTTTTAAAATTCCACTGGCTTTACTAAAACAGTTTATTGATACACATATCCATCCTAATACAACAGTGACCAAGTTTATTTACCTGGTTCATTAGTTACCAGGAAATGAAGGATATTTGCTTCTTTTGTTCATTTGAAAGGGCTTCATTGTTAGACTTAAAGATAAACAAACAACTTTTATGTTTGTGTTTAATTCACATAAATACGTTTTTGTGCACGGAGTTGACTCCTTCTTTTTGTCATTTCACTTGTTAATAGAATTATGAAAAGAAAAGTAGGGGTAAGAGGGCAAAATTTTTATTAGCACTACATGGATAAAACTAGAGGATTTCGAATATATGACAAGAAGTAAAAAAAAAAAAAACAAGAGTAACGAACATCCTTTAATCAACAGTAAGAAAATATGAGTAAAGTGAACTAGATCCGTGATAAAATATCAATCTGGTAATTAGCACTTGCAAATAATTAATGTAGAAGAAAAGAAAAATCTTTTTTTTAACCCTCCTGGCTAAAAGAAAATATGCATATCATACACCTTTAACAAATAATCAAATAATATACAATAACTGATTTGGTTACTGCTATAAAAGCAGAATATCATCAATAGATATATAATTTATGGCTAAGGTATATGGATCAGATATTATCTTTTTCAATTAAAGTTCTACAAAATGAACATGGTTATGTGTATGGAGCAGATATACTTTTTGTCACTGAACAGTATTTGATTACAATTGGGTTCATTTAATTTGTTTTTAAAGTTTTCTAAGGTTCAATTCAGCAATTTTACCTTTACGACTTGTGCAATCATATCTCAATACTCTGTGTACACTGAATTATACCTTGCCTATGTCTATGTCTACGAAGGTAAATTTTAACTTGTAATCTTTGAGCATGCCAAAACAAAAACTGAGAAGAAAATTATTTTTGAGCTTGCTATTGTCAATCAGTTATGAATGTTCACGCTGTTTTGCTAGGGGATGAAGCCATGAACAGACATTTCGTCATTGACTTCTTATTTAGCAATCATCTTGGGAAACGTGAGGTACGTATGGCTGTAAAATTTGCACCTTTACTTAACTTTTACTTAACCGGTTTACTTAACGTTTACTTAACCGGTAATAGTTTATCTTGAAAAAAATATGGAGACTTATGTTCACATTGTGTCTTTTTGGGTAAGGGAAGATGACTTATTATTTGTGATATTACATATAGGAATAGCAAATCTAGCACTGTTAAAACATCTGTAAAAAAAATAATATTAAAAAAAATATAGTGTTCAAAATAATTTTATAGAGTGAAATGTTCGAGCGTCACTGATGAGTCTTTTGTAGACGAAACGCGCGTCTGTCGTAAAAATTATAAGCCTGGATATCTTTGAGTTTTTTTTTCTAATATACAACAGAAAAATCTTTATGATTGCCAATGTAACTGAAATGTTCTGAAATTGATTTAAGAATCTAGGTTTTGTTATTATTTTTGCTGTTTACAATTGTAATTTCATTCGTTTAAACGAGCAGTGCGTAAGAATGAAATTAATTTCTCCTGGGTGTTTTCATCATATGTAGCATAGAGGGCGTTAGGTTTTCCCGCTTCATTACTATTTTCGCGGTTTTTTATTTCCTATGTAATCATTCAGCACGACACCGTCAATATGAACAGTGGAACTTTTCTCGGTAAATTTTACTTCTGGTTGAAGTTTATTTAGCTTTATATTTGAAGAGTTTTTTGTTTGATATTGATGTTTGAATTATATATTATATATGTAGATATGTGTTTGAATAATGTTTATTTTATATTAAATATAGCACCGGCGTTGTCGTACGACCATCCATTTTACAAAGTCTTTGGTATTTATTAGCCTTTTATTGCGTTTATATTTATATATTTGATAAAGCAGTGTCAAATACAAACTTGGATATTTGGTATAAGTATTGGTTTTATATCTACATTGATGGGTAGTTAATACCAGGAGAATTTCTATTATATTTTAACAAGATAATTGTTAAAAATGCAATATCAGGTGAATTTAAGGGCAAAAACTCCTACAAGTGATCAACTTGTTCTTTGCCTGTTATAGTGTTCGTAATTATAGCCATAAACGCCGAAAATATAGAAAATCATCATAAAAGAGTAGTAACTCCTCATAAGAGGCAACTGACGATTTAAGCTATCGAATGCTCTGACATGACAAAATTTGAAAAAAGATCAAACAAGAAAGCCAACGATCTGATTTTTGCAAAAACAATGAATGAAGAACAAATATGACACATAGCAACCATTGATCGCCACTGACCAAAACTGGGATATATTGTTTAGGGTTCGACATGTTTTTAGGCGCTCAACCCTAATTTAAATCTGTTTTTAGATATTGTCTTGCTGATTATTTAAGACGTTTATAGTTTCTATTATCTATAGGTTTCGTCAAGAAAGCAAAAGTGAGTAAAAATGGATATTGAAGGGCAATAACTCATAAAGAAGACATTTACTATAGGATTAAAAAATTGAAAACAACACGTTTAATAATTCCAATGCGTCCGAAGCGCTTTTCTGGATTTACCTTCATCAGGAACGCTCAAAGCCAAACATTTGAAATCCGAGGATGTATAAGTACCGAAACCGTTGAAGAGCTATATGACAAAAATACCTAAAATTGATAGCCAAATTCATCTAAAGTCAACTTTGCCTGAGGGAGTTGAAACCTTAGTTTCTTAATAATTTCAAAATTTATAAACGGACAATTTTAGAAAAGTTTGTTAAATCATGTCAGTACCGAAGTACTGACTACTGAGCTGATGATACCCTCATTAAACGACTTTTTAAAGGAATTTATTGGTGTATAAACTGAACCAATTCACTCACAAACAAATAAAAGTCCGAAGGACTTTTATGATAGATATGTTTGTGATTGACTTGGTCCAGTTTATGCACTAATAAATTCATTTTAAAATGCGTTTTATCCTTAAAATTCTTTAAAATTGGATATATGGAATTTAATTTCCCATTCGTAATCTCTATCACATGTAAATTGTATATTTGTGTCTTTGAATGTCTTGCATGAATAAACGTACTCCATAAAATATACTCCATAAAATGTACTCCATAAAATGATACACATTTATGCCTCTTATGAGGAGTTACTACCCTTTTATGATGATTTTTGACAATAATCTTGAAAAATATAATAGAAATTCTCCTGGTATAAACTACCCTTCAATGTAACGCAAAAAGAATTGACTCCATAAAATTTGCTATCTGATAAAAATAAACCACAAAAATATATTTTTATCAAATGCATGTTTTGTGTTGTTTATTATTTAATTTAACGATGAACGCGAAGTGAAAATAAATATCTTTAACGTCGAGCCGGTTTGTGTTATTATCGCCACCATCTTGTTTACATTGGTTACAAAAAGTAACAACGTCAACGTCGTCTATTCAAAAATAAACAACTTCAAGAGCCACTACCGTCAGCCCTCTCGACCAATCATATAAACGTAGTCCCTAATATGCAAATCATATAAGAATTATTAACTTTTAAACCATGTTGCAACATTTGTTGATCTTATCTTGTTGATCATTTTTATATATCTAAAGTATCTCCATATCTACCATAGTTTTCAAGATGCTACCCAAAAAAAATGCAGATAACTGCTAACAATAGTCATTAAGAGCAATAACAAAAATAAGGAATTTAGGAAAGATTGCAGTCATGCGGCCAATTTGTAGATATTGTCCTTCTGATCATTATTGCAACTTAAGTTTTTCTTTATCTTTCGCAGTTTTCATATTAAGCAAAAATAAAAATCAAATAAAATTATTTATTGGCAATAAGTCATACACGTATATAGAGTTGTCCGACAATTTAAGCTGTTTGACTTATTTGTAAACTGTCAATCAACTCGTGATGGCGTCTGTAAAATGTCGAAGGAGGATTTTAATTAAAAAAATCTTGTTAAATTTTCATGAAAATTTTTTTACTATTAAAATTATCTGTAATTACATGATTTCTGTATTTTGTTCATATTTCATTTCTGTAATAAGTATCTTATTTTTTATTTTCCACAATTGTGCTTTTATAAATTTGCACCCCGTTATTCTCATTTTTGTATTTATTTTGCTCAACTTAATTGTATCTGTGGTATCATAAATTTCAAATTCAATATGATAGAAACGTTCAACATAGTCACGTAACTTTGAATTATTCAGTGAAGAACATCATATAGTGGAACGTGAAATTTAGAGATTCTCATTCTTCACAAGAGGCTCTTGTATTTAGTCAGCCACATTTGAATGAAGGAACAAGTCGGCCAAGACCGCAAAACGTAACAAATATGTTGCCGATGATGAAATCAAGCATCTTGATAATGTTAGTATCAGATAATTTTTGTTTGAATCAGAGAGTGTATTTACAAAGAATGAATTTACTTCCCTAAAACAAGATATTTTTATCTATTTTAAACATTCATTTTTATGAAACAAAGTTATTCTTTCGAATTGTTTTAAGTTAGTACTTTGTAATATTTGAATTATTTTGGTATCCATACCTGACTCACCCCGCCCCTGCAGTAGGTAGTCTCCCAATTGTTCTGTTCAGAAGCTAAGTTTTGACTGCTGATAGAATAAATGTTAATACATGTAGTTTGGAAAGGGGTTTCGTGGAGCACTTTGAAGACCCAGCAATATAACGGTGTTTGTTAGCACACTTATGTAATTTAGATACAGTGAAGGAAGACCCAGTTCTTCATCTATTCGCCATCAAAGGAACATAGAACAGACCAATGATTATTCGGGATTTCCTTTTTTTTGTAAGTGTCGTGGGGTATATGTTGTGTTTCCAAGTAAACTGTTAATACCAAAGTTCCTTGATCAAGCAGCTTATATAATATGATTAACACACCGTTTGACAGCCCCAGCAAGTCATAAAAAGGCTGTCAAACGTCAGAACAATCTCGAACAAACGACAACTTCAAAAAGGAACAAAATACTTCTAGATTTTGCTTTGGATACTGTCTTTTGATCATAAAAGAGCTTATATCTAATTTTCTTAAAAGTTTGACAATGTAATTGTGGCTTAAAGAACTGTTACACAAACTGAACTAAAATGTAGACGCCGCCAATGTGGCAAAATGTAGGATCCATGTTGCAGTCTCGACAAGATATGTCAACTAGTTTAGGTCTCTATTCTATATTTATATAATAAACCAGTTGTCAGTTTTTGTTTAATCATTGGTAAAAGAAGTCAAAATTGGGCGATTTTTTCCAAAGTCGATAACGATCTTCATGCAAGTTTATTGGTCTTCGGACATATCTATAGGCACAGATTTCAAACCTTTTGATTATAAAAGACTTTGGTAGGCTCCATTTTATATGTTATGAGTTGACAAACGAGTTTCTTTTACACCCAATGGCATATAATTTATAACTAAAGTTCAAAAACCACTGAAAATACATCTAGTAATGATTTTGTTTTTTATTTTCTATGCTAGATATCAGTGAAAATACACCTACTTCATGTAATTGCAGTAATTCCGAATACATTTATGGACCCATTTCCCATTTCCCATGTTATAACAGAAGATCTTAACATCGTTCAAGACCGAGAGTTAAAATCATTCCTCAGTAAAGGACCTAAATATCGTCCCCCGTCAATCATTAATTGGAATGAGTGTCGTAATATCATCCACGACTCACTCCGTACTTACTGTTTGAAATGGATAAAACGGGAAAAAGCTGACAAAAAATCTTTGGACTTTTTTTTTTAATTCAGTAATGAACATAGTTGATATACGTATTCAACATTTTACTCTTAACAACAACAATAATAAACCTATTTCTCGTATCAAACATAAACTTAAAGAACTAGCCAAGGAATTTGTTTTCGTCCCGGCCGATAAAGCAGCTTCTAATAGTATCATTATTGTTTGACGAAAATTTTAAATGAGGTTCTGAAAAAAGAAATCACCAATTCACCAACATTCCAACTGACTCCATTTTCAGAAAACGACATCTGTAACAAACATAAACTTTTAGCTACCTTTTTACAAGCAGAACCAAATACAATGAAAGTCCCAACTATGTACTGGCTTCCGAAGCTACACAAAACACCTTACAAATATAGATTTGTTTCGTCTTCAAGCCATTGTTCCACTACTAAATTGTCTATTCTTCTTACCAGTTCACTTGGTACAATCAAAAACCTGATAATAAATTGTTCAAATAAGGCCTTTGAAAATAGTGGAATAATTACTTTTGGAGTGTCAAAAACTCGTTGGAAGTACTTGATAAAGTTTTGATTTTTCTACCCTGTATACCACATTGCCTCACATTCTCATTAAGAAAAAATTCACACACCTAATTAAATGGGCATTTAAAAAGTCAGAATGTGAATACATATGTTCGAACTCTTTTAGGTCATTTTCTAGTAGCAATAAACAAAAGAACTATGTCAATTGGACATGCTTTGATACTATATCTGCCCTTGAATTTTTACTAGACAATATTTTTGTTCGCTTTGGAGATTCCGTATATCGTCAGGTTATCGGAATTCCAATGAGGACTAACTGTGCACCACTTATTGCGGACCTGTTTTTGTATTGCTATGAGTTACAATTTATGACTAAAATCAGCAAAGACCCATCGAAACAACATCTGATACAAAAAATTAATAATACATTTAGATATTTGGATGATATATTGGCTCTCAATAATGACGACTTCAGTATGTATACTAAAGAAATTTATCCTGTTGAACTTACTTTAAATAAAGCTAGTACTAACAATGACCACTGCCCTTTCCTCGATCTTGATATCTATATCATTAATGGAAAGCTTAATACAAAATTTATGATAAAAGAGATGATTTTTCATTTCCTATCGTTAATTATCCATTTTAGATGGTGACGTTCCTTGTCACCATCTTACGGTGTTTATATATCTCAACTTGTACGATTCGCTCGTGTATGTAACAACGTTTTAGATTTTAACGAAAGAAATTTATGTATTACTGAAAATTATTACACCAGGGTTTTCGATATCACAAACTAGTCAAAACATTTACTAAATTTTATCATCGGTACAAGGACATCATTCGTAAATATAGCTCAACATGCAGACTTCTTATACGTTCAGGTATTTCAAATCCAATCTTTTATGGTAATATTCTTTATAAAGCACAAAATGTCAGTATTCACCTCAGAAGCTAACAAAACCTTTAAATAGACTTATTAAGAAGGGATATAGTTACGATACTGTTGTCAGGTCATTAAAGATTGCATATTTTGGCTTTAATATTGATTCACTTATAGGGTCTTTGCATCGGAACTAAACACATTTATTTAAAACCAGTTGTTGGCATGACACGGGTTATGCTCTTCTCATATATTTTATGATGGTATGATACTAAACCCTAACGGGAGGGATTGTGCCTGATATTCATATGATGAAGACATAATCTTTCAATCAGTTTAATTGAGGTCTGGAGCTGGCATGTCAGTTAACTGCTAGTAGTCTGTTGTTATTTATGTATTATTGTCATTTTGTTTATTTTCTTTTGTAACATCTTCTGACATCGGACTCGGACTTCTCTTTAACTTACTTTTAATGTGCGTATTGTTATGCGTTTACTTTTCTACATTGGCTAGAGGTATAGGGGAGGTTGAGATCTCATAAACATGTTTAACCCGCCGCATTTTTGCGCCTGTCCCAAGTCAGGAGCCTCTGGCCTTTGTTAGTCTTGTATTATTTTACTTTTAGTTTCTTGTGTATAATTTGGAAATTAGTATGACGTCCATTATCACTGAACTAGTATATATATTTGTTTAGGGGCCAGCTTAAGGACGCCTCCGGGTGCGGGAATTTCTCGCTGCATTGAAGACCTATTTGTGACCTTCTGTTGTTGTATGTTCTGTGGTCAGGTTGTTGTCTCTTTGACACATTCCCCATTTCCATTCTCAATTTTATGCATATCAGTGTTAACCACAAAAAATATACCTCACAAAATCACATCAAAAACACCCTATAGCTATATCTATTATACATTGCAGCTCCTATTGTAAATCAAGATGGCATTTTCCCAAATCATAAGGCGAACTCAAATTCCGGAACCATGCAATTTTTGTGAAACTGACGCAAACGTTAACTGGAAATGTGTGCAATGCAATACATTAATGTGCGAACAATGTAAAATAATTCATTTGAAACTTCAAACCTCAATTACCCATGACATTACTTATGTCAAAAGATCAGAAGCTAAAATAGAAAAGGAACACACCACTATAACTGACAATATTCCATGTCATATTCACAGGAGCAAGTTGAATTGCATGTTTTGCAGAACATGTGACTACTTAGTTTGTCCAGAGTGTATAATTGCTTCCCATAAAAAAACATGACTTGGATTCAATTGATATAGTGTACAACGAAAGATTGAACACACTCAAAGAATTAGCATCAGGATTTTCTAAATCAATCACACTTTGTGAAATAGAAGACAGTAAAGTTAAAGATTTTAAAACAAAATACAACAAATGTTTTAATGAATCTGTTCAAAAGATTTATCAACAAGAACAGATGATGAAAGATGAAGTCAGTAAATATCATGAATATGCTAAAGCACTTCGAGATCAACTGGAGAACGAAAAGAAAAGAATCGAACATTCAATAACATATAAAGAAAGGCAAAACGAGAACATTAAGGAAACTTTGCTGAATAAGCAAAGTAAAATACAAGGAGTTTTAGAATCTAATCACGCAAAACAAGTGTTAAAGTTCAGTGCACATTCAGAATGTAGTGCAAAAGATATTCCAGATCTATCATTCAGGGATTTTCTTAAGCAGACCAAAGAGTTCATTCCTATAAAATTGAAGACCGCTACCAACTTATTTGGATCTCTTCATAAAACCAAACTACCAAAAGGATTGCCACAAGTAAACTTATACGTAATCAAGAGTTATACTACAGATCAGAAAATGGTGTACAGAGTGTTGCTGATAGATGACACGACAGCTTGTATTTCTAATCACATGACAACTTTTCTGCATAAGATTAACATTGATGACACTATCAAAGCGGTAAAGGATATGTCAGTTAATGTTAATGATATGTCAATCACAAGTAGTAATGATGTTCTTCTGTCTTTGTCTGTCGGTTTTGATGTCTGTCTGTTAACAACAAAGACAGGAGAAATAAAACCTTTCCTTTCTGTGCCATCAATGATACCACTTGGTATACATTTCACTAAACAAAATGAGGTTATACTTGGTGTCAGGGAGAGAAGGGGTGATAATTACAACATAACAGACAAAAGTTGTAGGAAAATTATAATCTTTGGGATGGATGGGAAACAAAACAATCATATGAGTATGATAAACATAAACAGAGACTATTTACTTTCCCAGCTAAAATTAAATCTAATGTTAACAGAGATATATTGGTTATAGACAAAACATCTTATAAAGCTGGTACGGTGGTGGTTCTGGATAGGGAGGGACAGATTAAGTGGACCTATCAGGGAAATCCTCAGATTAATTCAGAGGATAAACTGTTTAATCCTATAGATATAGTAACAACATCAGTAGGTCTGGTTATAGTGTCTGATGTTATCAATCATGCCTTACATGTCCTATCAAGGGAGGGAGATTTACTGATATGCAAAATAATGAAGGATCAGGGAATTACATACCCAGTGTCACTGAATATTGATACTAAAGGCCAGCTATGGGTGGGATGCTATTCTGGAAATGAACAAAGAACAGATGCCAAACTACATGTTGTGAAGATGTCATTAAATCCAAATTGAATTAATGAAATCATCAATGCATATTTCTGATAAAACAATTAAGTGTTTACATATATGTCTGTGTATTTGTGTGGCATTGATACATATCATAAAATTACTCCAATGCAAGTGGCTTATTTTCTGATCTGATTGGTGTATAAAGGAACTTATAAATTAAATCAGAATCAATGTTTTTACTCAAAGTTAAGTAAAGGAAATGAAGGGAAGAAGTTCGGAAGTGGATGATTGAAACTGTTTGGGAATGGGGATCTATAGCTTCTGACATGGAAAGTAATGAAGGGTCAGGAAATTATTCGTCCATTCACGATGAATAATAATACCAGTGGACAGTAATCGGTGGTGTGTGATTCTATTAGGTGTGAAACGATTAGATGATTCTATTCTTTATGTAATTTATATAATGTCTTTTAAAATAAACAGTAAATCAGATCAGAACAAAGTGCATAGAGCGCTAATACTAGACAGCAAGACAGCTTATATCTACAATTCTAGTCAATCTGATTAGGATTCTGATCCATATTAACTTGCGTGGTCGTATATATAGGCTCTTATGAGGATAACGAAATCAGAGGTCTATATTTTAATTAGATTGATTTCCAGTATACATACTCTGCGTAAAATAAACATCGGTGAACCAATCAAAACGGGTCAGGATATGTCGGTTATGTTTATGACATGTCAATAACAAATAATAATTATGTTCTCCTGTCTTTGAATGATAGGACTGATATCATAGATATAGGAAGATGTGGTGTGAGTGCCAATGAGACAACTTTCCATCCAAATAACAATTTATAAAAGTAAACCCTTATAGGTCTGTTTACAGGAGAAATAGAGCTGCTTAATCCTACAGATATATAATGTAGTATCAACATCGGTAGGTTATGTTATAGTGTATGATGTTATCAATCATGCTTTACATGTCTTGTCAGAGCAAGGATGTGATTCTGGTGTTAATGAAAGAAAAAACAGATGACAAGTTTCATGTTGTAAAGAAGTCATTTAATAAAAAAAAAAAAAAAACAAAAACCAAAAAAACAAAACAAAACAAAAACAAACAAACAAAAAAACAAAAAATAAAACCCATAAACACTTTATTTTTTATTGTACAAATAAATCTAATTATATATATATATTATATATCTGTATACAAAGGAATTTGTACATATTTATTTTTAAAAAGTAGCATTTTCTTACTGAACATTAAGGAAATGAATGGAAGGAAAAGAGGGGTAGTGGCTAATTTGATCAATCACTCTGTATGTGTAACACTGACATGTAACGTTAAAAGGATCAGGCAATTATCATTCATTAATCCATATAAGATTGATACAAGTAGACAGTTATGGGTGGAATAGGATCTGAAGTTTTGAAACAATTGTCACAACTCTTGGTATATATTTTGTATAGTCTTTGTAATCAAGGTTGAATTATCAATAATATCATTAAATATTTCTATTCTTTGACTTCTGTACTCTAATTTATGTATTCAAAAGAATTTATGAATATTGATATTCATACATTTATTAACTATCAGTCTTTAAACTAAAGGAATGAAGCTGAATGATTGAGATGAAGGAACATACATGATACAACAACCAACGCGACACAGTGAAAAAATGAGGGCAAAATATGTCATAATGTTTACTATTTTGTAAATATTCTTTTTTTGTGTTGTTATCCGAATATTTATGTCAAATTGAAGCAGATTTCTTAATTGGTCTCGTTACTAAAATGTTCATGAAACAAGTTGTCAATAATTCAACATAGACGACATCCACCAATTAAAAAAAAAAAAAACAGAAACGAACAACTACTCCTACCAAAGAAGCTGACTTACTGAAAGCACATTAAGATCTTGTGATAGTCGACTAGTTATTCCGGTTAACAGCTTTACAGACAATACGGGTGTCACCTGTGGAGCAGGATCTGCTTACTCTTCCGAAGCACATAGGTCTACCCCGGTTTCTGGTAGGGTTCGTATTGCTCAGTTTTCAGTTTTCTATGCTATGTTTTGTGTACTGTAATTTGTCTTTTGGTCCTTGTTCATTTTCAATCTGTTTTCGACTTATGAGTTTGAATATCCCTTTGATATCTTTCGCCTCTCTTTTAGATTCATTTAGTGGACTCATTTTTGCTATGAGACACTGAATATTGAATTTGTTCAAAAGATATGTTATGCTTTCAAACATATCTATTCAAAAGCTTCAATATTATACAATACACAAGATTTGCCTATGTGTCTCAAGCATGAAATAAAGGTCAAAACATACAGTAGAGAAATTTACCGAGGTTGTAAAAAAATGACATAGGAATAAAGTAGTTAAACATTGTAACGTAAATATGGTTTTAAAACACTGATATATGCCATTCTACAACTTCTATTATATTGTGTCTTCTGTTGTGAGGGATGTATAAATTCGCTGCCACATCCGGTCTGTGTTTTCGTTAGTTGTTTTTTTCTGCTTTGTAGCTTGATTTATGTACAAAACCCTTCCTCTCTATTTTGGACAGTAGTGTAACAGTACATCATAAGAACAAACTGCTATGAGATTTATATTTTTCAGTCAACAGTATACACGGACAATTAAGTGTGAAATAGAAGGAGATTAAGATGTCGATTATACGCCATTAGAATCGCAGCCAAACGACAGAAATAATAAACAAACAAAAAGCAGATCAGAAGTACCTGTTTTTATACTACTAGTTTCCAACTTTCGGGAACCAGTGCACTCTATTATGCAATTAAAGATATGTTGAGTTTTTCAGCACAGTCAGTCAGGAAAAGGTATAGTTTTGCTATGAAATGACTACCACTTTATTTGAACTTCAGACAAAATAGCTATAAATTGTTAACATTGCATAGTGGTTTTATTCCACAAAACACATTTGATTCAAGTGCGTGTCTGCGTTTCTGTAGAATTATTTCGAATATCTTTACGATTAGAGTTTCTAACACAATGGCTCTAATACGCATGGAATATTTGTCACTGGACGTTAAGCAGAAAACAATCATTGTCAAATAAATCCACTATTTTTGATACAAAAAAAAAAAAAACTGGCAGTGTTTTGCCGATCAGATTTATATGATTTTTTTTTCAGCCATCAGTGCGCACGAAATATTAAGTGACGCATGAAGAAAAGGAAATGTGAGTTATACGTCAATGAGAAAGCAACCCAACTACAGAAATAACCAAAAGACATCTAGAGGGAGACGTGTAATCTTCGATAATAGACAGGTGTCCTAATAATATGTCACTTAAGTGCTATCAGATTTGTATTTTTTTTTCAGCCAGCAGTATACACAGTCAAATAAGGGTTAAATAGAAGGTGAATTTGATGTGGGTTATCCGTCAATGGAACAACAGCCCAACGACAGAAATAATAAAAAGAAAATAACTTCTTGATTCAGACATATAGTCTTCAACAAATAGACAGGTGACAACACATTGCAGTGAAAAATCAAATGTTAACACTGCCGAAGAAGCAGTTAAAGTGATTAAACAAAAACAGAATATTACAGAACAAAGAAAATTGCATATTGAAAACGGCTCTTTTCAGAGTCGCAAAATCATTTCAAAAAGAGTCTGACTATTGTTGATATAAAAACATATAATCACGAAAGAAGGAGAGTTGTTTTTTCTTTGGTCATTTTCCTCTTCGATTAGTTTTTTGCTTACTTCTTTTCGTCTCTAGAAACTAAGTAAGACTTACGTAGAGCTGCGCTAGTTTCCCAAAATTGTGTGTGCGTTAATGCCTTTAGTTTTTGCTTGACACATAGAAGGTATATAATTCGGGCTCAGTCACAAAGAATATACAAGAAGGTAGTTAAACAAAATAGTTCCTACGCATAGCTGACACTTTTTCCAAAAGTAAAAGAAAATGGATAATTAATTGGTATAAAATGAAAGGCTCCTCCATGTCTTGTGATCACTATAGAACCCTTGATGAAAGTTTCTCATGAATAATAAAATAAATATATGAAATTATGATAGGGGCAAATTTGCTCTGTTGCTCAGATCAGAAGTATCTGTTTTTATACTACCCAACTTTCGGGAACCAGTGCGCTCTTTTATGCAATTAAAGATATGTTGAATTTTGCAGTACATTCAAGTCAATATAGGGTATAGTTTTGCTATGAAATGACTTCCATTTTATTTGAACTTCCGACAAAATAGCTATAAATGCTTAACATTGCATAGTGCTTTTATTCCAAAAAAACACATTTGAAGCAAGTGTGTGTTTGCATTTCAGTAGAACTCTTTCTGTCTCCACTCTGAAAATACCAAAGAATGCAAATGTTTAAGTAGACTAGACAAATATACAATATCTTTACGATTAGAATTTCTAACACAATGGCTCTAATACGCATAGAATATTTGCCACTGGACGTTAAGCAGAAAACAATCATTGTCAAATAAATCCACTATTTTTGATACAAATAAAAACTGGCAGTGCTTTGCCGTCAGATTTATACGATTTTTTTTCAGCCATCAGTGCGCACGAAAAAATAAATGCCGCATGAAGAAAAAAGAGATGAGAGGTATACGTCAATGAGACAGCAACCAAACTACAGAAAAAACCGAAAGACATCTAGACGTCTAATCTTCAACAAGAGACAGGTGTCCTAATAATATGTCACTTAAGTGCTATCAGATTTATATATCTTTTTTCAGCCAGCAGTATACACGGTCAAGTAAGGGTTAAATAGAAGGCGAATTTGATGTGGGTTATACGTCAATGGAACAGCAGCCCAACGACAGAAATAACAAAAAAAAAACATATTGACTTCGACAAATAGACAGGTGACCACAAATTGTCAATATGTCTCGCTCTTAATTGTCTCGATTCCACGAAAAATATATATAAATTCAACAGAGACATTCAAAGATCTGCTATTAACACTCAATTCTATAAATATAGGGGGAATTACCTTTTCGATATGACATACGACCGTTAACGACAACGTCCCCGACGTGGGACAGAAGCACACATTTAAGAAAATGTAACGGGGTTAATATACTAACGTTTTTCTTATATCTTTACCATCCCCCTTTTATCTTACAATAATACTAGGAGAGATATAGGACTAGTAGCATCTAAGATTTAATCCCGTCGCCTCAACGTACGTACGGGTTGCACTCTGTCCCGTCGAGTTCCCAACAGATCTTGACTGTAATCACTAGACTGCGGGTAGGTTACAAAACTTGCAAAGCAAACTTATATGTAAAAATTGTTTCATGAAAAAGGTATAATAATACGGAAGTATTCAAAGTTTTTGCAAAATTTGTGTTTGTTATCAGGAAAAAGACATGATAAAGACTCATTGTATGATTGAGTCGTTGTTTAAAATTTTTTGGGACTTTTCAATTTTTAGTCTGTGCAGATCACAACTTCAAAAAAGACGAAAAAGGGCAAAAACCCTGCAAACGTATATAATACGTATATAACATTCCAGATTTTTGACAATACCTTCTCTGAGGAAATTTTGCAAATTGTGTACTATATAAGGGTTTCAAACCATTTACATCGTATGCTAACCTCTGAAAGAATAGGCTTATTTTGTTACGTGTTATGTATGGTCAACGATTTTTTTGTGTTTTTGTTTTATTTTTGCTGTTTGCATTGTTTTGTGTTTTGGTATTTTTAATTTTTTATTTAAGAAAGGGGAAAGGGGAGGCGTGAAACAGATTCTTTAAATTATAAACACCAGCTATAAACGCGAAATATTTTCAATATTTAGTAAATTAGTAACAACTTTTTAGACATAAAACGTAAATATGAATAAAAGGAGATGCAAGATATACATCAATAAGACAGCTAGCAAACACTTAACACAGAACTGAACGGTACGCAATTCGCTGTTTTACTTTATTGGATTCTCAGTTTAGATATAAACCCTTTTCACGTGCAAGGGCTGCAGTTTTAATTATGACGGTTATATAGTAAAGTATATTAGCAAAAAACTTTGAATTTTAGCGCAGGACTTTCTTCAGCTCAGGCCTCCGTAAAATAGGCGAGTTACAGTGTTGTGCAATGCCGTCAATCTGAGTAGATGAACATTTTATATCTCAGTATGATATCGACAACAGACGGAGACACAACATAATTTCATCGTAAACGATTAAAGCTGATAAGTCTGTTTTCAGTCGAAGTCAGAGTCACACTGGCATAACCATTCCGTGACGCAAAAAAGTCGTAAGTCGAAGTTGACATCAGTATAGTACCAGGTTGTAACGGAACTGTGGAGAAACAATACACTTAGTTGATCATGCAAAGAGAAAGTCAATTTAGCCAATCGTCTAATGAAAAAAAAACAGGGAGATGATCTGAGAAATCGATCTACACTGCAGTGAAGAATCAAATGTTAACACTGCCGAAGAAGCAGTTAAAATATGATTAAACCCAGACAGAATATTACAGAACAAAGACAATTGCATATTGAAAACGGCTCTTTTCAGAGTCGCAAAATCATTTCAAAACGAGTCTGACTATTGTTGATATAAAAACATATAATCACGAAAGAAGGAGAGTTTTTTTTTTTTTGTCATTTTGCTCTTCGTTTAGTGTTTGCTTTTTCTTTTCGTCTCTAGAAAATAAATAAGTAAGACTTACGTAGAGTTGTGCTAATTTCCCCAATTTTTTTCTGCGTTAATGCCTTTATTTTTCGCTTGACACACAGAAGGTATATAATTCGGACCCGGTCACAAAGAACATACAAGAAAGTAGTACATATGTTAAACAAAATAATTCCTACGCATAGCTGTAACTTTGTCCAAAAGTAAAAAGAAAATGGATAATTAATTGGTATCAAATGAAAAGGCTCCACGTCTAGGGATCACTGTAGAACCCTTGATGAAAGTTTCTCATGAATAATAAAATAAATATATGAAATTATGATAGGGGGCATATTTGCCCTGTTGCTCAGATCAGAAGTACCTGTTTTTATGCTACCCAACTTTCGGGAACCAGTGCGCTCTATTATGCAATTAAAGATATGTTGAGTTTTTCAGCACAGTCAAGTCAGGATAAGGTATAGATTTGCTATGAAATGACTACCACTTCATATGAAATTAAGACAAAATAGCTATAAATGCTTAACATTGCATAGTGGTTTTATTCCAGAAAACACATTTGAAGCAAGTGCGTGTCTGCGTTTCTGTAGAATTCTTTCTTTCTCCACTCAGAAAAATACAAAAAAAAATGCAAATGTTTAAGAAGACTAGACAAATATGCAATATCTTTACGATTTGATTTCCTAACACAATGGCTCTAATACGCATGGAATATTTGCCACTGGACGTTAAGCAGAGGACAATCATCTATAAAATCCACTATTTTTGATACAAAAAACTGGCAGTGCTTTGCCGTCAGATTTATATGATTTTTTCAGCCATCAGTGCGCACGAAAAATAAGTGCCGCATGAAGAAAAAGAGATGTGAGGTATACGTCAATGAGACAGCAACTGAACTACAGAAAAAACCATAAGACATCTAGAGGGAGACGTCTAATCTTCATCAATAGACAGGTGTCCTAATAATATGTCACTTATAAAGTGCTATCAGATTTATATATTTTTTTTTCAGCCAGCAGTATACACGGTCAAGTAAGGGTTAAATAGAAGGCGAATTTGATGTGGGTTATCCGTCAATGGAACAGCAGCCCAACGACAGAAATAATAATAAAAAAACAACATCTTGATTCAGCCATATAGTCTTCAACAAATAGACAGGTGACAACACATTGTCAATATGTCTCGCTCTTAATTGTCTCGATTCCACGAAATACATATATATGAATTCAACAGAAATAATCAAAGATCTGCTATTAAAACTCAATTCTATAAATATAGGGGGAAATTAGCATTACGATATGACATACTACCGTTAACGACAAACTCCTCGACGTGGGACACACACGCACATTTAAGAAAATATAATAATATACTAACGTTTCTTTTATATATCTTTACCATCCCCCTTTTATCTTACAACATTACTAGGAGAGATATAAGACTAGCAGAATCTAAGATTTAACCCCGTCGCCTCAACGTGCGAACGGGTTGCACTGTGTAAAGTCAAGGGCTTTGTTCCAAACAGATCTAGACTGTAATTACTAGATTGTGGGTAGATTACACATCTTGCTATGCAGACTTATTACTATACTATATATAAAATATTAATTTTCTCGAACCATTTAGGTCACAGAAATTCCAAAAATGGCATCAGTAAGGAGAGTTGTACAAATAATGTGAATACAAAAAACCCCGATCCAATTTATCGTTTGCTAAAAGTATTCATCATTTTCTGTTTAGTATGTACTAACAACATTCCATTTTTCTATAATTTCGATTAAAAAATTCTAAAACCTGCAGTTAAAATAGGTCATATGCCCCAAATAAACATTCCCCGATTGGTTAAACTACTTTGGCATCGCCTCGATGTAAAGAACACGCTTCCCAAGAGTAAGGAGAGTTGTACAAATAATATGAATACACAGAACCCCGATCCAATTCATCTTTTGCTAAAAGTGTTTATCATTTTCTGTTTTGTATCTACTAAGAACATTTCATTTTTCTATATTTCTGTTTTAAATATGCCAAAACCTGCAGTAAAAATAGAGGTATTTCCCAACTTAACAATCCCCGATTGGTTGAACTGCTGTGGACTTGATGTAAAGCAACGGAAGCCTCGATGCAAAGAAGAAAAGGGGTTGACAGGATACACGTTATCGTTATAAATTTTAACTTTATGGTTCTTATGCAAGCAAATTCAATTAACAATGATTTAATACAGTTGTTTTATTGTTTTCACCTTACATAGGGCTTTATTTCTGATCTTATTTCTGTGTACATAATTCTGAATCTACATATTTCACCTTTGTCAATATTAGGAAATCCGTTTGGACGATTCCATATACCATTATGTTTTAGGGGTTTTTAGCTTCAGTGTCGAGTTGGTGTATAGTATTAAGGGTTATCTGCGAGAAATAAATAATTTTTCTGATAGATTAACTAAATTCAAAACCAATATAAATATAGTTAACATATATATTTAATCTTTGATCGGAATTTGAATGATACATAGACCTAAAATTCTTTTTGGTCTATCCCATTGATGACATTTGCGCGGGAATTTCTTCCATTGACATCGTAATATAATTTACTTTGGATTACAGTTATCTTTAGATGTAATGTGATAGGATTTAATGTGATATTATTTGTCTCTTCTTCTATAGTATGACGTCAGGTTTGTACACATGAAGTCTCTAGTCTAAAAAAGGCCAGTAATAGAACGATAAACAGATAAGCAACTGTCTTAGGGACGACATAAAAAAATCAATGAAGGATAAAAAACTTAATTCAAATAGTTTGGGGTGGGGTGGGGGGTCAAAATTGCTGCAAGTTTTGTTTAATTGACGTCGATTTTATATATATCCTTATTGGTCAATCAATTTTTCCCAAATTAAGTTAAGAGGAGGGGTCAGTGAAAAAACTATATGAATTAAGTTTTTTATCCTACATTGAACATTTGATGTCGTCCCTTAGGCCAAGTAAGGGAGTTGAAAAAGCCAGTATATGAACGATAAACAGATAAGCAGGTTTTCTTCGTATAGATACCTTAAAATACCACCCACTGTGACTGAGGACACAATTTGATTCATTTTAGCTCATTAGCTGCGCTCACTCGCCAAAAAAGGTTCATTGTGGCTCACTGGCTAATATTTTACAACGCCAATGTGTAGAAAAGCCGATAACCTATACATATATGGTCAGATCATATCTTTTCGTACGTCATATGAATTCGTACTATGCATGCCTTTTCAATGGAAATTGTGACGCCACAATGCATTCTTAATAGCACAAAAACCCATGAGAAGAGGATATATACATATGTCAACCAAAATTTTTCAGCGCTGTCAAAATGTGTGAGGACACCCTATATATCGAGCTTGCGTTATCTAGCCTTAAAACTGTTTTAGGGAGGTGAAAAATACCAGCAATAGATCTAAAACGACAAATAGATAATCGATATAGTAAAATATCAATGTGTAGAAAAGCCAATGATCTACATGTATACATATATATATGTCAACCATAAAATACAACTGATTTACACCACAACGGTTGAAAAGACCTTTATGTATATATAACTTATCTCATTCTAGTCCGTTCAACTGACAGAATCGGTGTACATTTCATGAACTCTTAACAAGAATCGTCATGGACCATTCTGTATACCAATATCTGTTAGCCATTTAGGGGTCGTTTGCATTCAAAGTTCAGTTTTAGTGGGTTTATTTTGCGAAAAAGAACTCAATTTCCCGATAGTTAACGTTTTATTTATATTATGCTGTGTCAAAATGACCTAAATATAAAGGACAGTATATAGTCCTAAAAATGGTATATCACGTTCTACACATGACATTTTAGCAGGAAAGACTGCCATTGATGTATATCACCACTGTGACTTTTTAATTTGATCTTATCCACTAAAGTCATTCAAATAGAACATTTGATGTTGGGTTTGTCCACATTTTGGAATATATTAATACATAGATATAGGAAGATGTGGTGTGAGTGCCAATGAGACAACTCTCCATCCAAATAACAATTTATAAAAGTAAACCATTATAGGTCAATGTACGGCCTTCAACACGGAGCCTTGGCTCACACCGAACAACAAGGGCCCCAAAAGTACTAGTGTAAAACCATTCAAACGGTAAAACCAACGGTCTAGTATATATAAAAACGAGAAACGAGAAACACGTATAAATTACATAAACAAACGACAACTACTGTACATCAGATTCCTGACTTAGGACAGGTGCAAACATTTGCAGCGGGATTAAACGTTTTAATGGTACCAAACCTTCTCCCTTTTTCTGAAACAATAGTATAACATCACAACATAGAAAACACACGATAAAACATCAATTGGAAGGCTTAACTCAATCAAAACGTAAATTAACACACTATGAACGAATAAATTCGATCTGTGATACCTGAAAGTAAATACATAGTACATGTATGGAAATACTGTTGAGTCTGTTCCCAGATGCCTGAGATAGACTTCAATATTTATTATTTATTGAAAATAAGTGGAATCATCTTTTAGAAAAGTTGTTTCTTTGGTAATGAATCCCCCCTTTTATAAGTTAAAAAGGCTTCATTTTTTGGGGGGTGGGGGGTGGGGGTGGGGGGTGGGAGATGTTCCCAACCTGTTTATTAGTTAAATTGTGAATCAGGCCATTACTCTTCTCAATTGTATTGATGCATACTTTTCATGTCTGGACAGTTTTCCTCATTTTTGAAGGGGGGCCTCTGTGGCCGAGTGGTCTAAGTAGTTACTACTGTAATCACTAGCCAGTCAACACTGAGGTTGTGAGTTCGAACCCCGCTCGTGCGGGTGCACTCGACTCCAATCTTAATTGACTAGTATTGTCAGTTTTCCTATCGACGGTCGGTGGATTTCTCCGGGCACTCCGGCGTCCTCCACCAATAAAAACTGGCCGCCACGAAATAGCCCAAAAGCGGTGCTTAAAAGTGGCGTTAAAACACCAAAAAATCAAAAAAAAAAAACAAAAAAAAAATCATTTTTGAAGGCTGTATGGTTGCCTATAATTGCTTTGTCATTTGAACCTCTGTGGGTAGTTGTCTCATTGGCAATCATATTACATATTGTAATTTTTGTCTCGCCTTGACGGAGTCAAAAAGCGAGACATAGGTATGCTGTTTCCGGCGTCGGCGGCGACGGCGACGGCGACGGCGGCGGCGTCAACAATGTATTAGTTTGTGATTAGGTCTAGTTCATGGTGAACCACTAGTGGTAGGTCAATGATATTTGGTATGCAGTTGTATTAGCATTGGCACATCTCATTACCATGGAGATTATTTGGCCCCGCCCCCTCAGTCAAGGTCTATTGACTTTGAAACTTTGCTTAGTTTACATGTATTAGTTTGTGATTAGGTCTGTATATGGGGAAGCACTAGTGGTAGGTCAATGATATTTGGTATGCAGTTGTATAAGCATTGGCATATCTCATTTCCATGGAGATTATTTGGCCCCGCCTCCTCATTCATGGTCTATTGACTTTGAAACTTTTGCTTAGTTTTCATGTATTAGTTTGTGATTAGGTCAGTTTAAGGGGAACTGTTAGTGGTAGGTCAATGATAATTGGTATGCAGTTGTATAAGCATTGGCACATCTCATTTCCATGGAGAATATTTGGTCCTTACCCCTCAGTCATGGTCTATTGACTTTGAAACTTTTGCTTAGTTTACATGTATTAGTTTGTGATTAGGTCAGTTTAAGATGAACCACTAATGTTAAGTCAATGATATTCGGTATGCAAATGTATTGGCATTTGCAAGTTTCATTTCCATGGAAATTATATAACCCCACCCCTAATTATGGTTCATTGACTTTGAAACTTTTACATAGTTTACAAGATATGTTTGTGTTTAGGTTTGTTTAAAGGAACGACTTATGAAAAGTCAATGGTATTTGGTTTGCAGTTGTATTAGCATTGGCTCATCTCATTTCCATGGAGATTGTTTAGCCCTGTACCTTCAGTCATGGTTCATTGACTTTGAATATTTGCATAACTTACATGTTAAAGTATTGCCATTTTAATTTCAACATTTGCATTATCAAAAGAACAAATAGGCGAGACATATCTCTGTGTTAACAGTTTATTATTTATTATATGTATCCATTCTATAGAAAAGTTGTTCCAAATGTAATGAATCCCCTCCAGATCCCCCTGTATAAGTTAAAAAGGCTACATCTTCTTTTTATCTTCTTTAGAATATTTGTTTTTTGGGGAGAGGGGAGGGTTCCCAACCTGTTTATAAGTTGTAAATCACGCCATTACTTTTCTCAATTTAATTGTTCCATACTTAACATGCCTGGACTGTCTTTTTTTCTCTCATTTTTTAAGGGTGTATGGTTGCTTATAATTACTTTGTTATTTGAACCTCTGTGGATAGTTGTCTTTTTGGCAATCATACCACATATATAGATTTTTATATGGATGGTAGACCTGAAAAAGATGTTCAAAGTTGAATATGCTGCAAACTTCAAACAACCTACTACAACTTATTTACTATGAAACTGTTGATCAGAACTATACATAAGTGATTTCATCCCAGTCCTCATACATGTACCACTATCAATCAACAGAACAAATGCAAATAATTACATGAATTATGATGTCATGAATGTGTTTTTTTTTTAATAAATCTCAAATCTTTACATCAATATAAACTGTATCCCAATATAAACATGTTGGGCTATTTTACAGCAGAATATACAGTATGGGGTCTTCTCATTTTTATAGGCCTGTTTGCGGGACGTATTATTGTATGGCGCTGTCCGTCTGTCTGTCTGTCCGTCCGTCGTCAACATGTCAGACATTAACTTAAAATCGCTTTTATAAATATGCATAAAACTTTGGTGAATTGTTTATATCTATTGACGTGAGTTTCCTTTCTTTTTTTTTATAAATTTTAGATTTTATATTTCCGAGTTTATTGTTAAAAAAAGGGGGATTTTCCAGTTTTCAGACTATAACTCAAAAATGCTTTCAGCAGTTCTCATGAAACATTGGTGAATTGTTTATATCTAGGGATGTAAGCTGCTGCCTTTAGAATTTTATAAATTCTGCATTTTACATTTCCCAGCTACGGGGTTTTATATATTAAATAGGCGGGATTTTCCAGTTTTGGACAATGTTTTAAGCAATTCTCATTAAACTTTGGTGAATTGTTTATATCTATTGATATACGCTCCTTTTGATTTTCATAAATTTCTAATATGACATTGAGAAGTAATTGAACTTTATTCTTTGTAAATGTGACGGGCTTATCATGTGCTCATGGCGCAGCTGTTTATTGAAGGTGGTATGCATATGGTCATGATGGTTGCCTATAATTTCTTACATCTATTTTATTTGAATTTAAGGGAATAGTTGTTATTTATATAAAAAAAAAATCCCCCGTTGATATATAACATGTACAACAATCAAACATCAACCCACGCCAAAC
Source organism: Mytilus coruscus (assembly GCA_017311375.1). Lineage (NCBI taxonomy): Eukaryota > Metazoa > Mollusca > Bivalvia > Mytilida > Mytilidae > Mytilus > Mytilus coruscus. The sequence goes on along the minus strand of CM029595.1, from coordinate 83,183,683 downwards.
TGGATGTAATTGAAAGACACCCAGAGGTCAATATACAGTCTCGAACAAAAGACAAAATAAGGAAAAATATAGCGAATTTTTGAGAAGAATTACATGTATTTGCAATATTTAAAATCCGTTGTTTAAAGTTTTTGAGTTTTAGGTTCCACCTACCATTTTAGAAAACTGGGATTTCATTGCGGCTAGTCTAATAGAGGGGTATTTCATTGGTTGTAGATATGGAATCTTATTTTATCATGAAGTCAGATTTGAACATGACTTGAGGAATGAAGGTGGAGTAAAGACCGAATGTCAGTTTAAGTCTTATATATGTATGTCAATTTTAGTCTTACATGTATATATGTATACACATATATTATTGATTCAGTGGTGTCAGATGGTAAATAGACACTGACAAGTCTTAGATAACATTTTATAGTTTTGAATGTTTCTTCATCAGTTAACTAAAATTAGGTGGAGGTATGTTCTTATTTCCGACAGAGGGGCACTCAACCTATATCAATTTGTTCATGAAGCGATTGATAGTTGCTAGATACTGAATGATTTTCCACAAATTTGTGAAAGTTTTAACCGGTGTATATACATGTACTTAAAGTACAATGATATAATTCATGTCTTTTTCAGGACTTCTGATCCAAACATGTAGTATGGCATGTTTGTGAGATATGGTTTTGGCCGATAGGATGTTCATGAAGGACCTGTAGTACAAAGTATATCACTGGATTGAGCTCTTTGTCTAAGTGTATTATCAAAGTGCTTTGCTTTAAACTCAGTTCATTGTTATGCAATTCATTCTTTGCGAAATAAAGACAACTCTCATGTACAAGGAATTGTCAAAGTAGTATCCATTCTATGTACAATGTAAGTAATGGGAGATAAAAACATTTTATTTAGATTTGAACCAAACATTTTTTGTCCATTAGCCAAATTTTAAAAAAATCACAAATATACTCGACAATGCTACTCTCACTACTAGCAATATGATGCTAGGTTGTTGTGTTACACTTTATTTTTATACATCTGTACTGCCTACTGACGACTCAGTCCTGAGTGTAAATGGTCATTCAGTATGTTAAAAAAAGACCAAAATTTATAAGGGCTATCTGGCCTAATGGATTTCTAAAACTATATTTCATTGTACATGTTCAACATTTATCTGACATTCATTTGTTTATTTTTTAATTTGTGTGAATTAACATTGTTACAGTAAATGTTAATTACTACACTTTCATACCACAACAAAACTGCCTTACTGTATTGGTATCGTTTATATTTGTATCCATATAACAAAAAAATTAAAAGAGAATAATATTGCAACACCTTTTTCATATTGAATACTATAACTTTTTAGATATTTAGACATATTAAGTAGATGTTCTTACTATCCACTTGAAATTTTATCACATGAATTCTGTAGCAGTTATGAGTCTTTGAAGCATGCTCACAAAAGGTTCTTTTGTTTATATCATTTTCATACTGGTCAAAACTTTTTTTTGCTTTGACCAGCTTTGGAGGAGATATTATCTAAGAATTAATAAAGAATAGCACAGAAGTTTACTTTCTAGCTCATCTAGCCCCAAGCATAATGTCAGGCATTGTCATTACTAAAAACCATTAAATGCCTTCTAATCTGAGAAACAATTTCGACATTTAAACGAAACCTTTTACTTATGATACTGACGATCCACCACAAAGTAATATAAATAGAACCATACAAATAGTAAGCAAATACATGTTCTCAGATACCATCTCCCATATAAAAAAAATCACATCATGAAAAAATGAACCTATTATGTGTTCTTCTCCTAGCTACAAAATGTATCCAAAATCAAAGTTGTGGAACCTATTCTATCATAATTATTTGGTAATTAATGCAATAAGTGTCACTTCAAAGCCCGTCTTGAACATAAAAAAACTAAATATTAAATAATCAGCACTCCTAATGCTCAGGTTGGTTGTCATTGTGCTACACAGTTAATAATATAGAACCCTATGGGAAAAACATAGAACTCTTTTTGTCATATAAAACACTGTCAAACATCCAACCCTACTATCCACACTGATCTGTGTCCACACTTGTATGTCAAAATTATCTCTTGAAAAAGGTGTCATAATACCGAAATATTCAAAGTTTTGCAAAATTTGTGTCTGTTCTCAGGAAAAAGTCATGATAAAGACTCATTTTAAGATTGAGTTGTTGTTTAAAATTTTTTGGGACTATTCAATTTTAATCTGTGCAGATCACAACTTCAAAATAGACGAAAAATGGCAAAAATCCTGCAAACGTATATAGTACGTATATAACATTCCAGATTTTTGCCAATACCTTCTCTGAGGAAATTTTGCAAATTGTGTACTATATAAGGGTTTCAAACCCTTTACATCGTATGCTAACCTCTAAAAGAAGTGGCTTATTTTGTTACGTGTTATGTATGGTAAACGATTTTTTTGTGTTTTTGTTTTTAATTTTGCTGTTTTATTTTTTCAAGAAAAGGGGGGTGCCGTGAAACAGATTTTTTAAATGATAAACACCAGCCATGAAATGCGAAATATTTTTAATGTTTAGTAAATAAGTAACAACTTATTGACACATAAAACGTAAATATGAATAAAAGGAGATGCAAGGTATACACCAATAAAACAACAACACAAAACTGAACGGTACGAAATTCGCTGTTTTTACTTTATTGGATTCTCAGTTTAGATATACACCACTTTTCACGTGCAAGGAGTGGAGGTTTAATTATGACGGCATTATAGTAAAGTATATTAGCAAAAAAACTTTGAATTTTAGCGCAGGACTTTCTTCAGCTCAGGCCTCCGTAAAATAGGAATTGTTTACAGATTTGTACAAGCAAGAAATTGTCACTAGATTTAACAAAGATAACATCAACACCAAATTCTTAAGGCAAAAAAGGACAACTCCTTCCTAGTTAGATAAATTGCTGGAAGCACATAAAGATGTTGCGGAAATCTAATAGTTATTCCAGTGAAAAAGTTTACAGACAGGTTCACTCATTAAATGGACTCATTTTCACAAAAATAAACATTGTTATGATATTGTAACTATCATATCTATTTAGTTGGCCTAATTTGTTTTGTGTGGCCTATTATACATGTTTACATTGTGTACAAAATAAAATACATTGTGTTACAACTATGCAGTTTATAAATCACTGGAACAATCATTGATACTAATGGAATGATTAGAACTTTCTATTTCACTTACATAACGTTTCCAGAATGATCATAACAAAAGATGCGTAATTTATATTTCTAGCGTTGTCTAGAAGTTTCCGTTTGAGTATTTAAATGAAGACCCAAAAGTTAGTTGAAAATAGAGATTTAGAGATAGACATAGATAGACTTAGACATCGATAGACATCAACATTCTCAGCAGTTGGATTGACACTTTTATTGAAAACTACATCATACTAGATTGTGACCTATTGGATATAATATTCTGTGGATACCGAGAAGATTTCCGGATAAAGAAAAGATAAAAGATTGGACTCACATTTGACAGTTAAGTTGACATTACTCTTTGTGTAATACTTCTTGTAAACTAGTGTATAATACATATTGTTAAATTTTATTATTGATTTGTGTCTTTTGTTGGCTACAAAAAAGTCGATTTTTCTGTTCATAACAGAAATTGGGGGCTCGCCCGGGATAACGTAAATATCTTATTAAAAAATTTTTTCAGTATTTTTATTAGAACTAGCCAACAAAATTCTACAATTTGGCATTTGATGCCGGTAAATTTTTGAAAACGCCAGACCTGGAAGGGTTTGATAATTTAAAGAAAGAGGAATTAGTGTTGCTTGCTAGACATCTGAAATTAGACTTTAGAGTATCTATTAGAAAACAAATTATAAAAAATTTGGTAATAGACAAACTAGTTGACGCAGAAATTTTAGGTGAAGAGGCTCTTGAACTCAAGGTCGAAAATGTTGATGCTTTCAAATTAAAACAGCTTGAATTAGAACATGAACTTAAATTCAAACAATTGGAAAAGAAAAGCAGAACTTGAAATGAAGGAAAGGTTAGAGATGGAGAAGATGAAAGAAAAGAAAAAGAAGATGATTTTAAATTAAAACAGGCAGAACTTGAAATGAGGAAAGGTTAGAGATTGAAAAATGAAAATTGAAATGGCAAAAGAAGAAAGCAACACTAAATTCCAATCAAAATCAGAACATTTTAATTTTGATGCAGCAAAAATATACGTTTGGTTCCCAAATTTTGTGAAAAACAGTTGACAAATTTTTCCACAGTTTGAGAAAATTGCTCAAAATTTGAAATGGCCGAAGCCTTTTTGGACTACAATGCTACAAAGTGTTTTTGAGAGCAAGGCCGCTGAAATTTACTCAGCACTTTCATCAGAAAATAGTTCTGATTATGACAAGGTTAAAAAAGAGGTTTTGAAAGCTTATGAGCTAGTGCCAGAAGCATATAGACAGAAATTTAGGTCTTATAAAAGTTTGATTCACAAACCTATGTTGAATTTGCTAGGAAAAAGAAGATCTATTTGATAAATGGCTTACATCAAAGAAAATAGATAAAATTTTGATAATTTAAAACAATTGATGTTATTAGAAGAGTTCAAGCAGTGTGTTCATTTAGACTTAAAACACATTTAGATGACAAAACTGTTGAGACTTTACAAGATGCAGCTGTTATATCGGATAATTATACTCTTTCACATAAAAGAAGTTTCAAAGGTCAAAATTTTAATACTTCGAGTGGAAATTACAAGAATCAAAGCACTGAGCGTACTGATAGTAAGCCTGTTGCACAGAATAAGAGTCAGTCTAGTTATAATATGTCTAGTCCAAAATTTAATACTTTGAGAAGAAGTCATTGACTTGTGCTTATTGTAAGAAGAATGGTCACCTGATGGCTGATTGTTTTAGACTCCAGAAGAAAATGAAAGAGATAATAAGCCCAAGACCAGTGCTTGTACGACACCCGTGTTGCCAATACGTTGGAATGTCCTGCGAGTCAGGCTTTTAAGTCCAGTTTTTGTGATTACATGGAGGATTATAAACCTTTTATGTCTGATGGGTTTGTTTCTATTGTTGATAATACTACTCCTCAGCCTATTAAGATTTTACGAGACACTGGAGCTTCTCAGTCTTTATTGTTAGAAGGTGTGTTGCCTTTGTCCGAGGAGACTTCTGTTGGTGCCTCCGTTTTGTTACAAGGTGTGGAGTTAGGTTGTATAGATGTTCCTCCATCGTATTTATCTGAATTCAGATTTGATAACTGGACCAGTTGTTGTGGGTGTTCGTCCTAATCTCCTGTTGAGGGTGTTTCATTATTGCTAGGAAATGATCTAGCTAGAAACAAAGTGGTTGCTGAACCAATTGTTACCAGTGAACCGGTGGTGGATGTTAAATCACCTGAAGATGATGCTGAACTGTATCCAGCTTATGTCGTTACTAGGGCGATGGCTAGAAAACAACAAAATGAGGATTTGCAAGAAGACCAGTTTGATTACATGGACTTTTCTGACACCTTTCTAGCCGACATTGAAGGTCGCGGTAGCTCAGAGAAGGCCGTAATAAGACCACCTAGTATTAGCAAGAATGTGATTATGCCATGGCCAGACGTAAACAGCCATTCATTAGACCGAAGGAAATTTGTCGAAGAACAAAATAAAGACCCTGAGGTTCTTCAGCTCTGCAAGAGGGCTCAACCACAGGAGGAAGCAGACAAAGTGGCTGAATGCTATTACCATCAAGACGGCATTTTAATGAGAAAGTGGAGGACCCTGATGCTACCCCAGAGGAGGAATGGAGAGTGGTATACCAAGTGGTGGTGCCTAAAATCTATAGGCAAGACATTATTGGTCTTGCCCATGACACCCCCTTGGCTGGACACTTAGGCATTAGGAAGACTTGCCTTAAGATCTTACAGCATTTCTACTGGTCAAGACTAAGAAGTGATGTCGCAGAATACTGCAAATCATGCCATATATGCCAGGTTGTTGGTAAGCCTAACCAGAAAATACCACCAGCACCACTTCTGCCTATTCCAGTCATAGAAGAACCTTTCAGCCGAGTACTCATTGATTGCGTTGGACCTTTACCGAAGACCAAGACCGGAGATGCGTATTTATTGACAATCATGTGTACCTCCACTCGCTTTCCTGAGGCTATTCCGTTAAGGAATATCAAGACACCTACTATTGTCAAAGCTCTGATCAAATTTTTCACGCTAGTAGGACTTCCTAAGTCTATACAGTCCGACCAGGGTTCAAATTTCATGTCAGGTTTATTTCAGCAAGTCGTGTACCAGTTAGGGATTGCTCAGTATAGGTCAAGTGCTTATCATCCAGAATCTCAAGGTGCCTTAGAACGTTTTCATCAAACATTGAAGAACATGATCAGAACTTTTGTCTTCAATTTGACAGGGATTGGGATGATGGTGTTCACTTTTACTTTTGCGGTCCGAGAGGCTGTTCAAGAATCCCTAGGTTTTAGTCCCTTTGAGTTGGTATTTGGTCATACTGTAAGGGACCTTTAAAATTGATTAAGGAAAAATGGCTTACTGAACACACTGACTTGAATCTTCTAGACTATGTATCTAGATTTAAAGAAAAATTGTATACTGCTTGTCAAATTGCTCAGAACAATTTAAAAACTGTTCAGAATAAGATGAAAATATGGTATGATAAAGATGCCAGGGACAGAGTTTTTGAGCCAGGTGATAAGGTACTTGTATTTTTACCAGTCCCTGGACATCCATTACAAGCTAAATATTGTGGTCCTTACACCATAGAGAGTAAAATTAATGATTTGAATTATATTGTAAAAACACCAGGTCGGCGTAAACAAAATAGAGTGTGTCACATTAATATGTTTAAACCATATTTTGAGCGTACTAATGAAGGTGAGAATAAACCAGTTGCCACTTTAGCCATGGTCAAATTGGAGAACAATCATGACAAACCAGATGTAATTGAACCACTTTTAGTTCTAAAACTATGGAAGAGACAGTTAGATTGAAAAATTCTGAAATTTTGTCAAATTTAGATTCAAAACTCGCAAATCTGTCTTTTGATCGTAGAGAAAAACTAAAAGCTTTGGTATTTTCTTTTAAAAATCTGTTTCCAGATGTGCCAAACAAAACCACTGCTGTTTGTCATGATGTCGATGTAGGTGATGCTTCTCCAATTAAGCAACATCCTTACCGGCTCAATCCACTCAAACTTGAATTTATGAGACAAGAAATTAAATATATCTTGACAATGATATTATTCAGCCGAGTAACAGTGAATGGAGCTCTCCTTGTCTGCTTGTGCCCAAACCAGATAAAACTTTTCGTTTCGTAACTGATTTCAGAAAAGTAAATTCTGTTTCAAAATCTGATTCCTATCCGATTCCAAGGATAGACGACTGCATTGATAACATTGGACAAGCAAAATTTGTGAGAAAATTTGATTTATTGAAAGGTTACTGGCAAGTCCCATTGACACAGAGAGCTTGAGAAATATCAGCTTTTGTCACAACAGACGGCTTATTTCAATATACTGTAATGCCGTTTGGCATGAAAAGTGCCCCAGCTACATTTCAAAGAATGATCAATAATGTTATAAAAGATTTAGACTGTTGTTATGCATATATTGATGATCTTATTGTATGTAGTGATAGCTGGGAAGAGCATTTGACACATTTATATGATACTTTTGATAGATTGTCACAATCAAATTTGACTGTTAATCTTGGTAAAAGTGAATTTTGCCAGGCCACTGTTGATTATTTAGGGCATACAGTTGGCCAAGGTCAAGTGAAACCTATTACGGCTAAAGTGGACGCAATTACTAAATTTCCTCCTCCTACAAATAAAAAACAACTTATGAGATATTTAAGCATGATTGGATTTTACAGAAAATTTTGTTCAAATTTTGCTACTGTTGTTCAACCATTGACTCATCTTTTACGGAAAGATTCTAAATTCATCTGGAGTGAAAATTGTCAAAACGCTTTTGAAAATAGCAAATCACTTTTAATAAATAGTCCAGTTCTGATCACTCCAGACTTTAAAAACAATTCAAACTTGCCGTTGATGCAAGTGATGTAGGAGTTGGAGCTGTTTTATATCAAGAGACAGATGATAATGTTGAGAAACCTATATCATATTTTTCTAAGAAATTAGATAAACATCAGAAAAATTATTCAACTATTGAAAAGAGTGTTTTGCACTGTTGTCTGCACTTCAACATTTTGATGTATATTTAAATCCCACTGTGCATCCTATTCTTGTTTATACTGATCATAATCCTCTCACCTTCATACATAAAATGAGAAACAAGAACCAGAGATTGACTAGGTGGAGTTTATTCTTACAGGAATATGATGTTATTGTAAAACATATTAAAGGTAAAGATAATGTAATAGCAGATGCTTTATCTAGAACTTATTAAAACACTGTGTATATACTGTGTATTTTGAAAATACTTACTATATATTACTATGTATTTTTGTACATATTATTCATGAAAAGTTTTGTTACACTCAAACTTTTTTAAGGGGAGGTGTTATGATATTGTAACTATCATATCTATTTAGTTGGCCTAATTTGTTTTGTGTGGTCTATTATACATGTTTACATTGTGTACAGAATAAAATACATTGTGTTACAACTATGCAGTTTAGAAATCACTGGAACAATCATTGATACTAATGGAATGATTAGAACTTTCTATTTCACTTACATAACGTTTCCAGAATGATCATAACAAAAGATGCGTAATTTATATTTCTAGCGTTGTCTAGAAGTTTCCGTTTGAGTATTTAAATGAAGACCCAAAAGTTAGTTGAAAATAGAGATTTAGAGATAGACATAGATAGACTTAGACATCGATAGACATCAACATTCTCAGCAGTTGGATTGACACTTTTATTGAAAACTACATCATACTAGATTGTGACCTATTGGATATAATATTCTGTGGATACCGAGAAGATTTCCGGATAAAGAAAAGATAAAAGATTGGACTCATATTTGACAGTTAAGTTGACATTACTCTTTGTGTAATACTTCTTGTAAACTAGTGTATAATAAATATTGTTAAATTTTATTATTGATTTGTGTCTTTTGTTGGCTACAAAAAAGTCGATTTTTCTGTTCATAACAACATTGTCTTTATGCTTAATTTAACCAGTTTTTCAAGCATACATGAAGGGCAAAGACCTTTTTCGGAAAGTTAGGGTTGGGCATTTATTTTTGTTGAATTTTTGGATTTACACTTTTCGGGACTCAGGAATTTATGACAAATTTTTCAGGATCCAGGAAAGAATGTTTTATTTTTTAAGGAATTTGGGATTCAGCATTTATTTTTCCTGGAATTTGGGATGACATCCCCTCATACACCACCACTCAGTACATGTCCCAATCAAGATCAAAACAGAGGAAAACCGATAAAAAAGCGGTATTAATTAATTAAAAAAGGAATATTTAACATTGTTATAGAAATATGGTTTTAAAACACCTGATTTGCCATTAAAGACATGTAATATATAAACGTTAATGTATAACAACCAAAGGCATTAAAATATGAAATGTAGGTCGTGGTGATCCAAAGCAGAAGGTTAGATAAGGCTTAATATAGCCCCCATTTTTAGCTTATATTTCAAATAAGATTAATTGACCAATATAACAAAGAATCATAGCTAAAACAATCAAGAAAGGAAATATGTCTCTGTAAAAAATTAACGAATCAGTGTTCTTTTCATGATGTCACAAATAGCAGAAATTGTGATTTTCCTCGAAATCTAATGACAGCACGATTCCCATTGGTTTTTAGGACCGGAAACATAGAGTGCATGTGTCGACTAAAAGGTCTTTTGACTTTATGTTTGTTATAACAAACTGACTATCTGACTTAAATATATAGTTGTCAAATTTTGCTCTCTGAAGATACATTTTTCATACTTTATCAGAAGACTAAAGCAACATGCAGTCTTCCAAACAACTAACGGGTATTTTCAGCGGTAGACAAGTAAATCAAACAAAAGAAAGGATATGGTGTACCAATTCATGTAAAAATTCACTATGTACACATAAAAAAAGCAAAGAGACAGCCCTTTTATTACTGTTATATATCTCAAGTTAACAATGATGCCTTCAAAATGAAGCAAAAATGAATAGGGTAAATATTTGGTAATTAGTCGCCCCAGGTAATAAGTGGATATGGCGGACACTGTAATCAGAATTATATGTTTATAACATATAATTCATCAATTTCATACAAATACTCAGGGTATGATAATAATGGTAATTTGATTGCCTGGGACAAACGAAAGGATTTTTGGGCAAGTTAAAGCTGCAGTATACTTGTCCGGTGGGGAAGACAAAATGATATTTGAAAACATGGAAATCTACAGATAAATGCTTTTATCAATAAATCATCATCTCAAATAGCCCTCAAAATGGTGTAAAATTCACTGATTTATTAGCACGGGCGCTCGGTTCAGGATTTTAATACCGGTATCATTGTTGCTGTTCATAATTCTCACCATCTATATAGTTTCTGCAAAAATGCCAAAAATGAGTACAATAAGTCTTCCAAGGGGAATGACTTCTAAAAGGGGTTCCGACAATTCGTCCATGTCGACTCATTTGTAGATCTTATTGTTCTTTTCATTTTTACTGTTTAGAATTTCTCTCTATCTGTTATAGTTTTTCAAGATAATAACCAAAAAACGGCGAAAATTGAAAAAAATGATAATTCATGCAATAAATGTAAAACGGGTAGTTCGATTTTTCTGAACATTTCGCAGAAAATAGACCTCAACTCAATTCTACAACACAGATTTGCACTAACTGCTTTAGTTTTTGAAATATAAGCCACAAACTTTTGAAATTTACTAGAAATTGACATTTCAGGGACAATAACTCCAAAATGGGTTGTCGATAGACCTTGAGCTGCTGATCATTTTAACAATGTCAGATTAACTCTTACTGATTTAATTTATGAAATATAATCCAAAATCTGTATTTTACCCCAATGTTATATTTTTAGCCATGGCAGCCATGTTTGTTTACTGACCAGAATAAACAACAACATTTTATCTTAAATACCCTAAGGATCATTCAGCCTATGTTTGGTTGAAATTGTTCCCGTAGTTTTAGCGGAGAAGATATTTGAAAAAGTTTACACAGGACAACAGAAGGATGGACAGATGACGTATAAAGGACACAAGGGGATGGCAAAAGCTCACTAAGCCTTTAAAAAATAAATACACAATTCAATTAGCTCTCTCATGTTCTGTCACTTATCTATTTGGAAAGGATGTTTTTGTGGGTAAAATTGTTGCCCTTTTATTCTTTATTCTTACACAATATTATGAATTTCAAAATAGAACAAGTATAGATCTCATATACTCAAAATGGCCGTGGCAGCTGTGGATACTTTTCAGTGGCATTTCAGAGAAATGAAAGCTTCAACACAATTAAAGGATTTTGTGTCTTTACTTGCAGTTTACAAATTTCTTAAACAAGTACAAACTGGGAAAAGTGGTTTTCTCTTTCGGACCAGAAATATCATAGTCACTTGTCAAAAACTTAATGTCAAAACCAGATACTATTTGCCATAACATACCATAGTCCTCAAAACCTGACCTGACCGCTGGACATGGAAATATCAAGATAAAATTACAAAATCCTTCAAAGAAATCCATATATCAAGAAATATGTTGATCTGGCATGCATGCTAACTAAAGCAAAGACATTCATTTGGTAACCTAGAACTTATTTGTGAACTCTATAAGCAAAACGAGGACAATTTCATAATTCATAGGTTAGACGGATACAAATATTTTAGAAGAAATTTGTGCTAAAATAATGGCCTATTGATTGGCATAGATACTAAGAAACAGTTTGTATACTAGAAACTGACAACTGGTGTGTGAAAATGGGGCAAAAGACATATGAAATGTGTTACATCGATATATACTCCCAAATTAAAATCCATGTATCGAATTGCCACAGTGAACTAGAGTGGGAAACATCTTCGAGGAATTGTGTTTCTGGAGAATTACTGTCCCAACAATTACATGACATGTTACACAAAATCGTTTATTCCAATTAAGGGACATGAAAATACAGCATGATTAGATTTCTGTGGATGCTCCTGAGCTGTCAAATACATTTTTCATTAACATGCTTCGAAAATGTCAATTGAACGAAGTCTTAAAATGTATAGTAAACTAAAAAATATAAACTGATAAAATATATGTTTATTGTCATTTGTTTGCATTTATGTTTATGTTATAATTATAATTTATTTACACCAGTGTTAAAAAAATTTGAATTACATTTTGTGATAACATGGTGTTGGTATGACATAACAACTACTCATTTGAAAGAACGATATCGCTAAAGTTCCCTTATAAGTATTTACCATATATTCATACAAGTTGCTATAAGGGTCATATTTGACCAAAACACGGCAGGTGTTTCAAATTTTGAGTAAAAAAACTAGTTGAAAATGGCCAAAACCTATCCATTTTTGTCCCTTAACATGTGGAGGGGTATTTTCATTGACTTCACAACTATATTTATTATGATTTGATGGATTGTGAACTAGTTGTTTTTGATTTAGTCTTATCTCATCTTTAAAATAGGCACAAATGGAAATATTGAATAAAAATATCAAATTTCAGAAAAAAATAAGAAGAGTAAGATTGTATCTCACTTTACTTAATGCTATATTGAGTAACCTATGAACAGCAGAAAAATAGATTTTTCAAATCATTTCAATTGCTATATAGATATAAGAAGATGTGGTATGAGTGCCAATGAGACAACTCTCCATCCAAGTCAAAATTTATAAAAGTAAACCATTATAGGTCAAAGTACGGTCTTCAACACGGAGCCTTGGCTCACACCGAACAGCAAGCTATAAAGGGCCCCAAAAATTACTAGTGTAAATGTATTGATATTTCTTTTCTTACTATCTCGTAGCTTTACTTTACATATCAATCAAATGCTTATAATACTGCTAACTGATTAATTTTTACACTGTCTTTTATTCAATTAATCACAAATTCATGCTGTGTTGAATTTGAGATTCCTGGCAGTATTAATTCATCTACATTATTTGTCTTATGAACCAATTTTAATGAAATTTTTCGTTTTAACTCATACTATGAAAATTGCAAAAACGAAACGGTGTTAACATTTCCTGTTTATAGTTATTTTCAAAGATAACAGGAATTACCTACAGTCCACAGCAATTGAGTCCCCAAAGGAAAGATAAATCATTAAAGATAAACAAGAACGAACATCACTTGGTCCAGATAGTTTGAAGACTCAGTACAGGAAAAATAGTTGGCATTAAGCCAGTTTACTGTTGGCACAATCTGCCCCTACCCTGCTTATCTAGACCATTATCTTATTTGAACTCAATTGCATTTTAAAAAGTTGGTCTTATAGTTTCAGAGAAAATATCGGCAAATTGACATAAAAATTATCCTTATACCATGTATATCTTACACAAGTTGATAAAAGTAGAATGTTGTTTACCACTGTCAGTCTGCCTACTGAGTCAGCAAGTGAATAATTTTAATTGTTATCTGTGATTTATCTTATTAAATACATATAAAATTACATTGCGCATGCAACAATTATATTTAAACTTTGCGGAATAAACAATGGTATGCATCATTGCATCTTTTACATGTATTTGTTTATCTCTCCATATTTGCTCAATTGTTTTCTTGCAGTCAGATCTTCTGTGATTGTTGTGTTTGGTCAAATCACAGTGCCATTAATTTTGCTTCAATTGTGTACTATATTCTGATGTGAACCAATGATTCAGGCATTCTCAGTATAATGAGTTAGGTAGGCTTCACTGTGTTCACTGTAAGCAGCAAGTAATAAGATAATTTTATTCCTACTTCCATGATATTACAATGCTTGGATCAGTCTATTTTTCTTCAAGGTCTTGATGACTTAACCCTGAAATTAGATAAACAGAAATTAGCTTAATGTAATTAACTCAGTGACTGATGTTTCCTATTGTTTAAATATTCAAAAATACTCTCACTGATATTACAACAACAGAACATATCAAGAAAACCATTTGTTAACAAAAGCTTGTAGAGGTTACTGATAGGAACCATCACAGAGTTACCCACTTGGGTAAACAAATAAATAGTGATTGGTTATTCAATATAAGTATAACCTATCCACACAACAAGCAGAAATGTTGTGTGTGATGCACCACTTATGCAGCCCTTAAATTCGAAGAGGTTTTAAAGTTAGAGAGCTGAAACAATTTTGTACATGTTCACAGGGTGGCTTACTTGAACTAAGAATTTGACCATGACTTTTCAATGCATGGTTTTCCTCCTTGTTCCAACACCATCTAGTAAAGGTGAATAATCATGCCAAGTTTTATTACTTAACTCAATAAGGTTCAAAAGTTGGAGAGCAGAAAACGAAATTTGTACATATGCAAAGCGATGACTAAGGTGAACTAAGTTTTTGACACTGACTATCACCAAACAGATTTTTCCCTTGTACACGGCACACCTTCTGGTAATGGTGAATACTCATATAAAGTTTCAGTACCCCAGTCCAAGAGGTTTGAAAGTTAAAGGGCAGAAAAGATTTCTGACGGATACACTGACAAACAAGCTGTTTTCCAAGGTCTTTCACTGAATAAATAGGGCCCTATTATAAGAGTGATAGATATATCATGTACTCAGTACAAACTCACTTATCAAACCATATTCAAAGTATAACTGAACTACCCCCAGTACAACAGTATGAATATAAGGAGATATGGTAGATATGACTGCATATAAAACAAGTACCTACCAGGTTTATTTCTAATTAGTTAGAAGGGAGGTTGAAGCACTATTCACAATGTTTCTTACGTATTAAAAACATCAAAAAGATGTTTTAAGCTGTCTATGAACCATGCATATGATTTGTTTTAAAGTAAATCATGAGCACACAATCATACTTTTAACGAAAAATTACATGTCATGAGCACAAATACTGAAGATATTTTTAAGGAGCTGCTTACCCTTCCAAAGCAATTTTGTTTATCCAATGCATAGTAGAGTTTTAGTGGGATTCCTGTAGTTGAACGATTTTTTTGACGTAATGTTCTGTGGATAATTGTTAGTACAGTAACTTTCATTTTTCATTAGAGCATAATATGGTTTGTTCCTCTTCAACTTATACCGAATATTTCACATTGTTAAGGACAAGATTTATATAAAGTTTAAAGAACATGAAATCTATTTGTTTTCATTGATATGTTGATCAAGTGTTGACAAAGCTAGCTTAAAAATCAATCACTTACAGATATTTCTTGGAGTCAAAGGGGAATAACTATCTTTTAGGCTTATTTGAGGCATTTTTATTCCTTGAAATCTATATGCTTTTTGTGAAATGGCTTTCAAGAGTTACCTCCTATACACCATTAATTGTCTGTACTATTTCATTACAAAATATTCACTTAGAATAAATTCGGATTATCTCCTTTTAAGACAGTTTGACTTTATATTCAAATTGATTGTAAGCTCATTTTCAATTCGATGACAGTTAAACAATTGAAAACCAAGTATATTCCATCCACTTTATGGACATATTACAGATGCTCACTGCATTTTATTGACTGGTTTATTTCTTTAAAAAGTGATAAGACCAAATTAAAAGTAAACAAATCTTTATTCAATGAGATGCCTTTTTTCTACTCTTAATTTCAACATACTAAGAAGACTATCATCAGCTTTATTTTTTTAACACTCAAATTGATATTTTATTGCACATCTTGCTGTTTAACAATACAACTTGATGCACAGCATTCCATCAAATGTTAAATTTCAATCTTAGGTTTTTATCTGATAAGGAACCGTAAACAGGGAGAAAACAATGCAATTCACGAAGTCTTAAAATGTTACGTTGACTTACCAGTTTTTGAACATATTTCGTCATAACTATGGCGACCATTAAATCATGGATACAACTGTTGTAGTTTTACAGAGGTCATAACATCTCCGGAAATTTGATTGGATATTTTTGTAGACATCGAACCAGTCCTTTCATCAGACCAAACTGGATCAATTTTCTACAAAAAAATGACAAAGCAAAACTGAATATTACATTAACAACATTATAGAAATATCAACTTTAAAAATGCTAATCTAGTACTAGCACAACTAATTATGAAGATAATCCATGACATAGTAGTAAAAATTGCTCAAGTCTTCAATTAGTTCAGCAATTTTCAAAAAGAAGGATTGTCAACATATCTTCTGTAAATCTCCTACCTAGGCAGCTATATCAGTAAAACAACTGACAGCAATATGTGAATGTTTAGGATTGGTGGATAGATTTCGCTTTTAATTACACTACAAAAGATTTTGTTTTAATTTCTTAGTCAATTTAGCAGGATATAGCACCTACCTTTCATCTATTTTAAGAGCATGAGGATTGAATCTTGAACATATATGTTTGACTGTTACACCTGGTCCTAATGAGCAATAGAGAAGGAAAATGTCCCGAAAATTTGGGGTTGTAAACTACCTAAAAAATAGAATTCTAAATGTGAGCGCCTGTGACTTCCTATGGATCTATTTATAAATAATTCTTACTTATTTTGATATGCTAAGAAGTATAACTGCATTTCTACATTTAAACAAATTGTAAATAAAAAGTAAAATCATCAGCTGATGGCGGCCGGTTTTGTTTTTTTCGTATCAAAAGTGAGGGCAGTCAAAGACAAATTACGTCTAAAAATACCATTTTTTACGGAATACAAGTAAAACGATGTTTTTTAACACGTTTATTATGGTTTTCGTCTATTGTCAATTACGTTATCTTCATGAAACTACGGTAAACGTTGCAAATTGTGTTGCCGTATAAAATTTCTTCAAATGAAATGACAAATGCCGACTGACCGATTCTATTTGAATGAATTAATGTTAATGATCATTAATGACCCATCCGATAAACGGATTACCTGTAACAACAGATTATGACACATGTTGTAACGGTTGATTAGCTTGGGGTCGTAAACAAAGTCATAAACTTGTCGCCAGGTAAAATTATGTAAAATTTCTTCTTTTACTTCACCAATTTAAATGACGATTAATGATATTCCCGTTACAGTCAAGAAATGAAAATTTTGACATAGGAAAATGTTGGCGCCACAAAATATTGCCAGTAGCCGTATCTTGTCGTCAGCTTTTGATGAAGTTCCATTGGTGTAACAGGGTCACCAATATTGAATGGTAGTTAATTGCATCAACCATATGTATTTTTAATATTCATTTTCATTAGTTTTCAGATCTTTTACTATAAATTAAAAAGTATTTGAACTAAAAAGATTTTTCCACATTTTATTTTTAAATCAAATTTGAATCTGAATTTGTCAGTGCTATTTATCGTACGCCTTTGATGGTGTAATGAATAATCAGCTGGGTTTTAAGATACACATTTTCTACTGCACCACATTAGTGCGATTTATTTTGGTACATAAATAATTATCCTAATGGTTTTGAAGAGGTTTTTAAAGAGTAAATGGAAGGAATATATATTTTTAAAAGTCATAAAAAGAGATTTCAACCTTTCTTTGCTACAAATTTGCTACACTCTTCTTGAAGCCTCTTGTTTGTGTAAAGTGTCTGTATGTCGGGACGTGTGGTGTAGACATTGGAATACTGCAAAAAAAATTTATAAAGAAACATTAATTTATGTTGGTAATAACAATAACAAAATCATCTGTATGTTAAAAAATATGAATTCATTAGTATTTTAACGCAATTTTCATTATCATGATCACTCATACAGGCAAAACATTTAATTTTTAATAATCAAGAAAATTTGTATTGTATTACATTTATTAAAATTTCCATTAATTGCATTGACTTGCATTTCTTTAGATTTGTAAAGCTTTATAATGGTCAGTTTTACAAATCATTGAAAAAAGTGAGAATTACCTCCCTTTTGCTGTAGGAAGAGTATGAGAAATCAAAAAAATATTTACCTGGAAAATTGGAATAACCTTGTTAAGTTGAAGTTGATAATGTCTATAAAGAAAACAGACATATTATTTATTTTATGATCAAAGGAAATTTTTTTCCACATGAATGTCTTTAATGTCATATTGGAACAATAAAGATTCTTAAAACAAAATGCCTATCTAAAAAGCATAATAGATGCACCAATGAGGATATTGGCCATATTAGCTGTATCTAATGTGTACAACATATTGTGGTTAATGCAAAATGAAAGAGTTACACAATTTAGGAGTGGGTGCAATGTGACCTCATGTTATGGAAAAGCATGATAAATGCAGGATATCCAATTGCATTTAATGACATCTTGGTGTAAATAACAAAACATGGGTAATGTGGTTCAGAACAGTTATCACAATATACATGTAATTACACTTAGATTTTTTCATAAAATTGTTCGGTAGTTTCCCCATTAAATGTAATTACTACAACGTATGAACCAAATTTGTTCACAATTTCCTGTTAGTTTGATGTTAGAACACTTACACAAGATTCTGTGAAACATTTTATTTATAACAACTATGATTCAATGTATATTTTACATCTAACATTGTGTCTACCTTATCATCTGATTCTGTGATACATTTTATTTATAACAACTATGCTTTAATGTATATGTTACATTTAACATTGTGTCGACTTTATCAAGTGATTCTGTGATACATTTTATCTATAACAACTACGATTTAATGTATATTTTACATTTAACATTGGGTCTACTTTATCAAGTGATTCTGTAATACATTTTATTTATGACAGCTATGATTTAATGCACATTTAACATTTAACATCGTGTCGACTTTATCAAGTGATTTTGTGATACATTTTTATTGATAACAACTTTGATTTAATGTATATGTTACATTTAACACTATGTCTTCTTTACAAAGTGCTCTTGTATGATGTGGTCCAACAGATTTTAGTTTAGAAAGTATATATGCATTCATGTCTTGTATCTCTTAGTGTAGCTCTTTTTTATGTCTATACCATACAAGTGCTTATGTAGCAGTAGAGCTATATTATAGATATTTTGTATCAGATGACAGTCACTAAGGAGATTTTTTTCAGTCATTCATCAGTTGTCATTGATCCCTTTTTTAGTATGGATCAGAGATCACATAAAAACTCCATTGGACAGTTTTTAAATCACATGATTGTTTAACTAATATGAGAAATATGTTTACTATATTTGATATATTATATATAATTATGTACATTACATGTATATCTAAGTGTTTGGGTTATTAGATATAGGAAGATGTGGTGTGAGTGCCAATGAGACAACTCTCCATCCAAATAACAATTTATAAAAGTAAACCATTATAGGTCAATGTACGGCCTTCAACACGGAGCCTTGGCTCACACCGAACAACAAGCTATAAAGGGCCCCAAAAGTACTAGTGTAAAACCATTCAAACGGTAAAACCAACGGTCTAGTCTATATAAAAAACGAGAAACGAGAAACACGTATAAATTACATAAACAAACGACAACTACTGTACATCAGATTCCTGACTTAGGACAGGTGCAAACATTTGCAGCGGGATTAAACGTTTTAATGGTACCAAACCTTCTCCCTTTTTCTGAAACAATAGTATAAAATCACAACATAGAAAAACACACGATAAAACATCAATTGGAAGGCTTAACTCAATCAAAAACGTAAATTAACACACTTTGAACGAATAAATTCGATCTGTGATACCTGAAAGTAAATACATAGTTAATAAAATATTAGGGACAAACATTCAAGGCCAAAAGCAAACAAACAAGTCCAAATAAAGCCATGGCAATACACCACCGCGAAATATTTAACCCTTAGAAAATAATCACTTTTGAAAAAACCGGTTTTCATAATATATACAGGTAAATGAAAAATAACTTTGTCGTTTTAGGTATACTTTTTCTGTCTATATAAAATCTTCCAATAATTAGGAATACCAAGAAAGGTCTGTCATATAAATATCTAATTTAACACTAGATACATAAGGGTAAATATCAACAATAAAACTTCCTGTACAGATTAAAGGAGAATAATCTTGATGTTCATACAAATGTAGTATGAAGAAGTTAAAATTAGTAGATATTCCAAATAATCAAAGCTGGTATACAGACAAGATCCATATTAATATAAAATAACAAAAAGTATTAAAAATAGTATCAACAGGTCGAATTAAAAGAAAGTACGATTTGAGAGTACTCGCAGTTACTGACAGCTAGTTAAAAGCCAAAACAATTAATGATAAAAATCATGCATCAGAGACTAAAATCAACTAAAACACATCCCAGGGATTTAGTATTTTAACGTCATGAACAGTCAGAGAAGACATGACTTGTGCAATGCCAAAATAAATATATCGACAGGTAGTAGGATAGTGAGGAGCTACTTCTTAAGAGATAAAAATAACGTGTGTGTCTCTAAACATCCCGCCTCAAAAGAAGATACAACTTAGTTATGTTTTAATTTGCTAATGACAAAATCGATATTAGTGCCAATGTAAACTATATTCAGAGATCTAATTACAATATTGGTACGATAACCCTTACTTATAAGTTTGTTTAAAGGTTCGATGAGTTTACACGGATCACATAGTGATTTCCTCGCTTTAAGTACAATATTACCGTAAAATTTAGGATGTGAAATACCATTTTAATAAGTTTTCTACAGGTACAGCCAAATTTACTAATCAAATCTTTGTATCTATGAAAGAATTTAGTAAAAGTTTTAAGTAATTTATGGTATCGAAATCCCTGACACAATAATTTCCCAGTGATGCATTGATTACGTTCGTTAAAATCTATGACATCAGAACACACACGGGCATACCGAACGAGTTGGGATATATAAACACCGTATGATGGAGCCAAAGGCACATCGCCGTCTAAAATGGAAAATTAACAATAGGAAATGAAAATCGTCTCTTTGTCGTAAATTTTAGTATGTAGTTTCCGTTAGAAATTGAAATGTCTAAATCTAGAAAAGGGCAACTGCTGCTGTTTATGTTAGATTTAGTTAAAGTAAGTTCTTTTGGGTAAATTTCGGAAGTATATTTAGAGAACTCTGGATTATTTAACGAAAAATATCATCCAGGTAACGGTAGGTATTGTTGAATGTATCAACTAAATATAACAATGATGGGTCTTTACTGAGTTTGGTCATAAACTGAGATTCATAGCAATATAGAAATAAATCTGCTATTAAAGGGCACAGTTAGTGCCCATAGGAATACCTACTACCTGACGATACACTTTATCGCCGAAACGTACATAAATGTTATCTAGCAGAAAATTTAAAGCTTCAATCATATCCTCACATTTCCAGTAAGTGTATCTAGCATACTTTCCTTTTCGTTACAGAAAAGGCTTTAAACGAGTTACAGCAAATAAAATTACAATGAGATTTTTCGAAAGACCATTTTATCAAATACAAAACTTTTTCTTTATAAGATTGTGTGGAAGTGTAGTGTACAGAGTAGAAAAATCATAACTGTCAACAGAATTAAAAGGACCATCAAAAGCATGTATTTTATCTAAAACCTCTAAAGAATTTTTAACACTCCAAAATAATTAATACCATTATTTTCATAAGCTTTATTACAAAAGTTAATAACCAGTTCTTTGATAGTAGTAAGGAGGTAGTTAGAAGAACTGATAGATTAGTAGTAGAACACTTACTCGATGCGGAGATGAAACGGAATTTAAATGGTTTTTTGTGTAATTTCGGTAACCAGTACATGGTAGGGACTTTCAAATGTTCGGAAGATGCTTTAAGTTGGGTAGTGGCAGTGGTATGCTTGTTAACGATTTGACTCTCTGTGGTGCGAACGGACCTAAATGTAGAGGAATTGATAATTTCGTTTTGAAGAACTTCCGTGTAGTATATGCGTCACACCACCACTACATTATTGGCTGCCTTGTCTGCCGGTACGAACACAAACCGCTCTGCGAGTACCTTGAGTTTATTTTTATTCTTGAAATGGGAATATCATGGATCCTATTATTAATTTCAGAATTGTTTTCTAAATGAGATATTCGAATATTAACAGTATTCATAATTTTATTCAAATAACTGTCTAAAGATTTTTATCCGATTTTTCACGTTTGCACCAATTTTACAGTAGGCAGACAGAGCGTCTTTAATGACCTGACGACACTGTTTCCAATAGATGGAGGACGGTATTTCGGTCCTTTCTTTAGAAAAGTTATGACCTCACGGTCTTCGACGATGTTGAGGTCTCCTGTAATAACGTGACCATAGGGAACATATATAAAACTAGATGTTTCGCAGTCTCAAGTGGAAGGAACATTATTTTCTATATTGACGTCTGATGTAATTGACGTATAATTAAAAATCAAATTTCTGCTCGGTTTTTTATAAGAATACGAAATAATGGGTTGTTCTATATTATCAAAATATGGAGGTATTAAGCTATATACGGAAGAGTCATTGAATATGCTAGACAAATTAATAAAATCAATACCTCTATTTATATATTTTAATTTAAGAAAATGTCGTTTATGATTTTCAGGTTTATCAATACTAGGAAATAGCCTGTGATGACAAAAGGCTGTAATAATACGGGTGTATTCATAAAACGGGCTAAAAAAAGAAATTTTATCACACTCCAGAAAAATAGCATATAATTTACTTATAGGTATCTGACCCAGTTTGCATAATACTTGATGTCTACCATTATTCTTTATTATAGATAACAGATCAGCAAGTGTATAATTTATACGATGTTTAATACGTTGATTACGGTTTTGCGTTTACCATGAGACCTATTATTTCTAAGTCGTTTATCAACAATATTAATGACATCGATAGAAGTTTTAGATATGTTCCTTGCCCTAATATTTTGTCATTGAGACCGAGAGGATAAGCTGTTTGAAGTCTTTTATCCAAAACAATTCGCGAACTTCGCGTGATTTTTCAAACTGCTTGTGTGATTCTCCTGGTTGTTTCTGAACGGTTTCGAGGGGTTGGAATTTTATATATTTAAGATTGTGATTATGCTTATTTAAATGTTGATATACTAAACTTTTGAATTTTTTGGGTCTACGAAAGCGGTAGAGATGTTCTTGATTTCTTTTGTAATACTCTCGTCCCGTCTGTCCCACATATTGAATACCACACTTAGGTTGGGTTCAAGTTACCACATATATTAGGTTTTGAGTTTTCAGGTAATATCACAGGAAAAGGAGAGCGAAAAGGTTCTCCCGTTCACTGTTGACCGTATAGTATTTTGAGAAGTTAATCTAAAACAGGTTAGTCATTTTTGGCATTGCACGGGAAAATTAGTGGATATCCACGTGCATTTTGTTAAATAATCTGGCTGTAGTAGCATTACCAATACGGTTATTTATGCACGTAGATAACCTACAAGATGTGTTGTTTATAATTTTCTTTCCATTCCGTAAAATCATGATTATTAAATAGGGTATAGGAACAATACAAAAGACCGGAGGTTATGACATTGAATGAGGATCACAGTTACGGAATAGGGAATAAAAGGAATGCAGTAAAGAACTCTTACAAAACTGTTATAAAAGGCCCGACGTAAAGACTTAAATATAACAAAACTGACATATATAACAAACACAGGGCAAAAACAGAGGTTGTAAGAAATCTTAGTAAAACCATAGCAGGGGCAATAATAAAAATAGCAGGCGTGGATGAGTATCAATACATCCAAACGCCGTAATATTGAATACACAATAAAGGTTTAATACTAAGATAAAATAAACATGTGAAAGCTCTCTCACAGGCAAACAACCAATAACTGAAAATATAAGGGCATACACTACAAGCACGGGGACACATTCTACTGCATCCACACAGCACGAGTAACAAACCCTGCAGTAAATAGATATAGGAAGATGTGGTGTGAGTGCCAATGAGACAACTCTCCATCCAAATAACAATTTATAAAAGTAAACCATTATAGGTCAATGTACGGCCTTCAACACGGAGCCTTGGCTCACACCGAACAACAAGCTATAAAGGGCCCCAAAAGTACTAGTGTAAAACCATTCAAACGGTAAAACCAACGGTCTAGTCTATATAAAAAACGAGAAACGAGAAACACGTATAAATTACATAAACAAACGACAACTACTGTACATCAGATTCCTGACTTAGGACAGGTGCAAACATTTGCAGCGGGATTAAACGTTTTAATGGTACCAAACCTTCTCCTTTTTCTGAAACAATAGTATAAAATCACAACATAGAAAACACACGATAAAACATCAATTGGAAGGCTTAACTCAATCAAAACGTAAATTAACACACTATGAACGAATAAATTCGATCTGTGATACCTGAAAGTAAATACATAGTTAATAAAATATTAGGGACAAACATTCAAGGCCAAAAGCAAACAAACAAGTCCAAATAAAGCCATGGCAATACACCACCGCGAAATATTTAACCCTTAGAAAATAATCACTTTTGAAAAACCGGTTTTCATAATATATACAGGTAAATGAAAATAACTTTGTCGTTTTAGGTATATTTTTCTGTCTATATAAAATCTTCCAATAATTAGGAATACCAAGAAAGGTCTGTCATATAAATACCTAATTTAACACTAGATACATAAGGGTAAATATCAACAATAAAACTTCCCTGTACAGATTAAAGGAGAATAATCTTGATGTTCATACAAATGTAGTATGAAGAAGTGAAAATTAGTAGATATTCCAAATAATCAAAGCTGGTATACAGACAAGATCCATATTAATATAAAATAACAAAAAAGTATTAAAAATAGTATCAACAGGTCGAATTAAAAGAAAGTACGATTTGAGAGTACTCGCAGTTACTGACAGCTAGTTAAAAGCCAAAACAATTAATGATAAAAATCATGCATCAGAGACTAAAATCAACTAAAACACATCCCAGGGATTTAGTATTTTAACGTCATGAACAGTCAGAGAAGACATGACTTGTGCAATGCCAAAATAAATGTATCGACAGGTAGTAGGATAGTGAGGAGCTACTTCTTAAGAGATAAAAATAACGTGTGTGTCTCTAAACATCCCGCCTAAAGAAGATACAACTTAGTTATGTTTTAATTTGCTAATGACAAAATCGATATTAGTGCCAATGTAAACTATATTCAGAGATCTAATTACAATATTGGTACGATAACCCTTACTTATAAGTTTGTTTAAAGGTTCGATGAGTTTACACGGATCACATAGTGATTTCCTCGCTTTAAGTACAATATTACCGTAAAATTTAGGATGTGAAATACCATTTTAATAAGTTTTCTACAGGTACAGCCAAATTTACTAATCAAATCTTTGTATCTATGAAAGAATTTAGTAAAAGTTTTAAGTAATTTATGGTATCGAAATCCCTGACACAATAATTTCCCAGTGATGCATTGATTACGTTCGTTAAAATCTATGACATCAGAACACACACGGGCATACCGAACGAGTTGGGATATATAAACACCGTATGATGGAGCCAAAGGCACATCGCCGTCTAAAAGTGGAAAATTAACAATAGGAAATGAAAAATCGTCTCTTTTGTCGTAAGTTTTAGTATGTAGTTTCCGTTAGAAATTGAAATGTCTAAATCTAGAAAAGGGCAACTGCTGCTGTTTATGTTAGATTTAGTTAAAGTAAGTTCTTTTGGGTAAATTTCGGAAGTATATTTAGAGAACTCTGGATTATTTAACGAAAAAATATCATCCAGGTAACGGTAGGTATTGTTGAATGTATCAACTAAATATAACAATGATAGGTCTTTACTGAGTTTGGTCATAAACTGAGATTCATAGCAATATAGAAATAAATCTGCTATTAAAGGGCACAGTTAGTGCCCATAGGAATACCTACTACCTGACGATACACTTTATCGCCGAAACGTACATAAATGTTATCTAGCAGAAAATTTAAAGCTTCAATCATATCCTCACATTTCCAGTAAGTGTATCTAGCATACTTTCCTTTTTCGTTACAGAAAAGGCTTTAAACGAGTTACAGCAAATAAAATTACAATGAGATTTTTCGAAAGACCATTTTATCAAATACAAAACTTTTTCTTTATAAGATTGTGTGGAAGTGTAGTGTACAGAGTAGAAAAATCATAACTGTCAACAGAATTAAAAGGACCATCAAAAGCATGTATTTTATCTAAAACCTCTAAAGAATTTTAACACTCCAAAAATAATTAATACCATTATTTTCATAAGCTTTATTACAAAAGTTAATAACCAGTTCTTTGATAGTAGTAAGGAGGTAGTTAGAAGAACTGATAGATTAGTAGTAGAACACTTACTCGATGCGGAGATGAAACGGAATTTAAATGGTTTTTTGTGTAATTTCGGTAACCAGTACATGGTAGGGACTTTCAAATGTTCGGAAGATGCTTTAAGTTGGGTAGTGGCAGTGGTATGCTTGTTAACGATTTGACTCTCTGTGGTGCGAACGGACCTAAATGTAGAGGAATTGATAATTTCGTTTTGAAGAACTTCCGTGTAGTATATGCGTCACACCACCACTACATTATTGGCTGCCTTGTCTGCCGGTACGAACACAAACCGCTCTGCGAGTACCTTGAGTTTATTTTTCATTCTTGAAATGGGAATATCATGGATCCTATTATTAATTTCAGAATTGTTTTCTAAATGAGATATTCGAATATTAACAGTATTCATAATTTTATTCAAATAACTGTCTAAAGATTTTTATCCGATTTTCACGTTTGCACCAATTTTACAGTAGGCAGACAGAGCGTCTTTAATAATATTGTCTATTTCCTTTAAATTTGACACTCATTAAGAATGTGATTTTGTTAGGCACCTTACTTTTTTAAATACAAATCTTCATGATATACCTATTGTGTTGTTAAATCCCAGTGACTTAATTTTAAATTCTGTTTATCTTTTAAGAAGACTGGTACATCTTGGTCTTGAACAAGAGGAAGGTCATATATTTTGGGAGCAAACTTTAAGTGGACAGTACAACTTTAACATAAAATAAAGAATATACATGTATATTTGTACATGCCAAGGTACATTAAGTACTAAAAGAAAACAGGACAGATTACCAAATACACCTCTATTTTATAGGCGGAGTTTGAAGTTAGAGTGGTATGTTGTTTTGTCCAATATTTCAGGTTAATTTTGGTAATGCTTGTTGATTTTATCGATTGGATTTCCTTACCAACACCCTAATATATGAATTTTTTTCCACTGAGAGGTCAATCAAAAATATGAAACAGGACTGTGAACGATGTTGCAATACAAAAATCATACTGTATAATTTATTTCAATCATTTAACAGTTGTCTCTCTTGCTTTTGGAATCCTTTAACATCTGTTTATTTTCATAGAATTACTCATAAATAGACAAAATGAGATGTAGGTTGCAAGTAAAAGAGACTGTGTCATTTTGGTCTCTTGTGGACAGTTGTCTCATTGGCAATCATACCACATCTTCGTTTTTATAATAACCCATTGGCAGAATTAATCAAAAGACATATAGACGTATAATTGTTAAATTAGCGATACCTGTAGTTTGATATTGCACAATATTTTAGTCATGGTTTTCTTATTGGTCGTTTTTGGCTTTGAATTAGCTTTAAGTAGGTGCAAGTACTCTCTGATCTGTACTTTATGTCTTTTGTGTTTTTGTTAGTTTTGTTGTTGTGCTGTTACACCACTGTCTCAGGTTAGGGGATTGTTAGCATGCAGGCAAACTTGATTAACTCTGTCATATTCTGTATGTAACTGCACCAGGTCAGGAGCCTGTAATTCAGTGGGCTTTTTTCTTTTACTGTATATCATATTTTGTTTTGTTTATTGTTCTGTACTAAAATCAGGCCACTTATTTATTTTATAGTTTGGATTGTTTCACATTTGTCATTTCTAGGCCTTTTGTCGCTTGCTATGCCGTAATGGTTTTAATAACGTGGAAGTCGATAGGGTGACCTATAATTGCTAACCTTCTATTTTATTTGGTCTCTAGTGGAGAGTTGTCTAATTGGCAATCACACCTCATCTTCTTATTGTTATATAGAGGTCAACATAAAGTCTTTAAGTGTAAACTGTTACCAAAACAATATGTCCTGCATTATGACAGATGTCTATTCAACATGGTCTGTTTAGAAAAATTATCGCTTAAAAGTACTGCAAATATTTTTGTATTTCCTGAAACCTTGTCGACATTGTCGAATGTATCTGCATTCATAATACTATAGAGCAGATATAAACATACAATAAAGGAAAAGGTAAGAATGGTTATTTTCCCCCTTGGATTAAAAAAGTTATAATGATGTCTTAAAGACGTTCAAGATGTCTTAAACAATGATATTGCTAGGAATGCTACTGATATCAATTTAACAAGGAACATTGAGACAAATTATCATTTAAGGTAAACAAAAAATGTCAAATATGTAGATCAATTTAAGCATATTAATGACATCTCAGTGTTATAACAAATAACATGTCTACATTAAAATAACCATACTTTATAGTTCTATTCATTTATCATTAAAATCAGCAAAATTTTGAAAGTCAACAAGAAATATACTTTTACAAATAATTGTTCCTGTAATTCTTAAAGTTAAATTTCAATATATATCCTTAATACAATGGTGAACAACATTTTAGGGTTCTTTCATCATATTGACAACTTCAAAGTATTGGCAGTCTGCCAGATCTGAAAAGTACACCGATGTTAAACAACTCTTTGCTGTAGAGCTACTGACCAAACATGAAGTGCAGCTTGTTATGTTCAGGAATACATATGTGTGACATAAAACATACCAATCCTTATACTACAGTAACCATATTTATTAAACTGGTGCATTAATGTTCCCAGGAACTGAAGGATGTTTTCCCTGTTATGTTCCTGTGAAAGGGCTTCATTTTCAGACTAAAAATAAATACAATATACATATTAAGGCATTCAACTCATAAAAAATTGTACAAAGAAGAAGTAGTGCCTTTAAAAAAATATAATATTTCACTATTAAATTGCTTAAGTAAAATTTACATCCATAAAACATGTTTTTAATTTTGAATTTCTAAAAATACCATGAACTTGTCACTTTTTACTGCATTTCTCCTGTTTCAAACATTATAAGAATTCCTTATAGAAATATCCTAATGGATGAATTCATGATAGATTCCTGTTGAATGGGCTATTACTCCTTCAAACAAAATGTCTTTACTCCAGAAAAAAAAAATTGTAGAATAATTAAGATAAAATGAATTGAAACAAAATTCAGAAACCACTAGTTTTGATTCCCTCCACCTTTTAGACAAAAAGAACCATAAAAACCCACAAAGTAAAGAAAAGAAAAAGATGAAAGAACCTTTAGTGAGCAAAAAGTAAAATAACAAAAATACCAAACTCTAAGGAAAATTCAAATCGGAAAGTCCCTAAGCAAATGGCCAAATCAAAAGCTCAAACACATCATGAACGAATGAAAACAACTGTCATATTCCTGACTTGGTACAGGCATTTCCTTATGTAGACAATAATGGATTAAACCTGGTTTTATAGCTAGCGAAACCTCTCACTTGTATGACAGTTGCATAAAATCCGTTATATCAACAACAATGTGTGAACAAAACAAACAGACATAATAGGTAAAAATGTCAACAAAAGGGGTACTGCAGTCAACATTGTGCTATAATCTTAATCACTATAAAAACAACCAAATATGTCAACAAAGAAAAACAAAATGGCATACAGATAAAGCACATAAGCAGAAATGAAAGACAAGAATACATAAAATGACCACAGCACAACAACACATTGGCGGGATTCACAAGAACCAAGTCACGCCTAAAGGATATTACCAAAAATGAACTAAACAGTAAAGGTTGATAATTTACAAAGACAAATAAAAGAACACTATAACATGTAATTAAGATGATAATCAACATCAGTACCTAGAATCTATACTTCAAGACTACATGTATTATTTGAGAAGTTGATAAAGAATATTTATCAACAAGGTCTTGGGATCTTCCAATGAACTTTTTTAGAAAAAGGACGAGACGTTCTTTGACATAACAAGCTATATACCCAATACCCTAACATACTTAATATATGAATATTTTTACAAGCCTTTCCCAATCACATGTCCTCCGTTTATAGATTTATTTTTAATGATCCAAATTTTATTTTTACAAATTTGATGATGATGATGATAATGATGATGAGGAGGAGGAGGAGGAGGAGGAGGAGGAGGAGGAGGAGGAGGAATGCTTGTGTAGCAACAACAAAGTGATGACGAAAGAATGCAACAATTGAAAGACTGATTGGACAACATGATAATACATCAGTAATGTTTTTCAGCTTATTTTATACAAAATTGAACCAAACTGACTGCTCATAGTGAATTATAATTTTTCAATATTCCTGTTTTATTGAAGTTTGAAACAAGATTGTCAAAGATTGTAGCATTCCAAAATCAGTTCAACAAGCATGACAGCAAGTGCTACCCATTACAACATCACTAAAATGCATAGGAAAATAAACACTAATTCTGATATAACACATAATTTCATATTTGTAGCATAGAAATGTATCTTTGCTTCATACTAAAATGTGTGCCTTTTACAACATTTTACAACTCTATAAAATTACAAAAAGAAACATTAAATTCTTAAATAAAAATCTGTACCTGAACTGAACAGGTATAATATGTTTCATGGGAATTGCAGGTACATCTTGAATTATGAATTTTATTAGCTTCACTATAAACAACAATTGACAGATACAGGCCCTAGTGTACGTAATTCATTAAAAATTATTTACACATCTTTGTGTTATGGGGATATGCTTAACTTGGAGTGGCATTTCAAACTCAAATTCAAATCTAACACTTGATATCAGACAAACATTATTATTTTTTTTTAAATGTAGAGTAAAAATTATGTCATATTTTTTTATAAATAGCCCAAATCATGCCAATTGATGACAAATGATAAATATTTAAATGCCTATACCGAGGCTTATTTGTATGTATAGGAAGGACTTATTATTCATTTTAAATGCTATTAACTTCCTGATTGACTGACATCTAAGGAAAATGAAGAAATTTTATTAACAAACAGCTGAGTAGATTTTTGTCAAGAAAAAAGGTACGGAGGATAAAACACATTTTTCATTTGACTGCAAGAATTTTTATTTACAAAACAATGATACAAAATTCTTATATGAACACACACCAGACATTTTGGTAAAAAGGTCACAAGGTCACATTACAACAAGATTAGGGAATAAATGTATCAACTCATGTACGAAACTAAATGACAAAAAAAAATGTTCATATATAATCGGTGCATAAGGATGACAATATTTTCAAATGATAATCACCGAGGAATGCTGATGCAGGAGGCAAAGTGTTTGTACCACTGACCCCAAAACCAATCGGCTTCTTCCTATAATAAAATGAGGAGATATGGTATGATTGCCAATGAGACGACTATTCAACAGAGACCAAATGATGTAGATGTTAGATACTACAAGTCATTGTATAGCCTTCAACAATGAGCAAAACCTATATCTAAAGGCAAGCTATAAAAGGCCCCACAATGAAGAAATGTAAAACAATTCCCTATATCTTCCATATGTATATAATTTTCATTCCAAACAAGCAATTTGGGATACTCAAGCTATCTTGTGGAACCCCTTCGATTTGGACACACGGTTGAATGGAATGACATATAAAGATATCACTATCTGCTCTTTCGATGTTTCAAGGAGCATAAACATGAAATTTGTCCTCAATTTAACCAAAGTTGGTTTTTTTACACACTCATTCACTTGCTTTAAAAGAGATACACATTTTGAACTCTAGTATGAATAGGTCTCTGTTTTATAACAAATGTAAACTATAACATTAGGTCTTTTAATTATTATTAAGATTATAATTGACCCAACAATGCTTATCTGCTTATCTGGACCAAATATTGAAATTGATGGTCAGATGTCTCTGATAATTTGAAAAAAGATATATCTTGGACTGCTGTCCGCTGATTGTTATTATATGCTCAGTTTTGCTTTAGTCTGCTTCTGTTTTTGAGATACATGGTGTTTTCAAGAGAAAACCGCTGTTAAACATTATTGTATCCTGTAACTTTAATTTTTGTCAGTAGAGGTCATATTTTTATCAGACAGGAGCAAACTGAAAATACATTTTTAGGGACATGCCATAAATAATTACTACTCAAATCAAAATATTTTTCTTTGTTGTTGCAGAGGAGATGATATTTTGTAAAAGTGTCTGAGTTCATATATGAATAGTAAAACCCAAAATTGTGTCATTTATTATAGAAGAAATTTGATATATATTCGAACAAATGAAACTAGCATAAATACAGGTTTTCATTAATTGTCATTTTAGAAATGAATTGTTCATTTACAGCAGGCACTTTAAACCCAACCAAACTATGATCAACTCTTCAAACCACCACGGTGAGAGATTTTGATATAGGGAAATAATTGCTATGCTAATTAATCGGTTTATTGTAACTTTCTTCCAAAAAATGTCAGTTTAAATATTTTTAACAATACCTACTTAAATGAATCAACCCATTGCATTAATCCCCTAAACATGTTTTACAATGTTTTCTTAAATAGATAAACCTATTGAATAAATCATGTAAAAACATGTTCACTAGTGTGGATCTCTTATATATAGTCAGTGTAAAAAAAAACAATATTTAAACAGTAATTTGTTTTTTTTTCTTTTTATTAATAAAGGTGGAAGAGGGAGGAGTTGGAAGATTTTTCTCCAATGTGGCTCATTTGATCTTCCTGTCAGGATATTGGTCTAAGAGGGAGATTTCAAAACTTTTTATATAACATCCATTGAAAGGTTCCTACATATATCTGGAAAATGGACACACAATTCAAATATCTAATAGCATACAATCCATCTCAGAAGTCCAAGACCACTGATATAAAAATACAAGCAACAATGATGTGTCTTACATTTGTCTGTTTTCTATAAACATCAACATTAAAGAAAACATTATTTTCACAAAATCACTTTAAAATAAAATAATTTTTATCTATTTTGTAGTGGCTCTTTAAGATGGCATTTTCCTATCTATAAGACGAGCACAAATACCTAAACCATGCGAGTTGTGTGAGACTGACACAAACATTAAATGGAAATGTGTACAATGCAATAAGCTTATGTGCGAAAAATGTAAGAAAATTCATTTAAATGTTCAAACCTCAATCAAGCATGACATTGTTGATGTAAAAGTTCACCAAAACAAGAAATGGAACACATCATAATAACTGACAATATTCCCTGTCAGATTCACAAGAGGAAATTGCATTGCATGTTTTGTAGAACATGTGACCACTTAGTGTGTCCAGAGTGTATAACTGCTTCCCATAATAAACATGAGCTAGATTCAATTGATACAGTGTGCAATGGAAGAAGAGAAAAACTGAAAGAACTAGAATTAAAATTTTCTGAAAAACTCACACTTTGTGAAATAGAAGACAGTAAAGTTAGGGATTTTAAAGCAAAATATGCGCAATTTTCTGCTGAATCTGTTCAGAAAATCAATCAACAAGAAAAGTTTATCTTAGATGAAGTCAGAAAATATGCTAAAGCACTTAGAGAACAACTGGAAAGTGAAAAGCAAAGAATAGAGAAATCTATTACAGAAAAAGAGAAGCATACAGAAGAAGTGAAGGAAGCTTTACTTAAGAAGCAAGGCAATATACGAGAAGTACTAGAATCAAAACAAGCAGCGCAAGTGTTCAGTGCTTATTCAGAATTCAGCGAAAAAGAAATTTCAGATGTATCTTTCAAGACAATTCCAGAGGAAACTAAAGATTTCAATCCTACAAATGAAAATATAAAGATCATTAGCAACTTCTTTGGATCACTTCATATGACTAAACTACCTAAGGGATCGCCACAAGTGAACTTAGTTGTTACCATGAGTTATACTACAGATTTTAACATGGTGGATAGAATATTAATACAGGATGACAAGACAGCTTGGATTTGTAATGATGAGATACCTACTCTTCATCAAATAAACATTGATGACAAAATCACAACTGTTAAAGATATTTCAGTTAAAATTTATGACATGTCACTGACAGCCAGCAATGATATTCTCATGTCTTCGGTTGATAGTACTGATGTCAGTGTGTTAACAACAAAGACAGGAGAAATCAAACATTTCCTGTCTGTGTCACCACTGATAACAATTGGTATACATGTCACTAAACATAATGAGAACATACTGGGTGTCAAGGAGAGGGGTGATATTTACAACCTAACAGATGAAAGCTGTAGGGAAGTTTTAATCTTAGGGATGGATGGGAGAATAAAACAATCATATGGGTATGATAAACATGACCAGAGATTATTTACTATCCCTAATAGAATGACATCTAATGTTAACAATGACATACTGGTAATAGATGATACATCTGAGTATGATGGGAGGGTGGTGGTTCTAGGCAGGGAGGGACAGGTTAAGTGGACCTATCAGGGAAATCCTCAGGTTAATTCAGGGGATTACTTATTTAATCCTACAGATAGGTCATGTTATAGTGTCTGATGTTTACAACCATGCCTTACATGTCTTGACTGGGGAGGGTGATGTACTGACATGTAAAGTTATAGAGGATCAGGGGATTATCATGCCACTGTCATTGGATATTGATACCAAGGGGCAGTTATGGGTGGGATGTTTCTCTGTGGATGAAGAAAACACAGATGCCAATCTACATGTAGTGAAGATGTCTTTTTAATCCAATATGAATTAAAAAAACATATTTTAATTTCTGAGTTCAAAATTAATTAGCACTTCTTATATATTATCTGCATAAAAAGGGACCTTAAAAAATTTATGTTCGTATATAAGAAGAATTTTTTAATGAAATCGTAGGAAATGAATGAGTGAAAAAAGAAGTGTGGTAGCAACTGAGTTGATCAATCATCCTGTATGGGAATGAAGATCTACTATCATGTAAAATTATGAAGGATCAGGCAACTATAGTTATCTAATCAAAATGAACATTGATACCAGTTAATTCACAGTTATGAATAGAGTGTGATTCTCTTAGTTGTGATACAATGATGGAGGCATGTATGCCATTCATCATGTTCATGTAGTGTCTTTTCAATGAACATAAAATTAATCTAAAAATTCTGACTTTAATACTTTTGTTATGTATTTATGTTTTTATATCAGAAGGAATTTAAGTATAGTCATGTTCAAATACATATACATTACTTCTAACTTAATTCTTTTTATGAAGATGAATGAATTAGATGTTGAATAACTTGTTAATTAGACCTCAAACCGACAATAACAAGCTTACCTTATATTTCACAATATATCATAATATTTACTATCCTTTGGTGTTTTTATCAAAATATTCATGTCAAATCACAACTCTTACTGGAATAATTGTTAATTGTCCATGCAACATTTGAACAAGTAGTCCAAGAATTCAACAAAGTGGACATAAGCACTGATCAGCAATCAATTTTTGATGCAAAAAAGTTAAAAAAAGCTGGCACTGCCAACTGATGCTTCCTGAACTTCACATTTATTAAGAAACAATTTTAACCCATTATTTCGAAAAATTTCAGCAAAAATAAACATGTACTATTGTTGTAGATTTTTCACCTACATAAATGTGTTACAGTTCTTAGTGGGGTACAATCTGAAACCATTTTTTTCAAATTTGTATTTCTTCTATTTTTTGTAAAAGAGCGGCAAAAGATGCCAAAGGGACATTCAAACTCATAAGTCGAAAAAAACTGACAATATGCCAGTGACAGTAACACTGACATTTGACATATTGACCTCACAAACAATAGGCTTCATTACTTTCCCTATATCTTCCATCTGTATAATTCCAGTCAAGGAGAGAAAACTCAAATAATCATAAGAATCTGGAAACAATTTTTCCAGGTTTTTTCTATTTTTGGCAACAGTGATCTAAACCTTTGACCTATTGACACCAAAATTAATAAGTTTGTTTTCCCTTCATAATATAATTTATCTGAATCCGTTTAATTCAAATCAAACAAGGGATACTCAAGATACCATTCAAAATTTATTTTTCAAATTTTTTTCTATAAGAAACAGTGACTTTGACCAATGACCTATTGACCCTTAAATCAATAGACTTCTTCTCCTTCCCTTTATCTAAAATCTGTATAAATTTCATTTCAAACAAGCAAAATGACCAAAGGATACTCAAGTTATTATCCAGAAACCA
Organism: Mytilus coruscus; assembly: GCA_017311375.1. Taxonomy (NCBI): domain Eukaryota; kingdom Metazoa; phylum Mollusca; class Bivalvia; order Mytilida; family Mytilidae; genus Mytilus; species Mytilus coruscus. The sequence goes on along the minus strand of CM029595.1, from coordinate 83,147,388 downwards.
TTTGTTTCAGACACATGGAGGGAAGGGCGCAAGGACAAAGCTATTACTATATGCTCGGGAAATGCTTTGAGGAGCATAAAAAGGACAACTCATTTCAAGGAAGCTGAATGACTAGAAGCACATACAGATGTTGTGGAAATCTACTAGTTATTCCATTTCTTTACGAGATATTTCAGTTTGAAATTTAAAATTGAGAATGGAAATGGGGAATATGTCAAAGAGACAACAATCCGACCAAAGAGCAGACAACAGCCGAAGGCCACCAATGGGTCTTCAACGCAGCGAGAAAATCCCGCACCCGGAGAATGAAATTTAAATGTGTTAAAATATTTGTAAAGTCATGCAATTATTGCATTCATAACAAAATGTTATTGTTGATGTTTTCTTGCAAATTTGATATAACATTCTTTATACAGCAGTATATAGTCAATTCCTCAAGAAAAAATGGGGGTGGGGTGGGGGATTGGGGGTCCATGTGCTCTCTTCTTAGCTAAAAAATAGACAAGCTAGTTTATTTAATTCCAAAGATGATCCCATTTCCCTTATTTGGCGGTAAAATGCTTCGCAGTGTATTCTTTATGACATATTGTCTTACAGCTTTTCCTGTTGTACACAAAACGCAATACGAATTACTGTCATATACAAACATGACAAAGTATTGATAATAGAAAAGTAATTTAAGCTCCTATGTATCTATTATACTTTTTAAGATATATGGCAAATACACAATACAGGGCAATAGCTCCAGTAAAGAGTAGTCAGACAATTTGGTCAAAATTGACTTATTTGTAGATATCAACCAAAATTTATTTTTTGCAATTTTTACTATTATTAATAACAGAGACTTTGATCAATGACCAATTTGACCCTTAAATCAATAGACTTCTTCTCCTTCCCTATATCTACAATCAGTATAAATTTCATTTCAAACAAGCAAAATTACCAAAGGATACTCAAGTTATTAACAAGAAACCATTTGTTTCACACACATGGAGAGTAAGGCACACGGACAAAGCTATTACTATATGACCAGGAAATGTTTTGAGGAGCATAAAAAGGACACCTCATTCCAAGGAAGCTGAATGACCAGGAGCACATACAGATGTTGTGGAAATCTTCTAGTTATTTCACTTCTTTTTGAGATATTTCAATCTGAAATTTGCATGTTTCATGTAAAAACACAAAATTTTATTTTTCAAATACGGAATGTGATATTTTCACCAGGATTTTTGCAAAGTGTTCCTTAACATACTGATCTTTAAGGCAATCCCCAAAATGAAATTTTAATGTGTTAAAATATTTGTGAAGTCAGTCAATTATCTGTAATAAAAAACCGTAGACAATTTTCTTGCTAATACAAATACATATATAAACAAGAGGCTGTTAGAGTGACAGCAAACCGGATTTTCCTGCAGAGGTTGGACCCTGAACAGTTGAGCAAGTATGGACACAACATTTAAGCTTAAAACAGCGCTGAATTTGGATTGTGATTGAATATTTGACAAAGTATAGGTTTTTGACACAAAATGAACGTAGTAAAAAAATTTAAAAATTTTAAATTGGACATTTACCTATTATGGTCCATTATCCAAAATTTAAGTACATTGTTAGAATCAGCATATCAAAGAACCCCAAGAATTAAATTTTTGATGAAATCAAACAAAAGTTAAATTTAGGACCCTTTGGACCTCAATGTGGACCAATTTGATAAAGGAACCCAAAATTCAAAATCTCTACATACATACATGGTTAGATTCAGCATTTCAAAGAAAACCATAAATTCATTTTTTGTTGAAATCAAACAAAGTTTAATTTTGGACCCTGATTTGGACCAGCTTAAAAACGGGGCACAAAAATCCAAAATTTAAATACAGGTTTAGATTCAGCATTTGCAAGAACCCTATATTTATTCAGTCTATGTTGAAATGAAACACAGTTTTATTTTGGACCCCGATTTGGACCAACTTGAAAACTGGGCCCAAAATCAAAGATAAATCTGTCACTCCAATTATAATTTTGTTAGTTGATAATTACCACATGTTTGTTATATTGATAAAAGGTAGAAATCATTTCATGAATAAATTAATAGTAAATATATTTTCCTTATCCAAATACATGTACAAATGTGTATATTTAGTTAATTGTAAAATCTATTATATAAACTGTGTGAAGTTTTATAGGAAGAATAAAAATAGATTATTATCTAATGAAAATGATATTTGCAAACTTGGATCCCCAAACAGGATCAAGTAAATTTAACCATTAACACACACAACAAAAAGAAAATACCACATAACAACTGTGACATCTACCTTCAAAACGCAAAACTTTAAAAGAAACTCCTGACTGAAATCAATTGAACAGAGACAATCATTGATAGACTATCAATCCATATACTTAATAATTTCTGTTCAAAGGGAAATAAGTCAAAATAAAAACAAGAAACCAAATGACATAGAAATTAACAACTATAGGTTATTTTACACCATTTCTGTTCAAAGAGAAATAACTCAAAATAAATAAATTATATCATAAAAATCAATTAAGCTACTGAAAGGTCTACAACTCAACAACAAGAACAGCTAAAATCGTGAAAATTAAACGTGGCCTTCATTTAGTCACAGAAAACTACATATCTAAATTTGAAAAGATTTCGTCAACGCGTTTTCATGTTAATGAACGGACACTGTTTGGCAGAAGCCCGCCTGCCGTACATCCCCAAATCAATATCCGATTTTTCTTTCGAAAATCCGGTTCAAAATGTTATTGTTGATTTTCTTGCAAATTTAATATAACATTCTTCATATAGCAGTATACAGTCAAGTCAACAAGAAAAAAAAGGGGGTCCATGTGCTCATTTCTTAGCTTAAAATAGATAAGCTAGTTTTTTTAACGCCAAAGATGATCCCATTTCCTGTTTTTTAGTGGTACAGTGCATTGCAGTGTATTCTTTATGACACATTGTCTTACTGCTTTTCCTGTCAAACATCAAAACACAATACAACTTACTGTCATGTACAAATTATTGATAATAGAAAAGTAATTTAAGCTTCTATCTTATCCATTATACTTTTTAAGATACAAGACAAATACACAATAAAGGGCAATAACTCCAGTAAAGAGTAGTCAGACAAAATTGGGTTTTTTGTAGATCTTATCTTGCTGATCATTTTTGATTATTTCAGTTTCTTATCATCTATCATAGTGTTCAAGATAATACACAAAACGAAAAACAATTGGTAAAAAAAAATCGTCATTTAAGGGCAATAACTCTTATAAGGAGTCATTCATGTTCAATATTTGTAAATCTTGTATTGTTGACAATTTTTCAAAATTAAAGGTTCTCTTTATCTATTATAGTTTCAAAATAATAGGCCAAAATGAATAAAAATTCATAAAAATTGTCATTGAAGGGCAAAAATTCCTGTTAGTCTTCTGGCAGTTTTGATGTAAATAGATAGTAGCTTGATCTCAACATTTTATACATCTCTGCTCCTGTCAGATTTTCTCTAATTATAGCAGTTTTCAAGATAATAGAAAAACATGCTTTTTACTCCAATCGGAAATGTCTATTTTTAGCTATGTTGGCCATATGGGTTGACAGGCAAGATCATCGGCTCATCAATTTTTACCCAAATATACCCAAAAGATGATTGTAGCCAAGTTTGGTAAAATTTGGCCAAGTAATTTTAGATGTGATGATTTTTGTACTAGTTAAAAGACAAAGACGACGGAGTCGAATGCCAAATGATGAGAAAGCAAAATTGGCCCTACGGGCCAGGTTCCAAATGGTGAAGCTGAAATCATCCCTTCGTAAATTTTACGGACGCCATCACAAGTTGGTTGACCGTTATGGAATATCCGTTTCACAGATGATATCGGATATGTTCATTATGTCGTAACTACAATCCCGTTCCCTTTTCACGAATGTGACCTACCGATTTTGACTACTTACCGGGTTTGTAATAACATGAGCAACACGACGGGTGCCACATGTGGAGCAGGATCTGCTTACCCTTCCGGAGCACCTGAGATCACCCAAAGATTTTGGTGGAGTTCGTGTTGCTTAGTCTTTAGTTTTCTATGTTGTGTTTTATGTACTTTTGTCTGTTTGTCTTTTTCTTTTTTAGCCATGGCGTTGTCAGTTTACTTTTGACCTATGAGTTTGACAGTCCCTCTGGTATCTTTCGCCCCTCTTTTAGCTAAAAGGTCTCCTAGCTCTATCTGCTTTAAATATGAAGCTAATTTCTTCACCACTGGTTCATATTTTGTCGTTTCAGTTTTACTGTCCGTGACAAAAACAGGTTAATTATATATGCATTCCTGGCATATTTTGGGTTCTCTATAATGACAAGGCAACCAATTACTTTCTTCCCTCAATGTATTTAAATTTCTGAAAAGAAAAAAAAATAGCCTCATTTTCCTTTATGTAAATTGGTGCAAATTGGCTATTATTTATAAGGTATTATTTCATAGCATGTTGAACATTGATGTAATTGTGCTTTTTATATAGAAATGGTTATATATGTTAGGAAAGTGGATATATATTAGTTGTTAGCTCATTCCAAAGATTTCCAAAAACATGGTAAATTCTATTTAGATTAAAAATAGAAAAGTTTATCTTAATCTTTTTTCTCCTTCTTTCTGCTAAAATTCAAATTAAAAGTATACTTTATGATCATGTTGATGGTGTTGTATATTGTACTGTTCAATATTTAAGGTCTATTAATTCCTCCTTTTCTTTAAATGTATTATTTTGTAAATTACTTCATATTCAATTGAATTTTTAAATAGCCTATGGCTTTGGACAATATGAAACAACATGACTTTCTGTTTATTCAAGAGATTTATCAATCGGTTGAGTGTTGCTTGTTAAACATCCAGTGGCAATTATTTCATGCCTATTTAGGATAAAACTAACTAATAATATATACAATAGGTAGGTTCAGCAAGGTAGGTCGACTGGGATGACGGATGGAAATTTTGAACTACCATTAATAGCGGCAGAAATTTTGTCTTGCGAACCACTAGAGTTTTGTTGCAAGAGATATTTAACATGTAGAGAACAAGGCACAAACTCTACAATTAGGGTTGGATGTAACGTTCTCAATTAAAAGTGTCCCACAGCCAGTAGGACTTCCTACTTTTTAGTTTTTGAATTGCTAAAAAATTATAAAATTAAAGTTTTCAAATTATATCTTCTAAATGTTGTTTTATTATACATGCTACAATGCCGTCATTAAATGAAAATCTAAAATACTTCACGGAATATAATTTTAGCTAAAGTATGGTTTCATGAAGTTATAAAGGGAGATAACACAATGAGTCCGATCAATATATATGAGGAATAGATATTAGATTATCTTCCCTGGATTTATATCAACAGCATATTGCAACTCCACTTATATTTTACTGAATATAATATGTTTTTATTCAAACAAATGTCTGAATTTGAACAATTAGTTTGGACATTTTTATAGCCATTCAAAAATTACTACACTTCAAATGACTCATTACAATAATGAATTTAACAATCAACATATACAATACATTATTAAAAGCCAGAAAAAATTCATTATTTTTACTCAAAGTTGTGGTATCAAAAGAAGTTTAGATCGGTGGAGTGTAAATCTTTGTTGTGAAAAACTAGATGATCCAAATCTTTATGTGATTTATAAAATGGCTTTAAACATTAAATCAGATAAGAACTGTGCTAATTCCGGATAGCTTATATTTATAATTCTAGTATACCTACTCTGCGTAAAAATAAACATCGGTTACAAAATCTAAATTGTTCAGAATATTTCAGTTACTGTTTATGACATGTCACTGACGGATAATAAAAATGTTCTGTCTTTGAATGATAGGACTGATATCAGTTTGTTTAACAATAAACAGAAGAGAAATAGAACTATTCAATCCTACAGATATGATATCAACATCCGTAGGTCATATTATAGAGTATAATGCTATCAACCACGCTTTACATGACTTGTCAGAGCAGGAAGATCTATTGACTTTTAAAGGCATGAAGGAGTATCATGAAATTATTTATCCAATTGAAATAGATGCCAAGCTTCATGTGAAAAAGATGTCTTTTATTACAAAAAATACAAGAGAATTTCTATATGTTTATCTTTAAAAAGTAGGTTTTTTTTACCACACACTAAGGAAATGAATGGAAGAAATGGGGTAGTGGCTAAGTTCATCAATCACTCTGTATGTGGATAGAGATCTACTGACATGTAACGTAAGGACGGATAAGGCAATTATCATTTATTAATCAATCGACAATGGATACTTATTCAAGTAGAAAGTTATTGGTATGGTAGGATTCGTAAGTTTTTGATACAACGCTTGGTGTATATTTTGTTAAGTCTTTGTAATCAAAGTTAAATTTATCAATATCATTAAATATTTCTATTCTTTGACTTAGGTACTTTTATTTTTTGTATACAAAAGAATTTATGAATATTGATATACATACATTTATTAACTACTGAGTTTCAGTCTAATAACTAAAAGTAATGATTCGGAATGATTGAGATGATGTCGAAACATTCATGAAACAAAAGTCAATGACATAATGACAAAATTATGACAAGATATTTCATAATATTAACTATTTTGTAAGTATTCTTCTTTGATTTTTGACACATACTCAAGTTAAATTAAGGCAAATCTCTTAATTGCTCACGTAACTAAAATGTCCGTGTAACAAGTTGTCAATACTTCAACATAGAAGACATCAACAACCATTTTTGCAAAAGCAAAAAAGAACAACTACTGACAAAGTAGCCGACTTACTGCAAGCACATTACGAGAGTCGACTAGTTATTCATGTTTACAGCTTTACGGACATTATTAGGTGTCACATGTAGAGCAGGATTTGCTTACTATCCCGAAGCACATGAGCTCATCTCCGGTTTTTAGTGGGTTCGTGTTGCTCAGTGTTCAGTTTTCGATGTTGTGTTTTGAGTACTGTTGTTTGTCGTCCGGTTTTTTGCTACCAGACAGTGAATATTGAATCCGTTCATTAAAGATGTTATGCTTTCAAAAATATCTATTCAAGTGCTTCATCATTATGCAATGCACAAGTTTTAGCTGTTTCTCAATCATAAAATGAAGGTAAAAAAATACAGTAGACAAAATGCACACAGACAAAAATATGGTTTTTAAAATACTGATATATGCGATGCTACATCTTCTATTATATTGTCTTTTATTTTGTGAGAGATGTATAAATTTCCTGTCACTTACAAATACTGTTGGCCTGATGTAACTTTTAAAAAAACATACCACTGGCGAATGAGAGTAATGAAGATTACATTACAAAATTATTTAAACAAATTCTTTATAGCTGACTATGTACTATGGGTTTTGCTTCTTGTTGAAGGCCGTACGGTGACCTATAGTTGTTGATTTCTAAGTCATGTTGGTCTCTTGTGGATATTCGTTTTATTGGCATTCATACCACATCTTTTTATTTAATTTCATATTCACATAATAAAACAAGAAATATGTTGGTCTGGCATGCATGATAACTGAGGCAAAGCCATAACTTAAAAACGTATTTGTGAACTTAATAAGCAAAATGAGGATAATTACATTAAACACAGATTAGATGGATATAAATATTAAACAACACATCCATGTACTAAATATTAACGATTTATTGAATTGGTACCCATAGTTTCTAAGAAATAGTTGTTATACTAAAAACTGACAAATGGAGTGTGAAACAGACAAAAGTCATATGAAATTTTCAGACAGATATACACTCCATATAAAAGAATCCGTATACAATAAACTCAACATAGATACCTGGCTTAAAATTATGTTCGCCAGGCGCCTGTGTCGTCTACAAAAGACTCATTAGTCACATGAATACAAAAAATGTTAAGAATACCAAATAAAGTTCGAAGTTGAAGAGTTGAGAGGACCAAATATTCCGAAAGGAATTGTCAAATACAGCTTAGGCAATCTATTTCGTGGGTAGAAAATCCTTAGTGTTCCGGGAAATTTATTTACTGACCTTATATATAATCGCAGAGGAACAGTAATAATCAGTGACCCTGAAACTGTCACCGTTACACAAATGTAATACTTACAAATTAAGCATGAAAATGAGGTCTTCAATTATTCCCTGTTAAATAAATCTGTTCAGATAACAATGAATTGTTACTTACTCTATTGCTTACACCACCCATGAAACACTAATATGACAATGGTCATAGACAAAGAAAGTCAAACAAGTCTTAATGACCCCCTGTATATGGTATAATTATAAAATATATGTATATATTAGGGATTACAAATGTGTCGAGTTTTGTGATCGGATAACAACACAGAGATGTCAGCATATATTCAGGAAACTGCCGGGGTATATACGACGTTTTTTACCCCAATTGGATCCTCAACAAAGTCATCATAATGAACGTTACTATGTGACGTAGTCTTAAGCTATACAGAACGTCAGAGGCTAACAGAGGGAAAATAATGACGTGTATCCGTCAATAATACGTTTTTAATTTAAAATCACGTGATTTATACATCAAATAGATAGTTAATATCTTAAAGTGTTATTATTAATTATTTCACAAGCGATAAAATTATTTTCACAGCAAATAACTATTTCCCTCGCGTATGCGGAAACTATATATCCTATATGGTGAATGTTTTACAAATATCTGATTCTCGAAAAACCATTAAAGCAGGTGTAATCCGTAATATATGTGTAATTCAGGTTCCAGACAGGGTATATAATGTGACATTCCCGGCTTAGGGTTTATATCCCCTTCGCCTTCAGCTCAGGGAATGTAAACTCTAAGTCGGGAATGTCACATTATACACCCTGTCTGAAACCAGAATAACATATATAATATTATATATATATATATATATATACATTTTAAATTTAATATTTGTATTGCCCTAAAACATACTTTTCTAAAAATATTTCCAACTATATTCAACAGATTACAAGAATCAAAAGCAAATATCATTCTAACATGTCATATGATAACCTAAATATATAAATAACTGGTCTGTTGTGGTAAAATTTATTCCTCATAATCTTTTAATACATTACGTCCATAAAATAAAAAAAAAAATGTCTAAATTGACTAGTGACAATGTTTTATTTGTCATGCTCAGTGAACTTTTGTTTTTAAGAATTTAGTAAAATCCTTATATATTTGTTAAATCATTATTATAACCTTCTATTGGATATTTTGAATTTCAAAAATTATATTTGTTTTGTGTTAACATCAGTACTAACATGTACTCAATTATTTATTATGCAAGCAGATTAAGAGTAAACTAGTTACCAGAGAAGACATCATGTTGATATTTAGATGGATGGCTGTAGCTTTTTATGTCGTTAATTGCTGTCTCAAATGAAGTATATTCAAGTTTCCTTTTATCAAAAGAATTTTGAGAATTTGGTGAAACCGAAGAGTGCTGATCAGGAAGGAGTCTTTGTTGATATTTTTAAAACTGTACTTAATGGTGATGCCAATACGATTGAAGTGTAAAATATTTTGAATAATTTTTTTTTTTTTTAAAGTATCTAGAAATATTATTTCTACTGTATGGAATAGACCACTTTCGAGTATGTTGCATTTCCGTAAAAACTTTGGTTTAAGTGAACATCATTCGTCCGTTTATGGGCATCGTCACTTCCGATTGCATGTTGAGCGAGAGGCTGAAAAATTATGATGCTGTATTGGACGAATTATTCACCAAATTAAGTTATTAAAATTGATAATCAGCACTGCTGTCATTAGGGAATTCTGATTAAGTACCTAGGGAACAAACATTATTTTTAGTTTATCTTGCAAAATGACCATCATGAAGATTCTTGATGAGCTTCAATAATGTAGGGATACAGGCAATCCCCTCTCTCTGGTAAATGATGTCATAAAAGTGCGCATAATTAACAAACTTTTCCGGTGAAGGACGTAACTCAAAAGTGGTCTATTGCAGTTAACTAGAGCGGAAATTGTGTTTCTGAGGAATTACCTATCACAATGAAAGCATGACTTGCTACCCAAAATCAATTGTTCCAATTAAGGAACACGACAAAGCAACAATCCAAAGACCAGTTGAAAAATGGCAAAAAAAAAAACCTAGCAGTATCATTTCGTGTACAGTCTTGGTCTTATAAATTGCGTTTTAATGAAATTTGTTCGTATAAACTCCTACTATGAAAAATAGCAAACAAAAATGCAGTAAAGTTTTACCTATGTATTTTCATTTACAAGGATGACAGAAATTATCTACAGTACACAGAAATCAAGTCCTCAAGAAAAGATGAAGAAACACAGATAAACAAGAACGGACAACATTTGGTCCAGAAAGTTTGTCACGACTCAGAACAGAAAATATCAATGTAGTTAAACCAGTTTGATGTGTGCACAAAATGCCCCTACCCTTCTTATCTAGACCATTGTCTTATTTGAACTCAACAGATTTTAAAAGAGTTGGGTAATTTCAGTGATGTCATTTGCAAATTGACATGAAATTTATCATTATACCATGAATACATTACACAACAAGTTGCTAAAGGTAGAATTTTTACCCTGTCAGTCTGCTTATTGAGCAATGAGTCAGAAAGTTAATTATAAAATTGTTTTCTGTGTTTTATCTCCTGAAATACTACATTTCGCACACAACAATTATATTTAAACTTTGCAAAATAAGCAATGGTATGCATCACTGCATCTTTTTCTATATATGTGTAGGTCTTTCCACATTAACTCCCGAGTTTTCTAGCAGTCAGATCTTCTGTGATAGTTGTGTTTTGTCACATCACAGTCCCATTAAGTTTTGCTTCATTTGTGTACTATCTTCTGAAGCAAAGCAAGTAAAATGAGTTAGGCTTCACTGTGTACACTGTAGGCAGTTAGTAATGAGATCGTTTTATGTCTACTTCCATGATATAACTATGCTTGGGTCAGTTTCTATCTTTTCTTCTAGGTCCTGATGACTTAATCCTGAAATAAGATAAATAGAAATTAGCTTAATGTAATAAACTCAATGGCCGATGTTTCCAATTGTTTAAATGTGAAAAAATTACTGTCACTGATATTACAACCACAGAACATGTAAAGAAATCCATTTGTTCACAAAAAAGGATAGAGATGGGAGCCGTCACAGAGGGACCAACTTGGGTAAACAAATAAATAGTGATGCGTTATTCAATACAAATATAGCCTATAAATGTAGCCTATAAATATATCAAGCAGAAATGTGTGTGATGCACTACTTATGCAACCCTAAAATTCCAAGAGGTTTTAAAGTTAGAGAGCTGAAACAATTTTGTACATGTTCACAGAGGTGTCTTACTTGAACTGAGATTTTGACCATGACTTTCAATATATGGTTTTTCTCCTTTTTCCAAACACACCATTTAGTAATGGTGAATTATCATTCCAAGTCTTATTACCTGACTCATAAGGGTTCAGAAGCTAGAGAGCAGAAACGAAATTTGACTAAGCTGAACTAAGTTTTTGATCGTGACTATCACCAAACAGTTTTTTTTTCTTTGTTCACAGCACACCTTCTGGTAATGGTAAATGCTCATATAAAGTTTCAGTACCAAAGTCCAAGAGGTTTGAAAGTTAGAGGGCAGAAAAGATTTCTGACAGAAACACTGACAAACAAGCTGATTACTATAGGTCTTTCCCAGATTAAATAAGGCCCCTAATTATAAGAGTGATTTATATATCATGTATTCAGTACAATCTCTTTTATCAAACCATATCCATATTCAAAGTATAACTGAACTGCCCCCAGTACACCAGTATAAATATAAGGAGATGTGGTAGATATGATTGCATATAATACAAATATCTACCAGGCTTATTTCTAATGAGTTAGAAGGGAGGTAAAAATGAAGCACTATTCACAATGTTTCTTAAGTATGAAACCATTAGAAAAATGTTTTAAGCTGTCTATGAACCATGCATACACAATAATACTTTTCATAAAACTCTACATGTCATAAGCATCAATACTGAAGATATTTTTTAAGGAGCTGCTAACCGTTCCAAAGCAATTTTGTTTACCCAATGCATAGTAGAGTTTTAGTGTGATTCCTGTAGTTAAATGATTTTTATTTAATGTTCTGCAGATAATTGTTAGTACAGTAACTTCCTTTTTTTCATGGTTTGTTCCTCTTCAACTTATACCCAATATTTCACATTGTTAAGGACAAGATTAATATAAAGTTTAAAGAGCACAAAATCTATCTGTTGTCATTGATATGTTGCATCAGGTTTTGACAAGCTAGCTTGAAAACTTACAGATATTGTTTGGAGTCAAAGGGGAAATAACTATCTTTTAGACTTATTTGAGGCATTTTTATTCCTTGAAATCTATATACTTTTGTGTGAAATGGCTATCAAGAGTTACCTCCCATACACCATTTATTGTCTGTAATATTTCATTACAAAATATTCACTTAGAATAAATTTGGATTGTCTCCATTTTAAGACAGTTTGGCTTTATATCCAAATTGATTTTAAGCTCATCTTGAATTCGAGGACAGTTAAACAATTGAAAACCAAGTATATTCCATCCATTTTATGGACATATCAAAGCTGTTCACTGTGTGTTATTGACTGGAATATTTCTTTAGAAGGTGAACAATGGTGAAAAGACTAAAAGTAAACAAATCTTTATTCAATGAGATGCCTTTTTTTCTCTAAGACAACAAGTCTTTTTTTAATCTTAAATTCGACATGCTAAGTAGACTATCATCAGCTTTTTGAACACTCAAATTTATTCTTTATTGCACATCTTGCTTTTTAACAAAAAGCTTGATGTACAGCATTCCATCAAGTATTAAATTTAAATTTTAGGTTTTTATCTGATAAGGAACTGTACTCCTAGCAGGGAGAAAAACAATGCAATTCATGAATTCTTAACTTTAACGTTGACTTGCCAGTTTTTGAACATACTGGATTTTTGATACAACTGTTGTAGTTTTACAGAGGTCATTACATCTCCGAGAAATTCGATTGGATATTTTTGTAGACGTCGAACCAATCCTTTCATCAAACCGAACTGGATTTTCTACCAAAAAAGACAAAGCAGAACTGAATATTACATTAACAGAACGGTAGGAATATCATATGAACCAACTTTTAAAAGGACCAATCTAGCACTCTAGCACCATTTATTATGAAGACAATGGATGAAATAGTAGTAAATAAGAGTCATTAATTCTAATGAACCAGTTTGACAGGAAATCACTCAACACCATCAAGAGTGATTTTAGCTCAATAACCACTTGTGTTTTGTAAATCAGCCAATATTAAAATGCAAGAGGCAATAATTTATAAATTAGAAAATATAGTACTTAAACCTTCCTTTCAGCAACTGCAAGCATCCTCAAATTTGGTATTCTTTGATATGGTTTACTTGTACCTGTGATGTTGCATATTATACTGGTATAATAGAAATTCTAATGCATATTCTTGTAATTTTTATTGAGATGAAAAAGGAAGAACTGACCACTACGGAAGTAATTTTTGCTCAAGTCTTCAATGAGTTCAGCAATTCTCAAAACAAAGGTTTTTCAAAATCTCCTTAAATCTTCTACTCAAACAGCAATATCATTTAAACAATTGACAGCAATAGGTGTGAATCAACTATATCTAAAGTTAAAACTTTCAAATATTTCCTAAAGAAGATTGCTGTGCAGTTGGGTGTCATCTGAGAAGTTCTAAATGTTTAGGATTGGTGGATAGATTTCGCTTTTAATTACACTTCAAGAGATTTTTTTTTTCTTATTTCTTAATCAATTTAGCAGTATATATTACTTACCATTCATCAATTTTTAGAGCATGAGGATTGAATCTTGAACATATATCTTTGACTGTAACCCCTGTTCCAAATGAGCAATAAAGTAGGAAAATGTCCCAGAAATTTGGTGGTTGTAAACTACATAAAATAAGAATACTAAACTTGAGTGTCTGGGACTTCCTATAGATCTATTCATAAATAATCATTACTTATTTTGAGATATGCTGTGAAGTTTAAATGCATTTCTACATTTAAACAAATTGTAAATAAAAGTAAAATCACCAGCTTCTATTTATAGAAGTAATTACTTCCATAATTGATGGTATTTGTGGTAATTTAAATTCTCCAAAATTTTATCATGTTTACATTACCGGTATTCAACAAATATTTGGCTATAATTCATCCATTTGTCTAAAATGTAGTTTTCAACCTTTCTTAGCTACAAATTTGATACACTCTTCTTGAAGCTCTTGTTTGTGTAAAGTGTCTGTATGTCGGGACGTGTGGTGTAGACATTGGAGAACTACAACAAAATGATAAAGAAACATTAATTTATGTTGGTAATAGGTCAAACCAATAAGAAATCATATGTATGTTAAAAATATAAAATTCATTAGTATTTTAAAGCAATTTTCATTCTCTTCATCACTTATCTAGACAAAACATTTAATTTTTAATAATCAAGAAAATTTATACTGTATAATATTTTTTAAAATGTCCATAAATTGCATTGTCTTGCATTTCTTTACATTTGTAAAGCTTTATAATGGTCAATTTTACAAATCATTGAAAAAAGCGAGAATTACTTCCCTTATACTGTTGGAAGAGTATGAGAAATCAAAATAATATTTACCTGGAAAATTGGAATAACCTTGATAACTTGGTAATGTCTATAAAGAAAACAGACATATCATTCATTTTATGATCAATTTTTTCCACAAGAATGTCTTTAATGCTATAATGGAACAATGAAGATTCCTTAAAATATCATAACAAAATACTTATCTAAAAAAAAACATATATAGTATATTTTTAATTAAAATTGCTAATTTGGCACTTGTAGCAATAGTTGAAACTTTAATTTTCCATGGCATGCCCATACTCTCCTGGGTGTTTTATAAAAAAGACTTAAACTGAGGCCTATTCCAGAATAAAAAATATGAGTGGAGTGGAAGACACTAAGTATATTAAATGAGGATGATGGCCTAATTAGCTGTATCAAATGTGTACAACATATTATGGTTAATGCAAAATGAAAGAGTTATACAATTTAGGAGTGGGACTTTCAGCAATTTGACCTTATGTTATGGAAAAGCATGATACATGTAGGATATCCAGTTACATTTAATTACATCTTGGTGTAAATAACAATACCAGGGTAATGTGGTTCAGAACGGTTTTTAAAATATACATGTAAATACACTTTGATTATTTCTATAAAATTGTTTGGCTGTTTCCCCATTAAATGTACTCACTACAAATTATGAACCAAGTTTTGTCACAATTTCCCGTTAGTTTGATGTTAGAACACTTACACAAGATTCTGCAGACAAGATTTAACCAGGATGATCTCTACATCAGCCTCACCAGCTATCTTTGCCACATGCTTAAATCCATCGATATAAGAGAGAATCTAAAAAGTAAAAATATCTACTCTGTTGATGTCAGTCTTCTCATTTAAAGCAAACTTCTCATTACTGTCAGAACTTTAATGATGTATTCTTCTGACGTTTCAGTCTCGTTGAAACCTCGTTCTGGAATTATTTCCAAAACATGTGATACAAGTGGAAAATATCAATCAATTTATGGTTTACTTGTACCTGTGATGTTGCATATTATACTGGTATAATAGAAATTCTAATGCATATTCTTGTAATTTTTATTGAGATGAAAAAGGAAGAACTGACCACTACGGAAGTGATTTTTGCTGAAGTCTTCAATGAGTTCAGCAATTCTCAAAACAAAGGTTTTTTTCAAAATTTCCTTAAATGTTCTACTCAAACAGCAATATCATTTAAACATTGACAGCAATATGTGTGAATCAACTATATCTAAAGTTAAAACTTTCAAACATTTCCTAAAGAAGATTGCTGTGCAGTTGGGTGTCATCTGAGAAGTTCTAAATGTTTAGGATTGGTGGATAGATTTGGCTTTTAATTACACTACAAGAGATTTTTTCTTATTTCTTAATCAATTTAGCAGTATATATTACTTACCATTCATCAATTTTTAGAGCATGAGGATTGAATCTTGAACATATATCTTTGACTGTAACCCCTGTCCAAATGAGCAATAAAGTAGGAAAATGTCCCAGAAATTTGGTGGTTGTAAACTACATAAAATAAGAATACTAAACTTGAGTGTCTGGGACTTCCTATAAATCTATTCATAAATAATCATTACTTATTTTGAGATATGCTATGAAGTATAACTGCATTTCTACATTTAAACAAATTGTAAATGAAAGTAAAATCATCAGCTTCTAATTATTTCCATAATTGATGGTATTTGTGGTAATTTAAATTCTCCAAAATTTTATCATGTTTACATTACCGGTATTTAACAAATATTTCGCTATAATTCATCCATTTGTCTAATATAAAAAAGAAGATGTGGTATGATTGCCAATAAGACAACTGTCCACAAGAGACCAAAATGACACAGAAATTAACAACTATAGGTCACCGTACGGCCTTCAACAATGAGCAAAGCCCATACCGCATAGTCAGCTATAAAAGGCCCTGAAATGACAATGTAAAACAATTCAAACGAGAAAACTAACGGCCTTATTTATGTACAAAAATGAACGAAAACAAATATGTAACACATAAACAAACGACAACCACTGAACTACAGGCTTCTGACTTGGGACAGGCACATACATACATAATGTGGCGGGTTAAACATGTTAGCGGGATCCCAACCTCCCCTAACCTGGGACAGTGATATAACAGTACAACATAAGAACGAACTATAAAAATAAGTTGAAAAAGGCTTAACTCATTAGATGGACAAAATGCAAGTGGACGTGGCAGGGTACTTGTACATCCAAACAACAAAAGACACTAGGAACAGATCTGAGAGTACTCGCAGTTATCTGACAGCTAGTTCAAAGCCACTAACAACCAATAAAAAATCATGCATCTAAGACTAAATTATCAATCCGTACACATCCAACATCCAATGGATTTAGTGTAAAGACGTCATAAACAGTCAGAGAAAAACATGACCTTGTGTAATGCCAAGATACAGGTATCGACAGATTGTAGATCCATGAATGTGTATATGTATAAAACATACTAGTAATATTTAGTTTGCTTTTATTTACTGATAACAAAATCAATTTAAAAATATTATAATCAAACTTAACGCTGTGAAAAATTGTGTATTTACAATATGTAGTTTTGAATAATAAAATTTTCAAATTTTATAACCAATCAAGTAAGTCTCATTAGCCAAAATTAACGCTGTGAAAAAAATTGTGTGAGGGTACGATATCCCTGGTTTAATGATTTACCAGTAATACATAGATTACGTTCGTTAAAATCAAAAACGTCACAACAGACACGGGAATAGCGAACGAGCTGTGAAATATAAACACCGTAAGATGGTGCCAAAGGAACATCACCATCTAAAATGGAAAATTAACAATAGGAACGAAAATCGTCCCTTTGTCGTAAATTTTAGTGTGGAGTAAACACATTTTAGCTTTGATGAAGTTCATTTTGTGTAACAGGGTCACAATATGTAGTTTTGAATAATAAAATTTTCAAATTTTATAACCATTAGTTTTCAGATCATTTACTACAACTAAAAAAGTCTTTTGTTACGCCAGAAAATCGCCTTTTAATTGTAGCCAACAAAAGACACAAATCAATAATAAAATGAAACAAGATTTATTATACACAAGTCTACACGAAATATTACATAAAAGAAATGTCAACTTAACTGTCAAAATATATGTCCAATCTTTTATCTTTTCTTTATCCGGAAATCTTCTCGGAATCCACAGAATATTATATCCAATATGTCACAATCTAGTATGATGTAGTTTGTAAATAAAAGTGTCAATCCAACTGCTGAGAATGTTGATGACTATCGATGTCTAAGTCTATCTATGTCTAAGTCTAACTTTAGGGTCTGCATTCTTATATATATACTCAAACGGAAACTTCTAGACAACGCTAGAAATATAAATTACGCATCTTTTGTTATGATCATTCCCTGGCATCTTTATCATACCATATTTTCATCTTATTCTGAACAGTTTTTAAATTGTTCTGAGCAATTTGACAAGCAGTATACAATTTTTCTTTTAATCTAGATACATAGTCTAAAAGATTCAAGTCAGTGTGTTCAGTAAGCCACTTTTCCTTTATCAATTTTAAAGGTCCCCTTACAGTATGACCAAATACCAACTCAAAGGGACTAAAACCAAGGGATTCTTGAACAGCCTCTCGGACCGCAAAAAGTAAAAAGTGAACACCATCATCCCAATCCCTGTCAAACTGAAGACAAAAAGTTCTGATCATGTTCTTCAATGTTTGATGAAAACGTTCTAAGGCACCTTGAGATTCTGGATAATAAGCATTTGACCTATACTGAGAAATCCCTAACTGGTACACGACTTGCTGAAATTAACCTGACATGAAATTTGAACACTGGTCGGACTGTATAGACTTTGGAAGTCCTACTAGCGTGAAAATTTTGATCAGAGCTTTAACAATAGTAGGTGTCTTGATATTCCTTAACGGAATAGCCTAAGGAAAGCGAGTGGAGGTACACATGATTGTCAATAAATACGCATTTCCGGTCTTGGTCTTCGGTAAAGGTCCAACGCAATCAATTAGTACTCTGCTGAAAGGTTCTTCAAAGGCTGGAATAGGCAGAAGTGGTGCTGGTGGTATTTTCTGGTTAGGCTTACCAACAACCTGGCATATATGGCATGATTTGCAGTATTCTGCGACATCATTTCTAAGCCTTGGCCAGTAGAAATGCTGCAAGATCAAGTAAGTCTCATTAGCCAAAATGTTGAGAAAATGGGTGAGGGTACAAGAAATGATTTACCAGATGCATGTAAATCCCATGATAGTTACAATATCTTAACACTTTGAACTTTCAAAGATATGTATTCTGCATTTCATTTTTAAAATAGAAGTTCAAATAATATGAATTCGTTCTAAAAAGAAAAATGCTAAATTTATCGTAAATTTGACACGAAAAGCAACTGGGTTTTAAGATACTAAGTTATATTAACACCTACCAATAGTATTTAAAGTTAAATTTATTCAGATTGGTCCACTTTACCTTTAGTGAAAGTATGATCAAGTCTAATTGTGAAACTGTTATTTTGTCATGCTTTTAGCCCAAAATGGGTAAAATTGATGATAAATGAAATCATCTAAATTGGGTACATTCAAATGGCTGTAGCAAAAGAAATGCACCACCATAGTTTTTCTTCACCAATTATTTTTTACAGTCATATAAACCCAAAATCAGGTTAAAAAAAGCTTAATTCTAGAAATTTTGGCTCCTCAGAGGTGTACATTATTTGTGGCACCGTTAAAGTCCACAATTCCTCTAAAGTCCACAACACCGCTAAAGTCCACAAGACATTTCCGCTTATGTAAAAAAAAAAAAAAACACGTTAAAGTCCACAATAACAAGTTCGCTAAAGTCCACAAAAACACCGTTAGTGTCCACACAACTTTTTTTATTATTAAAATCAATTCCTTCTTTTTAATCCTGATGGTATAGATCTAATAAAAGCATGGATTTCTGTTCTTGGAAAGTATTTCTTATCCGCTTGAATTATATTTTGATAAATGAAAAGATTCTGATTTTGATCCCCATAAAAGATCTTTGTATTGTGATTTTCTATGAATCAAACAGGCAACATTTTTGAAAAGTTATCTAGCTATGGTGCTCTTTTCAACCTTTCTTAGCTACAAATTTATATACACTGACATATCTTGAAGCCTCTTGTTTGACATTGAAGTGTCTGTATGTCGGGACGTGTGGTGTAGACATCTGGAGAACATACAACAAAATCCATAAAGAAACATTAATGCTCCATGTTGGTAATACGGTCCCTTATTCCAATATAGACTTTAATCCATAATGTTCTTGTTAAAAATCATAATAATGATCATTAAAAGTATTCTACACATGCAATTTGTCGTTCTAAGCAGATTTCGATCACTCATTAGTCTGCATGTTTGTTTGGTTTTCAAGAAGGAAAATGTAATTGTTTAATAATGCGTTGAAGATGAATTGAATAGATTAAACGCAGATGCGGTTCTGTATTATTTCTTGCCCATGATGAGTACAAGCATAAAGATTTGCGCACATTGTTAGGATGTAGCGCTTCGTTCTTCATACAAAATGTACTTCGGTAAACGCTTTTATACCCAAATCAATTTACACAAGAAGCATTGAGTTCTTAAATAGAGGCATTTATTAAAATCTTAAACTTATACTGTTACAATTACATGAATAAAGAGTATGAGCGAACATTCAATCAATTGAAATGAATTAATTATTTTCTTTTTTTTTTTTGCTTTTCATACAAGGAAAATTGGAATTTTACATTTACATGTTTTGTTCATGCATATTCCTTTCCATTTACATGTTCTAGAAAAGTTCAGACATACTTTTCTTCCCACATTATGTTGACTTCAATAACTTCAATTCCAGCAAGAATTATTCAATTTAATGCTATAATGGACATGCTAATGACAGATTCCTTAAAATATCATAACAAAATGACTTATCTGAATAATTAACATATATAGTATTTATTTCAATTGCAATTAAAATTTTGTATTAATTTGACACTTCAGTTATGTTGATCTGTAATGAAACTTTGTATCTAATATACTAAATTAGGCATGCCGTACGTACAGTCCGACCGTATGCGTGTTTTGGTAAAAAGACGCTCCAGACTGTAGGCCTACGGTCCAGAATAAAAAATATGAGTGGAGGAAGACATTAAGTTGTAGGTCACTGTAAAAACAATTTAAAAATTTGATCAAAACACTCCTAAATAAAATTGGCTGAACTTGCATAAACTAGGTTTCAGATTTAGATGAGAAAATCTTCAAGACCTTTGACCACCCACTTTACTTCCGGTTAATCAGTTAATAGGTCGAATGACCTGGTAGGCAAACATTTCCAATTGACAACATCAAAATTAAAATATTACTCTGATTTCAAGTTTGCCAGGAATTACTAAACAAATCAAAGTGGCTGCTCGTGTCTTAGTTCCTTCCCTTGATTTGTTGGTATCAAAAAAATAGGAAGGCGAACATTACTTTCGTTTTTGGTTTTATGAGAATTGATAATAATGAAAGAGGGACGAAAGATACCAGAGGGACAGTCAAACTCATAGATCGAAAACAAACTGACAACGCCATGGCCAAAAATAAAAAGACAAACAGACAAATAATAGTACAAATGACACAACATAGAAAACTAAACATTAACCAACACGAACCCCACAAAAACTGGGGTGATCTCAGGTGCTCCGGAAGGTAAGCAGATCCTGCTCCACATGTGGCACCCGTCGTGTTGCTTATGTTATTACAAATCCGGTAAATAGTCTAATTCGGTAAGTCACATTCGTGAAAAGGGAAGGGTATTGTAGTTACGACATAAGGAACATATCCGATATCATCTGTGAAACGGTTATTCCATAACGGTCAACCAACTCGTGATGGCGTCCGTAAAATTTACGAAGGATGATTTCAACTTCACCATTTGGAACTCTTGGTTTAATAGCTTCCTTGTGAGCAGCAATCCTCTATCAAGGAAATCATGATAGGAAACACAAGCCCGGGAATATCGTATCAATTGGGAGATATATACTCCGTATGCAGGCGCTGCTGGAATGTTGCTACATAGAAATGGAAAGTTCACAATTGGGAAGCTGAAATCATTTCTTTTGTCGTAAAGTTTGTTTTCAACAGACCCTCATTGTCAATTTCTATATGTAAATGAGGATATGATGCAGCCTTAACTGTAGCTGTAGTATCCTTTATCTCTAGTTCGATGGGATAGATTCGTTCAACATAGTCACCAAATTAATGAAGTATAAAATGAACATTCAAATGTAATAAACAACAGGAAACACTGTACAACATATACATATCTAAATATTAAAATATAATAAATAAAGACTAGAGTATCATGTGATCTTAAGCTTGTATCGTTCACTTGACCTAAATATGATCATTGTTGGTTTAAGGAATACATAGTTTAAGCTTTTCTATTGAAGCGTATTCTAAACTCTGGACCTCTTGCAAAGCATGATAAACGTAAGATATCTAGTTACATTTAATTACATCTTGTGTAAATAACAATACAAGGGTAATGTGGTTCAGAACATCCACATCCGGTTCACTGGTAACAATTGGTTCAGCAACCACTTTGTTCCTAGCTATATCATTTCCTAGCAATAATGAAACACCCTCAACAGGGAGATTATGACGAACACCCACAACAACTGGTCCAGTTATCAAATCTGACTTCTGATAAATACGATGGAGGGGAACATCTATACAACCTAACTCCACACCTTGTAACAAAACGGAGGCACCAACAGAAGTCTCCTCGGACAAAGGCAACACACCTTCTAACAATAAAGACTGAGAATCTCCAGTGTCCCGTAAAATCTTAATAGGCTGAGGAGTAGTATTATTGACAATAGAAACAAACCCATCAGACATAATCCTTCATATAATCACAAAAACTGAACTTAAAAGCCTGACTCGCAGGACATTCCAACGTATTGGTAACACGGGGTGTCGTACGAGCACTGGTCTTGGGCTTATTATCTCTTTCATTCTTCTTCTGGAGTCTAAAACAATCAGCCATCAGGTGACCATTCTTCTTACAATAAGCACAAGTCAGTGACTTCGTTTCAAAAGTATCAAATTTTGGACTAGACATATTATAACTACACTGACTCTTATTCTGTGCAACATGCTTACCATCAGTACGCTCAGTGCTTTGATTCTTGTAATTTCCACTCGAAGTATTAAAATGTTGACCTTTGAAAATTCTTTTATGTGAAAGGGTATAATTATCGGAAATAACAGCTGCATCTTGTAATGTCTCAACAGTTTTGTCACCTAAATGTGTTTTTAAGTCTAAATGAACACACTGCTTGAACTCTTCTAATAACATCAATTGTCTTAAGTTATCAAAATTTTTATCTATTTTCTTTGACGTAAGCCATTTATCAAATAGATCTTCTTTTCCCTAGCAAATTCAAAATAGGTTTGTGAATCAAACTTTTTATAAGACCTAAATTTCTGTCTATATGCTTCTGGCACTAGCTCATAAGCTTTCAAAACCTCTTTTTTAACCTTGTCATAATCAGAACTATTTTCTGATGAAAGTGCTGAGTAAATTTCAGCGGCCTTGCCCTCAAAAACACTTTGCAGCATTGTAGTCCAAAAGGCTTGGCCATTTCAAATTTTGAGCAATTTTCTCAAACTGTGGAAAAAATTTATCAACTGTTTTTTTCACAAAATTTGGGAAGCAAACGTATGTTTTTTGCTGCATCAAAATTAAAATGTTCTGATTTTGATTCGAATTTAGTGTTGCTTTCTTCTTTTGCCATTTCAATTTTCATTTTCTCAATCTCTACCCTTTCCCTCATTTCAAGTTTTGCCTGTTTTAGTTTCAATTCATCTTGTTTTTCTTTTTTCTCCATTTCTAACCTTTCTTCTTTTTCTTTTTTCTCCATCTCTAACCTTTCTTCTTTTCTTTTTTCTCCATCTCTTACCTTTCTTCTTTTCTTTTTCTCCATCTTTAACCTTTCTTTGGAACTCTTGGTTTAATAGCTTCCTTGTGAGCAGCAATCCTCTATCAAGGAAATCATGATAGGAAACACAAGCCCGGGAATATCGTATCAATTGGGAGATATATACTCCGTATGCAGGCGCTGCTGGAATGTTGCTACATAGAAATGGAAAGTTCACAATTGGGAAGCTGAAATCATTTCTTTTGTCGTAAAGTTTTGTTTTCAACAGACCCTCATTGTCAATTTCTAGATGTAAGTCAAGATATGAGGCAGACTTAACTGTATCTGTAGTATCCTTTATCTCTAGTTCGATGGGATAGATTCGTTCAACATAGTCACCAAATTAATGAAGTATAAAATGAACATTCAAATGTAATAAACAACAGGAAACACTGTACAACATATACATATCTAAATATTAAAATATAATAAATAAAGACTAGAGTATCATGTGATCTTAAGCTTGTATCGTTCACTTGACCTAAATATGATCATTGTTGGTTTTAAGGAATACATAGTTTAAGCTTTTTCTATTGAAGCGTATTCTAAACTCTGGACCTCTAGTGCTCGATCCCCATCGACATACATTTCTTTAAACTAAAATCTTCACATCCATTCTACTTGAAGACCTTACATCAACTGTCAAGATGAAGAACGGGAATAAAAGCCCTGTTCATTGATAATTTTCTATGTTTTCTATGTATTGTGTGCGATTTTGTCCCATGTACATTTACTCCATATCCTTTCATTTTCTACTGAAGCTTCGTAGGAAAATCTAACATCTTACATAGCTTACATGACCAACAGGGTCATGTATTTGACTTGACTTTCAACCATACAATAATGGCTTCGATATAACCTTTGCTCATAATCTTATACCGAAATTTACATCTTTAGGACCCTGTACCGTACACATTCTCAGTAAAACAAGCATGTACTTCGTTATTGGTGAACAAGGTAAATTCAAAACTAAATTAAATGTACGAATACTCAGAATTCTTATCTAACTATTTCATTCGTGTTAAAAATCTAACACTGCCTTTAATAATAGCTAGCAAGTAACTGATAGACAGGCATTCTGCATTAAATAAATGAAGATATAACTTCTTCCTCTTTTGTAAAATTAACATAACTTTATAATGTAATTGTTTTTACATTTTTAAGTAGTTCACCTACTAATTATATCAAATTGTAATCACTTTAATCACATCAAATCCAATATACGGAAGTTCCAGACCATATGCGCATTTAGACCATACGCGTATATGGTCTGGACCGTAGACGAACTTATTCAAAATACGTATACGGTCGGACCGTACGCGTGCCGTCTGCCTAATTTTAGGAAATTTGTCAAATCTAGAAATTAAAAATGAAATAAAACTTTAACTCAATACAAAAGTCACGCTATATTGTAACTTTATTAGTTAATCTCCTGTATTAAGTATGAAATTGAGTTAAAATGCTCACTGAAATTGAAGTTATTTGAAATACAAATAATGTTGGAAGATAAGTTTTAGAAAATTTAGGAACTTTTCGACAAAAACCGTCAAGCCAGCTGTTTACTTGTGAGAAGACTGATAGAATTAAACTGAAATGCTTAATATATAGTTTTGACAGTTTCTCACATATTATAAGTGATATTAAAGTCATTATAAAAAGAAGATGTGGTATGATTGCCAATGAGACAACTGTCCACAAGAGACCAAAATGACACAGAAACAGTATAAGAAATAGATCATTAATTATGATAATAGAATAAGTAGACAGCTCTCTAACAAGCAAAAACCCTTACTGTAAAAATATAAGGGCATACACTACAGGCACGGGGACACATGTATACATCTTGTGTATTGAATGGTTGTAAGGTGTACATGACTGTCTGTCTGGTCTGTGTCATATTTCCTTGACCTAATTTAATGGTTCATTAGTCAAAGTTCTTATTTCTTGATGATGTTTGCTTCCGAGATACTTTATTCGATAGTTAACTTAATTTGGTATATCATGGGATGAATTTATACGGCCTCCATGTCTGTCTGAAAAGATTTATCTCACCTTGACATCATGTTCATTGATCATTGAATTGATAATTTAATGTATTGCTTGTTGTAAAAAAAAAATCGTTCACTTTCAAATAACTTCAATTATAAACACTAAAACAGGTAAGACATTTAAGTGTGTCCAGTCTTGTTATAATAATTATGTATACAATGTAGGTTCTTAAATACGTTCATCCGATAGCAATTACCAATACAAAAATATTGGATGGAGAGTGGTCTCATTGACACTCATACCACATCTTATTTACACAGGTACATTGGGTCATGATGATGTACCCTGTCCTCCCCCTTTTTTACGAGGCAATATATTGTCAAAGTTTTGATTTCAAGTCATTTATACAAATAACGTTTACCTATCTATTCCTGGTCATCTATACTGATATGTTTACTTATTTGTGCTGTTTAACTATCCAGCTATTTTATATCGGCAAACTATATAAAAGTTGAAAAATAGCTGAAGGGGAGTGCAGGATACATTATTATGACCCCATGTCCATGTGCTTATGTTTAGTAACAATTTAATTAAAACTAGCAAAATCGAATTATATGTCGAATTTCTTGTCGGTGCTCATGTTTTTAAACATCAACATAAAAAAAAAAAAAAAATAAAAAAATATTAATAACATGTCCTGAGACTTTTCCTCTGTACATTTATAGTGACGTAAAAAAGTGATTATATACAAAGAATAAGAAAATAACAGAACTTGAAGAATGCAGTTACTATGTAATAACTAACGAATTTACTATGACTAGATTACTTTTTAGAAATGATGTCCAAATTGGCCTATTTGATTCATTGATCGGATCATCATAATACAAAGATCAAATTAATGGAACAAAATCTTCTACAGATACTGTACTTTTTTTTCATTTATCAAACTGATAAAAAATAACTACCAAGAACAAAAGCCCATGCTTTGTATTGTACTACCGGATAAAAAAAAGCGAATTGATATTCTAATAATAAAAAGTTGTGTGGACTTAAATGGTGCTTTTGTGGACTTTAGCGGAACTTGTTATTGTGGACTTTAAGGGCGTTTTCTTGTGGACTTTATCGGATGTCATTTTGTGGACTTTAGCGAAAAGTTTGTGGACTTTAGCGGCGTTTTGGAATTTAGCGGAAATTTGTTGTGGACTTTAGCGGTGTTATGGACTTTAGAGGAATTGTGGACTTTAACGGTGCCACAATCCTTAAACTCTCTATTGAAAAATTTAGAAATTATTCAGAATCTAAGATTCCAACTTCATTGGCGGTTAAATGATTTGGTTTGAGTGTTCCAGCTGGAGCTAAATCCAGAAGAACTTTATGGAAATACTATTTTTTTTCTTTCTCCTTCATTTTTTAACACAATGTAAAGTTAAGACTCTATGAAATTTGGTATTGTAGAAACTTAAAATGTATCTTTTAAAATGTATTCCTTAATATTATAGAGAGTGAAGCCAGTCTTCTGGTAACATTTGTTACCCTTATGATTTATATCACCAATATTATATTTCATTCAAAATTACAAAAATACTTTTTTCTTTGCACCATGAACATTAAATGTGACTCTGCGATACATTTCATTCCTAAGGACTTTCCAATGTAAATGATAAATTTAAAATTATGAAGGGGCTCAGTGGCCGAGTTGTCTAAGTAGTCAAACTACTGTATCACTAGCCTGTCAACACTGAGGTTGTGAATTCAAATCCCCCACATGGCAGGTGCGCTTGACTTCAATCTAAATTGGCTAGAATTGTAAGATTTCCTACAAAAGATCAAGGTTCTCTTCGAGCACTCCAGCTCCCTTCACCAATAAAACTGACTGCCATGAAATAGCACAATAGTGCTGAAAGTGGCATTAAACACCAATCAATCAATCAACCTAACATTATGCCTACTTTAGTAAGTGCACTTGTATGCTTCAGGCCATGTGATTTTGATTCTATTCAAAAATATATTTCTATTTGTTTTGTATCTCTTCTTAATATGTCTCTTTTAAATGACCATTTTTTGTTATACCAAAACTACTGATGCAAAAAAAGTGGCAGGAGAGCTGGATTATTCATATGTTGTATCAGATGTCATTCACTCAGACATTTTTATCAGTCATGCATCAGTTGTCCTTGGTACCTTTTTTATGGTTCAGAGACCACATAAAAACTCCATTGTATAGTTTTCAAATCACATATTTTTTTTCAGCTAATATGAGTACTATATTTTGTATAATTTAGAATTATTTGCATTATTTCCAAGTATTTTGGTTATTGTCTATTTCTTGCCAATTTGACGCTCATTAAGAATCTGAATCTGATTACATATTCTATTGATATAATTCTTTCTGGAAATACCTGTTGAGTTGTTAAATCCCAGTTCCCTAATTTTAGGTCTGTTTATCTTTTAAGAAGACTGGTACATCTTGGTCCTGAACAGGTGGAGGATCATATATTTTGGGAGCAACCTTTAAGTGAACAGTACAACTTTCATCTAAATAACAGAATACATATATCTACAAGAAAAGGTACCTATAAATATAAGATAAATATTGAACATATTCAGGGCGGATCCAGCCATTTTTAAAACAGGGGATCCAACCCAGGATAAAGGGGGGTTTCAAACATATGTCCCTATTTAAAAGCATTGATCGTAAAAATAGGGGAGGTTCCAACCTCAACCTGGATCAGCCACTGATAGTCATATAGCATTGAATAACATTTTATACGAGATTAAAACAGGACAGTTCACAAAATACATTTCTATTTTCTCGGCTAAGTTGGAAGGTTGGTGTGGTATGTAGGGTACAAGTTAATGAGACAGCAACCCATTGACACAAATAATCAAAGGTCATTTGAGGTCAGCTGTACATATGTCCGGCGTATATTGTCTATACAACATGGTCTGTTTAGAAAATTATCGCTGAAAGTACCGCCAATTTTTGTATTTTCTGAAACCTTGTCAACTTGGTCAAAATATATATCTGTATTCACAATTCTATATGACACATATCAACAGGAAAAGGTTATTTTTTGTCCACTTGAATTCAAAAAGTTATAATGCTATAATGTTTAAGATGCATTATACAAAGATATTGCTAGGGCGTATGGTCATATTACTCTAACCAGGAACAATGGTTCAAACAAAAATTTTAGGTCATGAATATGAAATATGCCAATGTTCAGCCTTAGTCTTTAGTTTTCTATGTTGTGTCTTCTGTACTATTATTTGTCTGTTTGTCTTTTTATTTTTAGCCATGGCGTTGTCAGTTTATTTTCTATCTATGAGTTTGACTGTCCCTCTGGTATCTTTCGTATCTCTTCTATTAATGATATCACCATGATAGAATAAATAACATGTCTGCATTAAAATAACCTACTTTATAATCTTATTTTTTAATATTAAAATTTGCCAAATTTTGAAACACAAAAGAAATTAACTTTTACTATTAAAGTGGCCAAATAATTGCTTCTTTCATCTGAATCTCTACATTCAAAAGTAGAATTTCAATATGTATCTTTAATAAAATGGGGATTACATTTCAGTGATTGTAAAACGAAAAAAAAAACATTATTTAGTTTGTTAAAAAGTGTTGATGTTTTGAGTAGTGCTTGAAATTTTGTTTTGAAGTTCAGTCCTTATATTGACAACTTCAAAGTATTAACAAGCAGAAAGTAGGTTTCTGCGAGATCTGAAAAGTACACCCATGTTACACAACTCATTGCTGTAGAGCTGCTGACCAAACATGAAGTACAGGTAGTTATGTTCAGTAATACTTGAAACATGTATAACATAAAACATACCCATCCTTATACTGCAGTATCCATATTTATTAAGCTGGTGCAATAATGTTTCCAGGAACTGAAGGATGTTTTCCCTGTTATGTTCCTGTGAAAGGGCTTCATTTTCAGACTAAAAATAAACATAATATACATAATTAGGCATTCCATTCATAAAAATATCTGTTTGTACAAAGAAGACGTAGTGCCTTTTAAAATATATCATATTTCATTGTTTAATTGTTCAATTGCTTAAGTAAAATTAACAGCCATAACATGTTTTTCATTCTTAAATTTCTATAAAATGTCATGAACTTATCATTTTTACTGTATCTCTTCTGTTTCAATCAGAAATAAATACCCTAATGGGAGAATTTATGATGGATCCCTTTTGGATTGGCTATTACTCCTTCAAACAAAATGTCTTTACTCCAAAAAAAAGAAAGGAATTATAGAATAAGATAAAATGAGTTGACACAAAATTCAGAAACCACTTATTCCCTCCACCTTTAAAAACAGAAAGAACCATAAAAACCCACAAAGTAAAGAAAAGAAAAGATGAAAGAACCAAGGAAAATTCAAATCGGAAAGTCCATTATCAAATGGCAAAATCAAAAGCTCAAACACATCAAACTAATGGAAAATAACTGTCATATTTCTGACTTGGTGCAGGCATTTCCTTATGTAGAAAATGGTGGATTAAATCTGGTTTTATAGCTAGCTAAATCTGTAACTTGTATGACATTCACATAAAATTCCGTTATATTGACAACAATGTTTGAACAAAACAAACACACGTCTATATTATATAGGCATCTACGTTTTAATATTGTATTTACATTGTGTCATAGATTAAACTTATTCGTGCAGTGTATGTCTTTTTGATCGAGTTAACCCATTTCAATTGATATTTTATAGTGTGTCTTTTTATATTGTAATTTTACACTACTGTCTCAGGTTAATGTGAAGGTTGGCGCCTGTTAAAACCTTTAAACCCGCTCGATTTTTATGCACCTGTCACAAGTCAGGAGCCTGTGTTGTTCAGCGGTTGTCGTTTGATGTGGTTCATAAGTATTTCTCATTTCTCATTTTATTATATAGATTAGACCCTTGGTTTTCCTGTTTGAATTGTTTTCCATTAGTCATTTTGGGGCCCTTTAGCTTGATGTTCGGTATGAGCAAATGCTCCATGTTGAAGGCCGTACTTTGACCTATAATTGTTAACTTTTTATAAATTGTGACTTGGATGGAGAGTTGTCTCATTGGAACTCGCATTACATCTTCTTATTTATATATTAGGTAAAAATGTCAACAATTGGGGTACAGCAGTCAACATTGTGTTATAATCTTAACACCTATAAAAACAAACAAGTATTTCAACAACAAAAAAAAAAAAAAAAAAAAAAAAAAAAAAAAAAAATAGCACATAGACAAAGCATACAAGCAAAAATGAAAGACAAGAATACAAAAATGACAACAGCACAACAACACATTGGCGGTATGCACAAGTACTAAGTCACGACTAAAGAATATTACCAAAAATGGAATAAACAGTAAAGGGTAATAATTTACAAAGACAAATAAAGAACACTATAACATGTAATTAAGATGATAAACAATGTCAGTACCTAGAATCTATATTTCAAGACGACATGTATTATATGAAAAGTTGATAAAGAATTTTTATCAACAAGTTCTTGGGATCTTCCAATGAATTTTTTTTAGAAAAAGGACGAGACGTTCTTTGACATAAGAAGCTATATACCCAATACCCTAACATACTTAATATATGAATATTTTTACAAGCCTCTCCCAATTACATGTCCTCCATTTAAGATTTATTTTTTATGACCCAAATTTTATTTTTACAAATTTGATGATGATGAGGAAGAGGACAAAGAAGAGGAGGAGGGGGACTGCTTGAGTAACAACAACAAAGAGATGACGAAAGAATGCAACAATTGAAAGACTGATGGGACAAGACAATAATACATCAGTGATGTTTTTCAGCCTATTTTATTCAAAAATGATCCAAACTGACTGCTCATAGCCAGTTATAATTATTAATATTCCTGTTTGAAACAGAAAAAAAACTTAAATTTTGGCACATATTGTAGCATTCCAAAATCAAATTGTATTTCTAAATAAAATTCAACATGCATGACAGCATGTGCTACATATTACAACATCACTACAATGCATAGGAAAAACACATTCTGATATGACACATTATTTCATAGTTGTTGCATAGAAATGTATCTGTGCTTCATACTAAAAATGTGTGCCAAAACAACATTTAACTCTACAAAATTACAAAAAAACCATAAAATTCTTAAATAAAATGTTGGTTTATTTGTTGCTGAACAAAAGTTTGTATTTGAACGGAACAGGTAGAATATGTTTCATGTGAATTGCATGTACATCTTGAATAATGAATTGCATTAGCTTCACTATATACAACAATTGACAGATACAGTCCCTACTTTAATTTATAAAAAAAATATGGAGACATATTTACAAATTTTTGTGTTATGGAGAAATGATTAATTTGGAGTGGCCTTTCAAAAACTCAAATTCAACTCTAGCACTTAATATCAAATAAACATTATTTTTTAAATGTAGAGTAAAATTTTGTCACATTTTTTATCAAACATAAATAGCCCAAATCAAGCAAACTAATGACAAATGATAAATATTCGAATTGCAAAATATCAATAAATACCACAACTACAGGTTTATTTGTATGCATAAGAAGGACTTAAATGCTGCTATAAATCTGGATCAAGTATAGACAAGTTCTTATTAACTTCCTGATTGACTGACATCTAAGGAAAATGAAGATGTGGTACTAACAAACAGCTGAGGAAAATTTTGTCAAGAAAAAAGGTATGGAAGATAAATCTATTTTCATTTGACTGTGCAAAGAATTTTGATTTACAATAGAATATTGAATACATGTATCACCTGTTTTAATGTACGAAACTTTATGACAAAAACAATGTTCATATAAAATCGATGCATAAGAATGACAATATTTCCAAATGATAATCACTGAAGACTGATGATGCAGGACGCAAAGTATTTGTATATTGGACCCCAAAACCAATAGGCTTATTCCTATATTAAAATGAGGAGATGTGGTATGATTGTCAACGAGAAGACTATCCAACAGAGACCAAATGATGTAGACGAGTTAAATACTATAAGTCACTGTATGGCCTTCAACAATGAGTAAAACCTATATCTCATAGCAAGCTATAAAAGGCCCCACTATGACAAAATGTAAAACAATTCCCTGTATCTTCCATATGTATATAAATTTCATTCCAATCAAGCTATTTGGGATACTCAAGTTATCTTGTGGAACCCCTACGATTTGAACACAAAGTTGGATGGAATGACATATAAAGAGATTACTATCTGCTTTTGCAATTTTTCAAGGATCATAAACGTGAAATTTGTCCTCAATTTCACCAAAGTTGCTCAGTTCACACACTCATTCACTTGCTTTAAAAAAGACACACATTTTTAATTCTAGTATGAATTGGTTATCTGTTTTTTTTTTTTTTTTTTTTTACAAATTTTTACTATAACATTAGGTCTTTTAATTATCAAAAAAGAATACAATTGACCCAACAATGCTTGTCTAGACCAAACATTGAAATTGATGGTCAGATGTCTCTGATAATTTGAAAATAGATATAGAGGTTTGCAGAGGATATAATATTTTGTAAAAGTGCTGGAGTTCAAACATATATAGTAAAAGAGAAATTTGACATATATTCAAACAAACGAGGATGGCATAAATACAGGTTGTCATTGATTATTATTTCATAAATTAAATTGTTCGTTCATACCAGGCATCTTAACCAAAGTATGATCAATTTTTCAAACCATCGCACTGGGAGATTGCAGTCTGTGGATATTTTGATAAAGGGAACTAATTGCTAGTTAACTTATATTCAGTTTATTAAAAGTTTTCTTCAAAAATAATTAAGTTTAAGTAATTTTTACAATGTTTACCTTGATAATTCAACCCATTGAATAAATTAAAAAAAATATGTCAGGTAGTGTGGATCTCTTATCTTTTGTCTGTGTAAATAAACAATATTGAAACAGTAATTTGTCAATTTTCTTTTTATCAATAAAGGTGAAAGAGGGGAAATTGG
The DNA here is from genome assembly GCA_017311375.1 of Mytilus coruscus. Taxonomy (NCBI): domain Eukaryota; kingdom Metazoa; phylum Mollusca; class Bivalvia; order Mytilida; family Mytilidae; genus Mytilus; species Mytilus coruscus. The sequence continues at coordinate 83,113,789 of CM029595.1, read as the reverse complement.
GAGACTTGTATAACAACCATTGAGAAAGTTGGCACATGATTTGAATATATATTGGCCTACAATACAATCCATCCCCGAAGTCCCAAACCACTGACATAAAAATTGAAGCAACACTTTTGTCTACATTTATCTACAGTCTATTAACATCAATATTAAAGAAAAAAAATATTTTCACAGAATCACATCAAGATAAAATATCTTTTATATGTTTTGTAGTGGCTATTTTGAATCAAGATGGCATTTTCACAATCCATAAAGGGAGCCCAAATACCAAAACCATGCGAGTTGTGTGAAACTGACATAAACATTAAATGGAAATGTGTACAATGCAATACACTTATGTGTGAAAAATGCAAGAAAATTCATTTAAAAGTTCAAACCTCAATCACACATGACATTGTTGATGTAAAAGGTCAGAAGGCTAAAAAAGAAATGGAACATACGATTATTACTGATAACATTCCCTGTCAGATTCACAAGAAAAAGTTGAATTGCATGTTTTGTAGAACATGTGACCACTTAGTATGTCCAGATTGTATAACTGCTTCCCATAAAAAACATGACCTAGATTCAATTGAGACAGTGTGCAATGAAAGAAGAGAAAAACTGAAAGAAATAGAATCCAAATTTTCTGAAAAATTCACACTTTGTGAAAAAGAAAACAGTAAAGTTAGGGATTTTAAAGCAAAATATGAGCAATTTTCTGCTGAATCTGTTCAGAAAATTAATCAACAAGAAAAGTTGATCATGAATGAAGTCAGAAAGTATGCTAAAGCACTTAGAGAACAACTAGAAAGTGAAAAGCAAAGAATAGAAAAATCTATCACAGAAAAGAGAAGCAAATGGAAGAAGTAAAGGAAACTTTACTTTATAAGCAAAGCAACATACAAGAAGTATTAGAATCAAATCAAGCTGCGTATGTGTTCAATACTTTTTCAGAATTCAGAAAAAATGAAATTCCAGATGTATCCTTTGAGGCCTTTCCTGACGAAACAAAGAATTTCTTTCCTACAAAAGGAAGTTTAATGAACATGACCAACTTATTTGGTTCACTTCAGAAATTAAAACTTCCAAAGGGATTGCCACAAGTCAACTTAGAGGTTATCAAGAGTTATACTACAGATTTTAACACAGTGGATGGAATATTAATACAGGACGACAAGACAGCTTGGATTTGTGATGATGATATACCTACTCTTCATAAAATAAACATTGATGACAAAATCACAACTGTTAAAGATATTTCAGTTAAAATTAATGACATGACACTGACAGAAAATAATGATATTCTCCTGTCTTTGTATCACAGTACTGAAGTCAGTCTGTTAACAACAAAGACAGGAGAAATCAAACCTTTCCTGTCTGTGTCACCACTGATAACACTTGGCATACATGTCACTAAACATAATGAGATTATACTGGGTGTAGTGGATAAGGATAGTACTTACAACCTAACAGACAAAAGCTGTAGGAAAGTTATAATCTTTAGGATGAATGGGAAACAAAAACAATCATATGAGTATGATAAACATAAACAGAGATTATTCACTGTCCCTTTTATCATTACATCTAATGTTAACAATGACATACTGGTTATAGATAGAACATGTAATGATGATGAGAGGGTGATAGTTCTGGACAGGGAAGGACAGGTTAAGTGGACCTATCAGGGAAATACTCAGGTTAATTCGGGGGATAAACTATTTAATCCTGCAGATATAGTAACAACATCAGCAGGTCATGTTATAGTGACTGATATTGACAACCATGCCTTACATGTCTTGTCAGGGGAGGGAGATCTACTGGCATGTAAAGTAATGAAAGAACAGGGGATTATATATCCATGGTCACTTGATATTGATACAAAGGGACAGCTATGGGTGGGAAGTCATTCTGGGGATGAACAAAGAACAGATGCCAAAATACATGTGGTGAAGATGTTTTTTTAATTCAATATGTTTTGTTTTAAAAATATAAATAAATATTTAATTTCTGACCTAGCAATTAAAAAGCTTTTTGTATATTATATTCCTATAAAAGAACATTTAAAAATTGATGTCCATAAATAAGTTGGTTTTTAACTAAGAGCTAAGGAAATGAATGAACTAATGGAGAAGTGGGGTAGGAACTGATTTGATCAATCATCCTGTATATGGATTGGTAACTAGTGACATGTAAAGCAAACAAATATCAGGCAATCATTAATATATTCAAAATGAACATAGATACAAGTTAATTGATATTTATGGGTTGAGTGTGATTTTGTTATAGTTATGCAATGATGCAATAGATATAAGAGGATGTGGTATGAGTGCCAATGATACCTCTCCATCCAAGTCACAATTTGTAAAAGTAAACCATTATAGGTCAAAGTACGGCCTTCAACACGGAGCCTTGGCTCACACCGAAGCCATTATGTCATTCATCAGGTCATGTTTGCAGTGTCTTTTTAATCAGCATTTTTAATTAAAACTTCTAGAATTATTTTTAATCTTTGACTTTTGTGCTTTTGATATGTATTTATGTATGTATATATAAAAGAAATTTAAGCATATTCATGTTCATATACATATACGTTATCTCTTATTTCATTTTTTTATGAAAATGAATGAATGAATGAGATGTGGAATAACTATCAATTAGACAGCAAACCAACAATACAAGCTTACCTAAAGTACCTAAGATAATAGGCAAAAATGGAATAGCCTTTGTTTTTTAATGGCCAAATCTCTTCAGAAAACAAAACTTCCAAGGGGATTGCCACAAGTGAACTTAAATGTTATCAAGAGTTGTACTACAGATTTTAACATGGTGGAAAGAATATTAATACAGGATGACAAGACAGCTTGGATTTGTAATGATGAGATACCTTCTCTTCGTAAAATAAACATTGATGACACTATCAAAACTGTTAAAGATATGTCAGTTAAGATTTACGACATGTCACTGACAATCAATACATGTCACTAAACATAATGAGATCATACTGAGTGTAATGGAGATGAGTGATTATGACAACCAAACAGACAAAAGTTGTAGGAAAGTTATAATCTTTGGGATGGATGGGAAACAAAACAATCATATGAGTATGATAAACATAAACAGAGATTGTTTACTATCCCTTTTAGAATTACATCTAATGTTAATAATGAGACACTGGATATAGATAGAACATCTGATATTGATGGGAAGGTGGTGGTTCTGGATAGGGAGGGAGATTAAGTGAACACATCGGTGAAATCCTGAGGTTAATTCAGGGAAAAACCATTTCTTCCTACAGATATAGTAACAACATCAGTAGGACATGTTATAGTCACTGATATTTACAACCATATCTTGCATGTCTTGTCCGGGGAGGGAGATCTACTGACATGCAAAGTTATGGAGGGTCAAGTGATTATATACCCAGCGTCACTGAATATTGATACCACGGCACAGTTATTGGTGGGATGTTATTCTGGGAATGATCAAATATTAGATGCAAAACCTTTCCCTTCACAAAGATGGCTTCTATCGAAAAGAACTGCTGTCTTTTGTCCTATAAGAATAGAAATAATTCATTTGGGCTTGAATTAATATTGGTTTTACCACGGGTTGGCCCTTTATGCTGATATTTGACCCTGGCTGTCGCACGAGGTAAAATATTTGGCATAAAAGGCAAACTGTTTTTAATCAGATTGGTGTGATTCTGTTTGTTATGATACAATGATGGATTTTATGTCATTCATCATGTAGTGTCTTTTTAATCAACATTAAATCAATTAAAAACTTCAAGAACTATTTCCAATCTCTGACTTTTCTAACTTTTATATATATATCTTTTATGTTTGTATTGTTTTTGCATGCCTCAATTTAATTGTTGGGTTAAATTATGACAGACAGCTTTTAACTTGGTTAATCTACCAAATCGTTAAGGGAATAACTATTTGGTATTGTATAATCTTATTCACTATTTAAGTGTATAATAAAATAATATAATGTTTATGATTTAATAACATTTTATTTATAATACAATTACACAATTGTACTTAATAAATGAATAAGAATGCACATACAGATTGTTTTAAATTCCTTAATTTTCCAGAGTCAACTCCGTGTTTGACTCGTTCAGTGTTCTAGTTATTTTTGGCCACAACACATCTGAGAAAATCTGAGAAGGCTTATTTTATTGATATAACCCTATGGCTGTGTTCTTAAATTCAGTTGTGATGTGATCGTCAGTTTGCAAAGAATTCTGCTCAAACTGGTGCTAGGGGCTGTCTAAAACTTGTAGTGAGGTGATAGTATTTTCGCTCCAAGCTAAAAGGTCTCACTGTGACTTTGAGATGAAGAACAGCATTAACAGCACTGTTCCTTTGCTTTTGTGTTTTTTGCTGTGCATGTATTGATTAAGTGTCTTGGATAGATATCCCACATCCTTTCTTTCTATATGATTTATTCATTAGTTGTTATTGGCTTTGAACTAACTTTCGGTAACTGTGAGTACTTTTATATCAATGCTTAGTGTTATGTATTTTTTTGTAGTTGTTTTTTGTGCCTCATACTAATTTACTGGTATAGAGTAATTTTGATAAGTCTTCTGAAACTGATTTTTACAGTTTGTTCTGTTTTTGTGCTGTTACACCACTGTCCAGATTAGCAGAGGATTGAGCGCTAACAAACATGTTTAACCCTGCCATTGTCTTATTTGAAATAAACTGAATTTAAAGGAGTTAGTCTTGTAGTTTCAGGTAAGATATTAGCAAATTGAGAGAAATTGATCCTTACTGGTAGACCATTTATATCTTGCACAACAAGTTGCTAAAGGTAGAATGTTTTTACCCCCTGTCCGTCTACTTACTGAGCAGTGAGTCACCAAGTAAATTATTTAATTGTTATCCGTGTTTTATCTCATGAAATACATATAAAAATCACATGCAACAATTATATTCAAACTTTGAAGAATAAAACTGGTATGCATCACTGCATCTTTTATATATATATATATATTTGTAGGTCTCTCCACATTAGCTCTATTGTTTTCTTGCAGTCAGATCTTCTGTGATAGTTGTGTTTTGTCACATCACAGTGCCATTTAGTTTTGTTTCAGTTGTGTACTATCTTCTGAAGCAAAACAATGATTAAGGCATTCTCAGTAAAATGAGTTAGGCTTTACTGTGTTCCCTGTAGGCAGTAAGTAATGAGATTGTTTTATGTCTACTTCCATGATATAACTATGCTTGGATCTGTCTCTATCTTTTCTTCTAGGTCCTGATGACTTAATCCTGAAATTAGATAAACAGAAATTGGTTAAATGTAACTAACTCAATGACCGATGTTTCCAATTGTTTAAATATTCAAACATTACTCTCACTGATATTACAACCACAGATCATATAAAGAAAGCCATTTGTTAACAAAACTTGTAGAGGTTATTGATGGATACCATCACAGAGGTACCAGGCCATAATCTTGCCGGCGAAATGACGATTTAAGTCGCCAAAGAATTTTGAAAATCGCTAAATCTCGCCAGCCGACTGACTTCATAGCGAAGTCAAATCGCTACCAAAATCGGTAAAAGGTAGACAACTTGTGATTGACAAGTCTCACAGGTAAAAAAAAATGGCGGCTGACACAGAAAAATCGAGATTTTCGAAACGACCCAGGACTAATACTGTCAACGATCAAATTAATAAATACAACGGCGACTTTGAACATCCTTGGATTTAACTACCTAAACTATTCAAACAGAAAACTGACCGTCTGTTTAAGTTATCATTTTACCATGATTTTCATCTGAGGATGTTGCGTAATCACTCAGCTGATTTGTTTTATTTTTATAACTTCCACGAGTCGATCAATTTTACTATTCGGTAGGTAAAAGGTGGGAATTAAGGGTAGATTTATTATATTGATTGAATAAAAATTGAAATATAAAAGGTAGAAAGACTGCTGATGGATAAATTGTGATTGCAAATGTACGACACTCGACCCGGTTGTGATCAGCAGTGGATTTTTTTCTCACGACCATTTCGTTGATAAGGATGATATTTTTAAAAAATGATAGAAATTAGCTCTTTGTCGGATAATTATTATGCTTGAAAGATATTTTCATTTATAAACTTGCAATCTTCAACGATAATCTCAATTTACAACTAACATAAATGGACATTCAATACTATTTTACAAAATAATGACAAGTGGTGATCTAAATTAAATTCGAAGTCATGTGAAATTCATCAGGTAAATTGGGAGTTATATTTTTCTGGACTTTTAAAAATAAATTGAGGCAGATGCACATGAATTTAATGCATCATAATCATGATAATATTATTAGGCTACTCCCTCATGTCCCAATCAACAAATTTTATTTAGAACGCAATGGTATCAATAAATAAATAACAACTATATATTGTCTAAACCTTTTTTTTAGAACTTTCTTTATATACATTGTGTACAAAAACACATGAAAAAACTGCAAGTATATCTTTTATTGAATATATATAAAACAATTTCCTTAGTGATAAGCATGAAAACATGATGCAGCCGAAACGGTAATGGAATCTCACTTCTCCAAGAAATTGACCACTTCTCCCTTCTCTCTCTTGGAAGGAGAAGTCACTTCTCCCTCTTCAAAATCCTAGATTAGGCCCTGGGTACCCACTTGGGTAAACAAATAATCAATGACTGGTTATTCAATATAAATATAGCCTATACACACACCAAGCTGAAATGTTGTGTGTGATGCACCACTTATGCAACCCTAAAATTCCAAGGTTTTAAAGTTAGAAGGCTGAAACATTTTTAGTACATGTGCACAGGGTTGGCTTACTTGTACTAAGATTTTGAACATGAATCTCAATGTATGGTTTTCTTCCTTAAACCCAACAACACTATCTAGTGATGGTGAATTATCATTACCGAACATATAGGGGTTCAAAACTAAGAGAGCAGAAACAAACTTTGTACATATGCATTAGGGTGACTAAGTTAAACTAAATTTTTTACCATGACTTTCACCAAACAGGTTTGCTTCCTAGTACACTACACATTTTCTAGTAATGGTGAATAATCATGTTAAGTTTCAGTACCAAATGGGTTTAAAAATTGAAAGAGCTGATTACTGTAGGCACTCTGCAGATTAATTGTGGCCCTTAATGATAAAAGTGATTTATATATGTCCTCCTTACAAACTCATTTATCAAACCATATCTATATTCCATGTATGACTGCACTGCCCCCTGAACTACAGTATAAAAATAAGGTGATGTGGTAGATATGATTGCAAATAAAACAATTATTTTTAACGAATTCTACAGGAAGTAAAAGTAAAGCCCTGATAATTATATTTCTTAAGATTTTTCAAAAAAAACTGTACATGTCATATGCACCATACTGCTGTCCCTTCAAACGTTTGGGGTTGCCCATATGCATGTAGGTTTTTAGTGGTATTTCTGTAGTTCAATGATAAGTGTTTCCATAATGTTCTGATGATAATTGTTAGTACAGTATTTTCCATTTTTTTTCTTGAGAGCATAATGTGGTCTGCCCTCTATTAACTTGTGCTTAATATTTCACATTGTTCTAGACAAGATCAATATAAAGAGAAAAGAACATTGTCCCTATTTGTAGTCATTGATAAGCTGCACCAGGTTTAAATCAGCTAGCTTAGATTAACTGGCATATACAGATATCTGTTTGCAGCAAAGGGGGATAAATATATTTTAGACTTATTTGCGATGAAATATATATATGCTTTTGTATGACCAATGACTGTACTGTTTCAGTACAAATTAAAGAACCTTTGTGAGCATGCTCACATACCCCACGCCCCCACATTGTCACTGGACAAACAAAATCTCACCAGATTCCTAAGTTCAAAGACTCATAACTCTACAAAAGTCAACTGATAAAAATTTTCTTGTGGATATGCACATTTACATATTATGTCCTCATTAACTACTATCTTTTATGAAATTCTGTTGTGTGGTTTCAGAGAAGTTGCGATTACAAACTGTTGCAGTAGTATATTTAGGCCAAAATTCTAAGTTCAAAGGGGAATAACTCCTAGAAAAAAAAATTCAATATTAATTTCCTGTCCATATGCACATCTACATAGTATGTCCTTTTTTTATACAAAGTTTCATGAAATTCTGTAGTGTGGTTTCAGAGAAGTTGCGATGACAAACTGTTGCAGTAGTATAATTAGGCCAAAATTCTAAGTTCAAAGGGCATAACTCCTAAAAAAATTGAATCATAATTTCCTGTCGATATGCATGTCTACATAGTATGTCCTTATTATCTACAAAGTTTCATGAAATTCTGTTAAGCGGTTTCAGAGGAGTTGCGATGACAAGAACAAGACTGGCCAAAATTCTAAGTTAAAGGGGAATAACTCCTAGAAGAAAAAATTGAATTGTAATTTCCTGTCAATAAGCACATCTACATAGTTTGTCCTTACTATATACAAAGTTTCATGAAATTCTGTTATGTGGTTTCAGAGGAGTTGCGATGACAAGAACAGGACTGAGCAAAATTCTAAGGGCATAACTCCTAGAAAAAAATTGAATCATAATTTCCTTATTTAGATGTTTTAACGGGACACTATGTAATACATATTAAGGGTTTGACAAATACTTTGTAACCGTAGATGATATCAATTACAAGATCTCATACAGATTAGAGGTTTTGATAAAGCCATTGTAGCTGTGACTGATATTGATATATTATTTGTTTAAGTTAACATCTTATCAATACAGATAAATTGCGTATTTATTATGTTTGTGTCTCCTTTTCATTAACATTGTTTATATTTATGATAGAACAGGGTTTTCATTGATCTCATTTAAGCATTATATCCAATGTGTAAGGTTTTAGAAATTACACCTAAGTTCATACGCCGTATTGAGAAAGGAATTTACTGTCCGTTTAAAAATAGCATTATATAGAAATGTCCTTTTAGTTTTATTCGCTTTTAAATATAATTCGGACAAGAAGGACAAAGTTAGGACAAATTAATAACGTTTCTTAATTAAAGAATAACGAAATCTGTTTGTCTTTCAAAATGTTACTAACCGAAAGACGTAAGAAACGTTGCTTTTGATTGGATGATTTGACGTTTACTCTTACGTCATCGTTAGTGCAAAAATACATAAATAGGAGCCTGCAGAATAACATGGCATTCTGAATCAATCCTTTGAACCGTCAACTACATTTTATATTGACCACATCAAGGATGGCTGATACAGCACAACTGCCATTGATTGTACCACACATACAATTTACTTGTTATCACTACTAAGTACATAATAAAATTTGTTTACGGCATCCATTGAATAAAATATATGTTTTAAAGATGATAGGCTATACTGATTTTCATCCCTTGAGATGCCTTATTCCTATGAGTCCTTTAGTCCTTTTTTACTCTTTAATTTAACATGATAAGTATACTATCATCAGATATTAATTTTAATCTTCGGTTTTAATCTTATAAGGAACTGTTCTCAGGGCAGGAAAAAAAATATGCGGCATGTTTTTTCTAATACAAAAAAAATCAAAAACTCTATACTTTTAACTTTACTTGCCAGTTTTTGAACATATTTCATCATAACTATGGCGACCATTAAACCATGGATACAACTGTTGTAGTTTTACAGAGGTCATAACATCTCCTGGAAATTTGATTGGATATTTCTGCAGGCGTCGAACCAATCCTTTCATTAAACCAAATTGGATCAATTTTCTACAAAAAAGATAAAACAGTACTGAATGAAAGAACCTTAGTGAGCGCGCTCACATACCCCACGTCCCCACATTGTCATTGGAGAAATAAAATAAGTGTAAGAAAAAAAATTGTATCAGAAAAAAATTGAATCATAATTTCCTGTCAATATGCACATCTACATAGTATGTCCTTATTATCTACACAGTTTCATGAAATTCTGTTGTGTGGTTTCAGAGGAGTTGCAATGACAAACTGTTGCAGAAGTACATTGAAGCAAATAAGTTCAAAGGCGTAACTCCTGGAAAAAAATTGAATCGTAATTTCCTGTCGATATGCACATCTACGTAGTATGTCCTTATTATCTGAAAAGGTTTCATGAAATTCTGTTGTGTGGTTTGAGAGGAGTTGCGATGACAAAAGGTTGCAGTAGAATATTGGGCAAATAAGTTCAAAGGCGTAACTCCTGGAAAAAAATTGAATCGTAATTTCCTGTCAATATGCACATCTACGTAGTATGTCCTTATTATCTGAAAAGGTTTCATGAAATTCTGTTGATTGGTTTGAGAGGAGTTGCGATGACAAAAGGTTGCAGTAGTATATTGGGTAAATAAGTTCAAAGGCGTAACTCCTGGAAAAAAATTGAATCATAATTTCCTGTCGATATGCACATCTACATAGTATGTCCTTATTATCTGAAAAGGTTTCATGAAATTCTGTTGTGTGGTTTGAGAGGAGTTGCGATGACAAACTGTTGCAGTAGTACATTAAAGTAAATAAGTTCAAAGGGGCGTAACTCCTAGAAAAAGAATTGAATCATAATTTCCTGTCGATATGCACAACTACATAATATGTCCTTATTATCTAAAAAGGTTTCGTGAAATTCTGTTGTGTGGTTTGAGAGGGAAACAGGACTGACGGACGGACTGACGGACGGACAGACGGACGGACGGGTCAAAAACATTATACCCTCCGCAACTCGTTGCGTGGGGTATAATAATGTATGAATAATTTATAAACCAACTTTAAAAGGGATCAATTAAGCCATTATAAGGTAAATCGATAACAGAGTTCTTAAAATAATAGTAATATCAATTCCAAGCACCATCAATCACCATGCTCACAGAAAATCACTCATGGCCATCAAAAGTGATTTATAGTGATTAAGATTATAACACAATGTTGACTGCTGTACCCCTATTTTTGACATTTTTACCTATTGTGTCTGTTTGTTTTGTTCACACATCGTTGTCAATACAATGGAATTTTATGCAACTGTCATACAAGTGAGAGGTTTAGCTAGCTATAAAACCAGGTTTAATCCACCATTTTCTACATAAGAAAATGCCTGTACCAAGTCAGGAATATGACAGTTGTTATCCATTCGTTTGATGTGTTTGAGCTTTTGATTTTGCCATTTGATTACAGACTTTCCGTTCTGAATTTTCCTCAGAGTTCAGTAATTTTGTTATTTTACTTTTAACTCAATAATTCCTTGTGTTCTGTAATCAGCTGCAGCAGAATGTAAGATGGCATAATTTGTAAATTAGAAAAAAAGTACTTTATAGGCTAGTTTTCAGCAACTGCAAGCATCCTGTGCTATGGTTATCATTAGATATGGGTTATGTTGCATATAATACTGATAAAATAGAATTTTTCATCTATTTTCATATATCTTAAATAAACACTGCATTATTTCTATATTGAGAGTACTGACTACTAAGGGAGTATATACCTGCAGCAAGTTCATGTGCCTATTAAAAGTTAGGAAACTCATCGGTGGTCATTTTTCTTTACGTCTAGCAATTTTTATCTTATGATCAAAATTACATGATCTGATTAATGGCAGCATTTAAAACAAAAAACGATCAAAAGCTTCAAACTTCAGTTGTTTCTATTTTGTGTTTCAGTTTTGTAATATTTTAGTTGTCAATTATTTCTAGAACCTAACATAACCTAAGTTAGCAGATAACAAAGGACAAATGAAACAGCATATGAATATCAAAATACTAATAATTTTTAATAACATGTATTCTTTCAGATTTACAACCAATTAAAAGTTTGAAATAGATTAATAAATGTATTGTATGAATGTTAAAAGAAACAAAAATTGTTTTCTATTTATAACTGCTATTTCTGGAAATTCCATCCACAAACAATTTAGTTTCATTGCTGTGAACAATTTCTATTTTTAAGATGTGAAAATATTAAGGGAACACCCAGTTTGTTTTTTTTTCAATATGATTTAATGAGTCTCAGTAAAAAGATTAAAAACGCTTTTAAAGAATCAAAATGATGTGAAGCTGCAAAAGCGTAAATTTTCATGGTTTTTCATTCATCACCAACTTAAGTGATTAAGTCTGCCAAAAAAAAAAAAGGAATCCAGAGAATTCCCCTATTAAATGAAAATAATAGAAAAAACAAGGGATGAAGGGTATCCATCCATGACACAAAATCAGTACAACCACAGCAAAAAACGCACAAAAAGCAAAGGAACAGCGCTTTTATTGCTGTTATTTATCTCAATGTCACATTCATCATGGGATAAAAAACTCTCACATCACTGCAAGTTTAAGTCGGCCCTAGCACCAATTGAGTGGAATTCTTTGCAAAAATAATTTGGACAGACTTTGTAAGATGTACTACCACCAAATAAGGCCTGGAATTTCCTTAAATACTTCCAGATTATAAATACTTTGCTAAAGCAAAAATGTTTATATTTATATATTTAGGTCCACCAGTATATACTATAGCAATAAGAGGATTTGCACAAGTCTCCTACTGCATTACGATGGATAAGTCAGCATTTGCTGTGAGACAACTGAAGGCAATATGTGTTAATCAACTGAGATAACAGTTAAATCTTTCAAAAATGTCCAAGATAACATTACAGTGCAGTTAGGTGTCATAAGAGAAGTTCCAAATGTTTTGGATTGGTGGACTGATTTCAGATATGATGACAAGATAAAAGATCTATTAATGTTTTTCTTCTTTCTTCTTTAATTTAGCAGTATATAGTACTTACCTTTCATCAATTTTTAGAGCATGAGGATTGAATCTTGAACATATATCTTTGACTGTAACCCCTGGTCCTAATGAGCAATAGAGTAGGAAAATGTCCCGGAAATTTGGTGGTTGTAAACTACCTAAAAAAATAAAGTTCTGATTTGAGTGTCTTGGACTTCCTATAGATCTAATTATAAATAATCATAACTTATTTTGAGATAAGCTAGGAAGGATAACTGTATTTCTTCATAAAAGAAGAATGTGTCTCGGGACACAAATGCCTCCGCTCAAGCTTTGCAACAAAAATGGGATGGACAGACAGAAAGCCAAGGGTAGCCTACTACGGGGGCATAATAAAATCAAAATTTTAAATATAAAGTGATTGCAAGCAGCGTTTACAGATCTATAAACTCCTTCAAATTAAATTCCATATAACTCCATTAATTTTTCTAATTTCTTTTATTTTCTATATTTGGTAAAATCATCATTTTCTATTTATAAAAGTAATAACTTTCATAATTGATGGTATTCGTGGTTATTTAAATCCTCCAAAAATTTGTCACATATACAACATTTACTACATGTTTGGTTATAATTCCTCCATTTGTTTTTACTTATTTATGTTTTGGTGAATTTTCTGGTATTTTCTTAAATAGGGTCACCAATAAATGGTAGTTAAAGGCATCAACTATATATTCTAAGTTTGGTACCAAATGTTCCATTGAAAGATCTTCAATATTTATTGTTATTAGTTTTCAATCATTTACTATAACTTTAAAATTGATTTGAACTTAAAAAGATTTTTCAAGGTTTTATTTTAAAAATAATTTTCAATCTGAATGTATAAGTTACAAGATGAAATTTTTCAACTGCACACCTTTAGTGTGATAAAATTTGGTACATAAATAAATATTTTAGTGGTTTCAAAGAGGCTTAAAAGTTAATTGAAGTAAGACTGACATCAAATGGTGACTCTAGCCACTATCAGACCAAGGTGAGCAGATGATCTAAAGAATGATGAGTATTTTCAAAAATCACCAAAAAATTGTTCAACCTTTCTTTGCTACAAATTTGATACATTCTTCTTGAAGCCTCTTGTTTGTGTAAAGTGTCTGTATGTCTGGACGAGTGGTGTAGACATTGGAATACTACAAAACAAAATGATAAAGAAACATTAATTTATGCTGGTAAAATCATCTCTATGTTAAAATATAATATTCATTAGTATTTTAATGTTATTATTATTATCATGGTCACTCATCTAGGCTAAGTAATTGCTTATATCCACATCAATAAAACTCTGGTAAATAAATATCTCATTGACAATCGTACTGTCATGAAATATAAGTTTCTTCATAGTAGAAGTTCCAAATGGAAGAAATACTATGCAATATTATTTCCACAAGAACAAATATTACAGTATTTCAGTTGAATGGCAAACGCCTGAATCTGACAGATAAAGGTCAATCTGTCGACACAAAAAGTACCCGTATGTAAAATGTTTACGCCCACAAACAGCGCCACCTATAATTTTTTCTTCTGCGACTTTGAGAACGATGCTCCGTTCTGTAGGAAATTAAAACATTAAATTAACTCAAACATTGAAATGTAAGCATAGAAAACAAATTAAAAGATATATTTTCACATGACTGGTTATACATGATACGCTGGCAATGTGCGCAATCTCCTTTAATCCAAGATTGAAAAATAGTTTTTTCCAACCTCAAAATGGTGGATTCTAATGTTTACATTTTCCATCACAACAAGAGCTGACACAAAAACGTGGCGGGATAAATTTGCATATTATTTATTGTGTAGGGTAGCTTATCCAATGGCATTTACTGTTATATAAATGGCTATACGTTACCATCCATTGTAACAAAAGTGCGATGTGTTTTGTGTGCACACCTCAGGAATGCTGTGTATTCATTTTTGTACGGTAAAAATCAATGTTATCTTCATTATATTTCCATGCATACACAAGTCATAACAACAAATACATTTTTTTTTTATAAAACTTATAATGTAAAGTGACATGTTTAACTGTCTGCTGTAGCAAAAATTCGTATAAATAAAGCTGATCCATTTAAATTCAAGCACAGCAGACAAACACTTGGTCATTCATTGATGGTTGTTAACTTAAATTGCATGTTGTTGTTACTGAATATACTTATTGTGTTATTATAGTTTAAGAGCAGATATAATCAATCTTACAATTGCATTTTAAAACTTTCAAGAGTTATATAATACACCTTGCCTAAGAAATATGTCTGGCTAGGTCCAGGGACTTCCTAAACTAGGTCCTTACAAAAAAAAATGAGACTGTAATCATGATGTTAATTACCATATTTACTTTGCATTTGATATTTTTCATATACATGTACATGTATGTACATAGAGGAAAATAGAGTATATGGACATACTTGGGTTTAATTCCCACCATAGGCAGTAATTTTAATAGGTTGGAGCAAATAGGGCAGATTGACCAAAATGCTACAAAATGTAGTGTCTCACACATCTTTTTCTAAGTATACAGCAGCTCCTTCAAGGATGAGTAAGGGAGCACTTTATATACAGTCCAGTGGCTAAGTCCTCTCTATTTTCCTTATTTATATTATTATATTTCTTATATTCTCTTGTAGTAAGCTAAAAAGCCATAATTCCTCTTTTTCCTAATCTGTCTATAAACAATGAAAGTTTGTATTCATTGTTGATGTTTGTAAAGTGATTTATAACTGCTAACAGACACATTTATTTGGACTCTGGTGGATAGTTTTAGATTGTTATCTCATTTGCAATCATACCTTTGCAATCATACCACATCTCTTTATCTTAGAACAGGTTAAGTATTTGAAGTAAATGACTAACAAACATTAAATCATTTGAAAAAATAGTTCTGCAATGATTATGCATGAAAAATAAAATTGTATTAATAGTGTCACTATGTTTAAAATGACCACTGTAATTGTGAACTGCCATGACTGTCTTATGCAAAAATTTCATTTTAATAAGTTCCCTAATGAATAGTGTATAGATGTATAAAAACACATGTATGTACTGTATAGATGTATAAAAACACATGTATGTACTGATTCCAGGCTATCAATTCAAAAATAATTGATGTTTTTTAATTAATTGAATAATAACTTATTGCAATTATCATGATCATGATGATAATACAAACTAGCATTCTGAAATGTAATACATATTATACAACTTTATGCAGTTTTTTCTTAAATAGTAATAATCCAGTTATGTCATACTTTTTGGTAAAAGTTAGCAAAATTGTCAGAATTTCAACCACATTTAGACCTAGAAACTTATTTTTTTAAACATAGAGGTTGATAAGCTAAGTACTGTAAATTCAGAAATTATCATGAGGTTTTAATTAAAGTAAATAAAGTGATTAAATTGATTATCGCAATAATAAGAACTTGCATTCTGATTTGAAGATTTTTTTCTAATATCAGAATAATAATTATCTTATTTTTGTCCATTATTCAAAAAAATTCTGAATATACTGTATTTAAGTCAGCTTTGTTTTTGTTTTGTATTTCAACTGCCAATGCATTTTAGAGCAGTTAAATGTGAATTTGGTTTAAATTTGAAGTTGATTCAGTATACTTTGACATATAAATAACACGCATTTATTTTTAAAAAAAAAGCATTTTCATACTTTATTTACTGATCAGCTTAACTAATCATTCATTATTCAATCAATAATTTAATTAAAGGACTCAACAGTTATTTTAGGTCTTCTGAATTCAAATTTAAGAAAAAATCCAAAACTTGTAATAATAGAAATAATATGAACTGCATGATATCATATTGCATTACAGCTTTTGTTCAGATTTCTATGTGTTGATTAATTTATAATGTTTTAAATCCTTTCTAGCCTTTTGTTTTTAAAATTTTTTCTCTTGATTTAGAGCGAGAAACAGAACTTGTACATCTTATATAGTTTCTTATATAAAAGCAGGTATAATAAGAAAAAAGATAATTCTGTCCACTGAAAATTATCTTTTTTTCATTCAATGTTCACAAATTTGAAGTATGTGTTGTCTACATTTTCTTTTTATCCATATTGTATTTTAATGTAATGCAAATTTATAATGTACTGCTGATGAACCCTCTTGTATATAACTTTTGGCATGAAATCAAAATATATATTTTTCTGTTATATGGAATAATCCCTACTCTTTTATAAAAAGCTGGATCTGCTGAAAGGTTCTTGCTTTTCTCAAAATTTGCCATATGCATTGGTACATCAGGAAAAAGGCTACCAATAATTAGCCTAATAATCAATGATGTCACACAGAAAGAACCCATCTCTTTGCAGATCATAGTAGAAAAAAAGATAGTTGGTAACATAAATTAACTGTTTAAAAATATCAAGAGAAACATTCCCATACAACATATCTGTCAGAAAGTTATTTCGCCACTCTTAACAGAGAACTCTTAAATATGTATATTGATAAGCAAGACTTGCATCTTGAAAACTAAAATGTCTAGAGGAAAGAACTATTGTTTCTCAATTGATGCTGTGTTAGAATGTATAATATCACTCTTTTTCTCCATATGATCAGCATATAAAGTGACAAAGAACCTATAGATAAGTTCTTCAGGCTAAATAACTTTGTTTAATCTCATTTCTGGTGCAACATTTTCAATGCACCCTAGTAAAACTTTCTATTTTAGATACTTTATTTATATATATAAATTGAATTAATTAAAGTCTAATTTTAAAGTGAAATTAATATTAAGAACTGTTCTACTATTATATATTAACATTCTACATGAACAAACACTGAGTTTATTTTCATAAGCTTTCTATTAAAGAATATTGATACAAAGAAAGTAGAACAAATACTATTATTCCATCTATCAAAAGAGTGTTTGAGAATATACTATGTATAGCAATTTATAAGTCCAAGTTTCAGAGAAAAGTTATTTATCTATAATTTTGTACTTTGGAAGTTTCAAAAACCTGAAAAACTATAACAGAACTATTTTGCTGTTACATGAATAAAGGAACATGCAATATGGAATAGTTATACAAGAAAGTGTCGAAATATAACTTCAATCATTAATTTTACTTGAATTTACTGATTTGAACTTGCAATTTCCTACGATGCATGTACAGAGTTATCTCCCTTTGATCTCCGCTTCACCATGAATAAGCTGACACAAATTCGTTGCCTGGGAATTTGGGATCAATAATGAATAAAATAAGAACCAGAAAATGGTTTTACTTCATATTTTATACCCTCCATACGTTACCAAACCCATTTAAGGAATAATTTGGGATTTTCTAGACCTACGCAAATTTTCCAAAAAATTTCCACTTCCATTCGTTTTAGAATACTTTTACAACACCTTTCTTAAATAAGTATACAGAATAATGAAGCTTATTTACTCAAGATTTGGACACTACAAGTTTTATTTATGTACGAGTTACAATAAGACGATACGAGGTAAAAACCACGAGGTGTACACGTTCACAAAAAAAAGGTAAACTCTGACCTTTTATCACGTGACCAATGTCTTGACCTTAGACGCCATTAAATCGTTTGCCGTTCAACTGTTTGTTCATTACGAAACAAATGGTATAGAATATTTGTTCCAACAGGAGCAGATATTATGGCATTGTTTATAACAAAGTTTCCTAGGGAACTTCTGTTAGGCGGAACAAATATACATTGACAGTACCACATCTCATTATTTCTATATTAGTGAAACTAGACCTTAAAAGATTACTGAAATATCATTTCAAAACATTTAATTTTAATAATCAAGAAAATTTATACTGTATTATATTTGTTAAAATGTCCATAAATTGCATTGTATTTCATTTCTTTACATTTGTAAAGCTTTAAAATGATAAATTTTACAAATCATTGCAAAAGTGAGAATTGTCTCCTTATACTGTTGAAAGAGTATTAGAAATTAAAAAATTACATACCTGGAAAATTGGAATAACCTTGATAACTTGGTAATGTCTATAAAGAAAACAGAAACATCATTTATTTTATAATCAATATCAATTTTTTTTACACCTGAAAGTCTCTTATGTTGTAATGGAACAAAAAAGATTTTTAAAATGACAAAACAAAATACTTATCTAAAACAAGCATATATTGTGTTATGGTATTTAAATTTCTGATCAATATAATGACCTGTATCAATAGTTGAAACTTTCGTTTTCTACGTCATATACTCTCCTGTGTGTTTTATAAAGAAAAAACTTAACTGAGGGCTATTCCAGATTTTAAAAATATGAGGGGAGTAAAGGCTTTAAGTATATCAGATGCACCCATGAGGACGCTAGCCCAATTACCTGTATCTGATGTGTACAACATATGATGGCTAATGCAAAATGAAAGATTTTAACAATTTAGGAATGGGTCTTTCAGCAATTTGACCTAATGTTATGGAAAATCATAATAAATGTAGGATATACAATTACATTTAATGACATTTTGGTGTAAATACTAATACATAGATAATGTGGTTCAGAACAGTTTTCACAATATACATGTAAATACACTTTGACTTTTTTTATAAAATTGTTTGGCTGTTTCCCCATTAAATGTGCTCACAAGTTTTGTCACAATTTCCTGTTTGTTTCATGTTAGAACACTTACACAAGATTCTGCAGACAAGATTTCACCAGGTTAATCTCTACATCAGCCTCACCAGCTATCTTTGCCACATGCTTAAAACCATCAATATAAGAGAGAATCTGAAAAGTAAATTTATCTACTCTGATTCACACATTTAAAATTTCTCATTACTGCCAGAATGCAGTGTTTCTGTACTGACATGATTTATAACATACCTTTCTTTTATTCTCTGTTAATAAATTCAGAAACTATGATTCCAACTTTCCCAGGCAAAGTTAATCAAACTTATATTTGGCAAATTGCTTGTCATATTCATTTTCGTCCTATAGCTCCATAAGTATTAAAGTATTTCTCATCGTAGACATTCAAATGTTTGGGTTTGAGAATTCCAGATGAAGGTAAATCTAGAAAAACTTTTTGGGATCACCAAATCAATTTTTTAACAAAATATAAAGTTAAGATGAAATTTGGTATTGTAGCATCTTAACATGTATCTTAAGTGTATTTTTTTTTAGAGAGTGAAGTAATTCTTAGGGAAAGAATTATTACTCTTCTGATTTACATTACCAATTTAGTAATTTTTTTCAAAATAATAAAAAAATACCTTTTTCATTTACAACATCAACATTAAAGTGATTAATGTGATACATTTGATTCTTAAGGACTATTTAATGTATATGTTACATTTAACATAATGTCTACTTTATAAAGTGCTCTTGTATGACTTTGGCCAACAGATTTTACTTTAAAAAGTATATATGCATTTATGTCTTGTATCTCTTAAGGTGACTCTTTTTATGTCCATTTTTGTCTTGGCAGACATACAATTGCTTATGTGGCACAAGAGCTGGAATAGGCATATTTTGAATCAGATGCCAATCACTAAGAAGTGTCTATCAGTCATACATCAATTGTCCTTGATCCCTGTTTAATGGCTCTCAGAGGCACGTAAAACTCCACTATATAGCTTTTAAATCACATTATGAATAATATGTAACCTATATTTTGTAAATAGAATTATAAATAAGTGTTTTGTTAATGTCTATTTCTTTTCAACTAGACATGCATTATTAATGTGATTTTGTAAAGTGTCCATTTATTTCTGAAAATACCTGTTGGGTTGTTAAATCCCAGTGACCTAATTTTAAATTCTGTTTATCTTTTAGGAAGACTGGTACATCTTGGTCTTGAACAGGCGGAGGATCATATATTTTGGGTGCAACCTTTAAGTGGACAGTACAACTTTCACCTGAAATAAGGAATATATCCTTTTACATGCCGAGGTACTTATAAATATAAGATCCATATTGAACATATATCAGTGAAACACCTTAAATACTAGAAGAAAACAGGACAGTTAACCAAATACATCATTTTTCTCAAAGAAGATTTTAAAGTTTGAATAGTTTGTTGTTTTGTCCCAATATTTTGGGTAATTTTTGGTAACCCTTAAAGAATTCTTCGATTGGATTTCTTTACTAACACACTAATATGTGAAAATTTTTCCACCGAGAAGTCAATCGCAACATGAAACAGAACTGTGAATGATGTTGCAATACAAAAATCATACTGTACAATTTATTTAAAACATTTAACAGTTGTCTCTTTTGTAATCCTTTAACATCTTTTTATTTTCATAGAATTACTCATAAATAGACAAAATGAGATGTATTTTCAAGTAAAAGAGAGGAAAACCCATTGACAGAAATAATCAAAAGACATATAGACCTATAATTGTTAAACACATATGTACATTCACTAGCTGTCCTACAATCTATCAATACCTAAATTTTGGCATTGCACAATGTCACTTTTTCTCTTTTTTTTTAATGTTAATGACGTCTTTATACTAAATCCATTGGAAGTTGGATGTGTACCGATTGATATTTTAGTCTTAGATACATGGTTTTCTTATTATTTGTTATTGGCTTTGAATTAGCTTTCAGTAACTGGAGTACTCTCAGATCTGTACCGTATGTCTTTTTGTTTTTGTCAGTTGTTTTTGTGTTTTGCATCGATCTGATTGTTATAGTTTGTTCTTATGTTGTGCTGTTACGACACTGTCTTAGAGTAGGGGATTGTTTGCCCTAACGCAAACATGTTTAATCCTGCCATTTTCTGTATGTGCCTGCCCTAGGTCAGGAGCCTGTTATTCAGTGGTTGTCTTTTTTTTTTTGCTGTTTATCATTTTTTTTCGTTTATTGTTATGTACTAAAATCAAGCCTCTAGCTTTTTTGTCTGAATTGTTTTACATTTGTCATTTCAGGGCCTTTTATAGCTGGCTTTGCGTATGGGTTTTGGTTATTGTAGAAGTCTGTACGGTGACTTATTGTTGCTAGCCTTCTACGTCATTTGGTCTCTTGTGGAGAGTTGTCTCACTGGCAATCATACCACATCTTCTTATTGTTATATAGAGGTCAACATAAGGCCATGAGGTGTAAACTGTTGCCAATACAATATGTTCTGCATTATGACTGATGTCTATACAACATGGTCCGTTTATAAAAAATAATGGCTCAAAAGTACTCAAAATATTTTCCTATTTCCTGTCAACAAAGTCAAATATATCTGCATTCAAAATACTATATGGGCACAAATAAACCTAGGTTTACAAAAATTACAGGAGATGGTAAGAATGGTTTTACCTATTTGTCCCCTTGGATTCAAAAGTTGTAACGTTTAAAAATCTTACACAAAGATATTGCTAAGGATGTTACTGATACTAATTTTACCAGGAACAATGAGTTGAATAATCATTTAAGGTAAAATAAAATGTTAAATATATCAATTTCAGCATATTAATGACAACAAGTCATATAACAAATAACATATCTGCATCAAAATTACCATACTTTATAATCTATTTATAAACAAAATTTACAAATTTAATAATTAAATTTGGGAATATGCTTTACAAAATTTAAATTTCTATAAATTGGGGATAACATTTTAGTGATTATAGAATAAAAAGAAGCATTATTTAGTTCTAGCAACAAAAAATGTTGATGTTTCAATTAATACTGGAAAAATGTGCGGCAGTTCATTCATCATATTGACAACTTCAAAGTATTGGCAAGCAACTCATTGCTGTAAAGCTGCTGATCAAACATGAAGTACAGGTTACCTGAGGTAGTTCAGTAATACTTGAGAAATGTGTTACATAAAACATACCCATCCTTATACTACAGTAACCATATTTATTAAGCTGGTGCATTAATGTTCCCAGGAACTGAAGAATGTTTTCCCTGTTTTGCTCCTGTGAAAGGGCTTCATTTTCAGACTAAAAAATAGACACAATATACATGTTTTAAAAGGAATGTAATTCATAAAAATAACTGTTGTTCAAAAAAAAAGTAGTGTCTTTTAAATTTATCATATTTCACTGTTCAATTGAATTGCTTAAATACAATGTACAGCCATAACATGAACATGCAATGAACTTATCACTTTTTACTGCATCTCTTCTTTTTCAAACATTATAACAATAAGAATACCGGTACCTGATTTAATATCCTAATTGAAGAATTCATTATGGATTCCTGCTAGATAGGCTATTACTCCTTCAAACAAAATATCTTTACTGCAGACAAAAATGAATTGTAGAATAAGATAAAATATGTTGAAACAAAATTCAGAAACCACTGGTTTTTAAAAAAAGTAAAGTTTAAAGAGGCATTACCATTTTATACCAATTATACAAATTATATTCCAACCAACTGTAATTGATGGTTGCTCCCTTCTAAAAACTCACAAATAAAGACAAGAAAAAGAAGAAAAAACCTTTAGTGAGCAAGCTTACATACCTAATGCCCTCACTTACTTAACATATGAATACTTTTACAATATCTCCCACTTACCAAGTCTTCCATTTCAGATTATTTTCTGATGATGGAACTCATCAAAATTTTGATAAACCAACGTTTTACAAATTTAAAGAGGATCTGATGAAATGTGAAAGCACTATCCAAGCATACCAAAAAATTGATAAGGAATGCTTAGCTAAGTGGCAGCAAATACCATTTTGTTTTAGTCTTTGGTTTGACTTGGCCAGGGATAAAATCCTGAAACTCCCACACAAGAGTGGAAGCAAATGACAATGGGACCTACAAGATGGTCATTGAAATTTGAATTTGATCCTACAAAAAATAAAGGTGCTACCTCTAGCAACATCAAAAAGATGACCAAAAAATACAACAATTGACAGACTGATGGGATAAAAGATAATACATTAGTGATGCCTGTAAGCTTATTTCATTCATAATTGAACTGAACTGACTGCTCATTGGAAATTATAATTTTGATATTCCCCGTTTATTATTGTTTGAAACAGAAAAAAAATCACACTTAAATTTTTTGTCAAAGATTGTAGCTAATACACCTTTAAAATTTTATACATTTAATTTCCTTGTAAACTTTAAAAGCAATTGTATATGTGCCCTATACTCTACCATTGTCTGTTTATCTCAAAATATAAATTTAAACATGTAATACTTGAGCAAACCTCCAAAAATAATGACAAGAAAAATTTTCCCTGAAAAACACTTCCTAATAAACTTACTATTAGGGAAAAATCTTAAGAAAAATGAAGAACTATCATTAAACATACAGCTGAGGGAAGTTTAGTTCAGTTAATTATATATCATGACATCACATGTATGTTTCATAAGAATTCAAATTTTTGATTGGCTTAAAGCAATCACAAGGCATTCCAAAATTAAATTGTATTAATTTCGAAATAAAATTCGAAATTCATCACAACATGTGCTACCCATTACAACATCACTACCATGCATAGGAAAACAAACAAAAATTCTGATATAACACATAATTTCATAGTTGTAGCACATAAATGTATCAGAGCTTCACACTCAAAATGTGTGCATTATCAACGTTTTACATCCCTATAAAATTACAAAAAAAATTATTCAATTCTTCAATAAAAGGTTGGTTTATATATGGCTGAACAGGTAAAATGTTTCATTGGAATTGCATGTACATCTTGAATTAGGAATTTTAAAAGCTTCATTTTTACAACAATTGATAGATAAAGGCCATAGAGCATGTACAGTAATTCATAAAAAAAATATGGACATGTGTCCTTAGTCAGGAGCCTGCTGTTCAGTGGTTGTCGTTTGTTGGTGTGGTTCATAAGTGTTACTCGTTTCTCGTTTTTTATATAGATTAGACTGTTGGTTTTCCTGTTTGAGTTATTTTACACTAGTCTTTTTGGGGCCCTTTATAGTTTGATGTTGGTGTGAGCCAAGGCTCCGTGTTGAAGGCCGTACTTTGACCTATAATTGTTTATCTTTTACACATTGTGACTTGGATGGATAGTTGTCTCATTGGCACTCATACCACATCTTCTTATTTATATATGTTAGCCTCAGATCTGTGTACGGCCTCAAATCTGTGTCCGTTTCTCAAATCTGTGCCCCATTGTGACGTCAATCGCTAATCTATGTCTGTGAAAAAAAATACGGCCTCAAATCTGTGTCCTATTTTCAAATTTGTTTTCAATCGTGACGTCATTCGCAAATCTATGTCCGTTAAAAAAGATACGGCCTCAAATCTGTGTTCTTTTCTTAAATCTTTTTCCAGTTTGTTTCGCCATGCGCAAATTTATGCCAGTCTGATAAGTACAGCCTTATAGGTTGCACTTTGTAAATACATCTGTTTCTCAAACCATGCCTCTTTTGGGGAGATATAGAATATTCATAGATAATTAATTTTGTTTATATACTGGTTCCCAGTTATGATCTCTATGTTTCATCTCATAGAGACATAACTTGGGACTGTTACCAGTAAATATACATATGCATATTGTTTATATTGAAATCTGTGGTAATCCTACAGTCAAGGTAGGGATAGTTAAGAAATTTAGTGTTAGTTTAAACTCTTAGAAGTTCGGGGCATATAAACGTTGAAAATATGCCGCACAGCCCTATATTTTGACCTTTGAAAAAATTGTAGTGCATACGAACTTTCCATTCTAGGATATGATTTTTTTTCAAAACTTCATAGTAAAAGTGGTACAGTTTCAGCTGTAAAAGGAGGTCCTATGGGAAATTGCATTGTCAATATTTACAGAAATGCAACCTATATTGGGTGAAAAAAGAGAACATACAGAATTTAACCAAATTTGGTTTATCTCACAGATTTTAAAGAAATTAACTCAAATATGAAGTTTTATAAATATTTCATGAAGATTGAGAAAATCCTGGGCCTTAACTATGATGACTCAGCATAAATTCACAGTTTACAGTATGCATAGTTTACTTAAAGCCCTGAATGCAAAATAAATTCATAATATATGCATATTTGTAAGTTAAATTGTTTAGAAGTGCTTATATGTACTCTTCGCAGTCATTGAAACTCATGATCCTTCCTGAATATTATTGGTGGGGTGTTTTTGTCCTGTCAATAACCTTAAAGTAAGCCGTAATGCCTAAATCTGCTTTTTGTCACCGCGGCATAAAAAAAACAAGCTAGAAATACAAAAATATCTCAACAAAACTTAAAATAGTGTGTTCTATCATGAATATGTACTAAATATTCCATATTGCTAGAAACAACAGAATAATTTAGGAAATTTGAGGCCACAGGGGCAAAAAACAGAGAAAATTGCCTACCCCCTGGGTCATAAAACAAATAATTTAACTGGTAAATGCTATGATTTTATGATTTTAAAGGTCTTTATATAGAAAACAATAACTGTGCTTGGAAGTTATGCAAAAATCAGATGTTAGCAGTCATTTCTATAAAATTTTAAGTGAATTTATATATCAGACTGGTATCTGCATACATACAACTATTGCAAATATGGCTTTGTTTTAACACTTCTAGCTCATATATTAGCTAAATTATGTCAGATATATGGTTAGAATTGATACTGTTGTGACAAGAATTCTAAACTGACCATTTGAGGCAGGAATTGTGAACTTTCATTGACAAATAGGGATACAGTAAAATGTTGACTGGTGACACAGGCAGGATTGGATATTTTATATATTCTTGAATGTTGGAATTATTGACTGCTAAACATTACATTTACAGTATTCTTAAATGCTTTCAATATGTTATTAGAACAGTTTTAAACAGGTTCTAGGCATTTCATGTCAGAAAACATGCAAATAGGGTAAACTGGCAATAATTAAAGTCTTGTTTTCAAATTGTTTAAAAATTGAAACAGGGAGGGGTATAAAATGTACAGTAAAAGAAAACTTAGAGTTTATGCAGTGATTTCTTTAAGGCTATAATTTGATAAATAAGTATTAATGTGAGAAAAGCGTTTTAGAGAGTTTTCTATTGGAATAAATGTTTGTATAGGTTGCACTTTGTAAATACATCTGTTTCTCAAACCACGCCTCTTTGGGGAGATATAGAATATTCATAGATAATTAATTTTGTTTATATACTGGTTCCCAGTTATGATCTCTATGTTTCATCTCATAGAGACATAACTTGGGAATGTTACAAGTAAATATACATATGCATATTGTTTATATTGAAATCTGTGGTAATCCTACAGTCAAGGTAGGGATAGTTAAGAAATTTAGTGTTAGTTAAAACTCTAAGAAGTTTGGGGCATATAAACATTGAAAATATGCCGCACAGCCCTATATTTTGACCTTTGAAAAAATTGTAGTGCATATGAACTTTCCATTCTAGGATATGATTTTTTCAAAACTTTATAGTAAAAGTGGTACAGTTTTAGCCGTAAAAGGAGTTCCTATGGGAAATTGCATTGTCAATATTTACAGAAATGCAACCTATAGGATTTTTGTTTTATTAAGTCATTTCCCATAATTCAATGTTAAGTTGGGATGTGTTCTCCATGTGTGTGCTTAAAAATTTTACATGCATGTGTAATTATTGTATGATTTACATTTAATTGTATAACTACAGCATTTTCAAATTGTTTGCTTTTCTTGATCCCTTGTTTAATTGTTCAGTAGTAATTATCGTTACGTCTTGATAACAAATGAAATATAAGTTAAAAAACAACCTGAGACAAAATGACATCTGTATACAAGTAACTAAAGATACATGTATGACCTTCAACAATGAATTGAACCTATTCTGTATCGTAATCTGTATACACATACACCTATTTGTTCAATGTCTCAATGTATAGGTACCACATAAAAATGTTTAGGGTATAATTAATTGCCGGTTTAACAACGACATTTTGTGCCACTATCTTATTAAAAAAGGTTTTTTTCTGGTGAAACTATTCCAATTTCGAATCTATGTATTTTTTTAAAATCCATTGTGTACCATGACATCAACATTCAACAACATAATTCTGTGTACAAATTATTGACATAACGAGCATACATGTTACTTTATTAATGTGCCTTCAAGAATGAAACTACACATATTTTTTTACTTGGATTATGTCTTGCTATGTCTTACGTCACCACATTTCGATAAGGGACATAGATTTGTGACAAAAATGATCATAGATTTGAGTTAATAAAGGACATAGATTTGAGACAATGTAGGACATAGATTTGAGACAATAAAAGACGTAGATTTGAGACAATAAAGGATATAAATTTGGAACGTCTATGACGCAATATTAAAAAGGACATAGATTTGCGGAAAAGACATAGATTTGAGGCTTACATATATACACATTTTTGTGTTATGGGGATATGATTAATTTGGTGTGATCTTTCAAAAATAAAAACTAAAGTCTAAAGCTTGACATCCGAAAAACATTATATATATATTTTTTTAATTTAGAGTAAAAATATGTCAGTTTTGTTTTAAACAAAATATCCAAAATCATGCAACTTGACAACAAATAGTAAATATTTAAATGCCTGTACAGAGGTACCAGTAATATCAATAAATACTACAACTACTGGTTTATTTGTTTGCATAGGTATGATTTAATATACTTATAAATGTTATCACTGCTAACCTTGAGAAAGTAAAGACTAGTCCTAATTAACTTCCTGGTTGATAGACATCTTAGGAAAAATGAAGAAATGTTATTAACATTGATGACATTCATGTCAAGAAAAGGTATGACTTTGTATGGAGGAAAACAAATACATTATTTTTTTGACATTGCAAGAATTTGAATTTTCATGGTAATCATATAAAGTTCTAATATTTGAACAAACAGCTAGCACAAGTTTTAGTAAAAAAGGAACAAAATCAAATTAAAACAAGGAATACAAAATAATTGCGTCACCTGTACTATCAATATACGAAAATAAATGAAAATTTCAATGTTCATATATAATCGTAACAGAAGAATGACAATTTTCAAATGATTATATAATCATTGAGGAATGACTGACACATGACGCAAAGTATTTGTATTATTGAATTATTGACCCCAAAGCAATGAGAATCCCCTTTATAAAATAAGAAGATGTTGTATGATTGCCAATGAGACAACATATAATCTACCAGAAACTAGAGCTGTCCACATAGCTGGACTAATACCCCCTCGGTGTTAGTTTGACAATGATTACTGATAGATCAATCTGAAAGAATTATACTGACTCAGGAACAAAGTCTGAGGTTTGCATACTGTAAATTCAGAAATCAAAGGTCAAGGTTAAGGCCAAGGTCAGTATGATGCTTCTGCATGCAAAATTTTGTCAATCTAAGTGCTACAGTACAAAAGTTATACACCAAACACAAATCAGGCAATGTTTTACTATCATAGGGGTTCAAAAGTCAGATTCAAAGTCAGTGGGACCAGACTTTGATATATGACACACTCCCATCCAACGATGTATCACAATACCAATTTTGGTCAACCTAAGTTTTATGGTACAAGAGTAATGCCAAGGAAACAAATCAGACAAAGTTGAACTATCATAGGTATCAAAAGGGCAGAGTGACCTGATTTTGGTAATTGACACAACCCAAGCTCATGATGCAAATGGTTACCAGTTTGGTTAACCTAATGTCTTACGGTACAAAATATATGAGAATGACAGGAATTTGATAAGGTTTTACTATTAATGGGGTAAAAGGTCAAAGTCAAGGTCACAGTGATCTGACTTAAGTATGCAACACACACAAAGCCAATGATGCAACTGCATATACTAAGTTTAAAGAACAAAACTTATGAGTCGGACACAAATTGGATAAGGTTTGACTATCAAAGTGGTTAAAAGTCAAAGTTGAGGTCAGAGTGACCTGACTTTAGAATGTGACATATCCCCATCCAATGATGCATCTGCATATTTAGTTTGGGTATCCTAAGTTTTACTGTAAAAAAATTATGAGTTAAACATGAAAGGTACAAAGTTTTACTATAATAAGGGTCAAAGTTAAAAGTAAGGGTCAGCATGACCTGAGTTTGGTATATCACACACACCCAGCCCATGATGCAACTGTATACCAAGTTTGGTTAACCTAAGTCTCACAGTACAAAAGTTATGGGCCGGATACCAAGTGGGACAGACGGACAGTCAGACAGACATGGTGATTCCTATATACCCCCAAACTTTGTTTGCGGGGATCATAATTGAATGAAGTAGATCTACAATGCATCTCAAGCTATAAAAGACCCCACCATGACAAAATGTAAAACTATTCCTTATATCTTCCATATGTATAATTTTGATTCCAATCAAGCAGATGATACTCAATTTATATTTTGGAACCCCTTTGATTCTGACACACCATTGGATGAACTGAATGACAAAGATAGCATTATAGTAAAATTTGTCCTCAATTTCAACAGAGTTGCACTAGCCAGCTGTTAACACACTCTTTTACCTACTTCTTTTATGGGATACACAATTTTTAATCCAGTATGAATAGTTTTTTTGTACAGATTTTAACCATATCATTAGTAGAAAATGAAAGGATATGGAGTAAATGTACATGGGACAAAATTGGTCTTTAATTATATACTACCCAACAAGGCTCTTCTAAAAGAAACATTGATGGTCATATTTTATGATAATTTGAAAATAGATATATCATGGCCTGCTATCTGTTGATCATTATCATATAGTCAGTTTTGCTATAACTTAGTTATTGATAAAAATGGTGTTAAAAAGCAATAAAGAGCTGTACCATGAACACATGATACGCCTATTGCCTTTTCAACGAATAAAGTTCCATTACTCCTCAATGTCATATCAGAAATTTATAAAAAACTAAAGGGAGCTTATTTTAATAGATATAAACAAGTCACCAAAGTTTCGTGAAAACTGCTCAAAGCATTTTTGAGTTATTGTCCAAAAACTGCAAAATCCCCCTTTTTTATGAATAAAATCCCATAACTCGGAATCGTAAATCCAAAATTTATAAAAATGGAAAGGGAGCTTACATCAATAGATATAAACAATTCACCAATATTCCTGAATATTGGTTAAAGCGTTTTTGAGTTATTGTCCGACATGTTGACGACAGACGGAAACGGTATACCATAATACGTTCCGTAAATGGGCATATAAAAACTGTTGTTTAACCCTATTGTATCCTATTTCTTCAATTTTGTCAGTAGTAGCCATGTTTTTCATCAGACAGAAACAAAACGAAGATCCTTTTTTGGGATGCACCATAAATCCTTACTTCAAAAATTGAAACATTTTTTTTTTTTTTTGCTGAGCTAGGAGATAATTTTTTTTCAAATTGCCTGATGAGTTCATGTATATATTTACAGTAATATCCAAAATTTTGTCATTAATAATAGAAGAGATTTGACATATATTCAAACAAAGTTGGCATATGTACAGGTTTTCATAAATTATTATTTCAGAAATTTTCTTGTTTTCTTACACATGTTACACCAGATATTTTAAACCCAAGTATCAACTTTTCAAACCCCCACAGTGGGAGATCATCATCTGGGGACATTTTGCTAAAGAGAAATAATTTAGTAACTTAATTCCTGTTTTTTGTTTAAAAAAGTTTATTGCAAAATTTAAAAAAAAAAAATCACTGTTTTAATATTTTTTACAAGGCTTATTTAAACAAGATTGCTAATATGAAGCCAAATGTCTTCTGTACTGTATAAATGAGGAATCAAATTATGTCATTTGGTACAATAGTCAAATATGGTGAAAGTCTCATAACTCAAATAAAATGGTCAAATTAAAATGACAGTATTATATGTTCAACTACACATGATTGCAAGCAATGGTCTGAGGAGTTGCATGAGGAGAGAGAAATTGGAAGATTTTTCTCCAATGTGGCTAATTTGATCTTCCTGTCAGGATATTAGTCTTAGAGGGTGATTTCAATTTTTTTTTAATATAAAAACGATTGAGAGGTTCCTACTTATATCTGAAAAGTTGACACACATTTCAAATGGCATACAATCCATCTCAGTAGTCCATTGCCATTGAAATAAAAAAAACAAGCAACAACTATTTGTCCACAGAATCAAAATAAAATATCTTTTATATATTTTGTAGTGGCTATTACAAATCAAGATGGCATTTTCCCAATCCATAAGGCGAGCCCAAATACCTAAACCATGCGAGTTGTGTGAAACTGACACAAACATTAAATGGAAATGTGTACAATGCAATACACTAATGTGCGAAAAATGTAAGAAAATTCATTTAAAAGTTCAAACCTCGATCAAGCATGACATTGTTGATGTAAAAAGTTCAGAAGCTAAAAAAAAAATGGAACAACCCATTATTACTGACAATATTCCATGTCAGAATCACAAGAGGAAGTTGAATTGCATGTTTTGTAGAACATGTGACTACTTAGTGTGTCCAGAGTGTATAACTGCTTCCCATAAAAAACATGACCTAGATTCAATTGATACAGTGTGCAATGAAAGAAGAGAAAACTGAAAGAACTAGAATCCAAATTTTCTGAAAAATTCACACTTTGTGAAATAGAAGACAGTAAAGTTAAGGATTTTAAAATTAAATATACTCAATTTTTGGTGAATCTATTCAGAAAATTAATCATCAGGAAAAGTTGATTAAAGATGAAGTCAGTAAATATGCTCAAGAACTCAGAGAACAACTGGATAGTGAAAAGCAAAGAATAGAAAAATCTATCATAGAAAAAGAAAATCATACAGAAGAAGTAAAGAAAAGTGTGCTAAATAACCAAACCAATATACAAGAAGTATTAGAATCAAATCAAGCAGAGAAAGTGTTCAATGCTTATTCAGAAATCAGAAAAAAAGAAATTCCAGATGCATCCTTCAAGACATTTTCTGAGGAAACAAAGGATTTCATTCCCACAAAGGAAAGTTTAAAGAACATTACCAACTTATTTGGATCACTTCAGAAAACTAATCTACCAAAGGGATTGCAACAACTGAACTTAGATGTAATCAATAGTTACACTACTGATCTCTACATGGTGCATAGAGTGTTAATAATGGATGAAAAACAGCTTGGATTTCTAATTATAATACATCTACTCTACGTAAAACAAACATTAATGACACAATCAGAACTGTAAAGGATCTTTCGATTAAGGTTTATGCCATGTCACTGGCAGACAATAATGATGTTCTCCTGTCTTTGTATGGCAGTTCTGATATCAGTCTGTTAACAACAAAGACAGGAGAAATCACACCTTTCCTATCTGTGTCACCACTGATACCACACGGTTTACATGTCACTAAACATAATGAGATCATACTGGGTGTTAGGGAGAGGGTTGATGATTACAACCTCACAAACAAAAGTTGTAGGAAAGTTGTAATCTTTGGGATGGATGGGAAACAAAAACAATCATATGAGTATGATAAACATAAACAGAGATTATTTACTATCCCTTATAGAATTACATCTAATGTTAATAATGACATACTGGTTATAGATATAATATCTGATGAAGATTGGAGGGTGGTGGTTCTGGACCGGGAGGGACAGGTTAAGTGGACCT
Organism: Mytilus coruscus; assembly: GCA_017311375.1. Lineage (NCBI taxonomy): Eukaryota > Metazoa > Mollusca > Bivalvia > Mytilida > Mytilidae > Mytilus > Mytilus coruscus. The sequence continues at coordinate 83,080,612 of CM029595.1, read as the reverse complement.
ATCAGGGACAGCCTCAGGTTAATTTAGGGGATACACCATTTTGTCCTACAGATATAGTAACAACATCAGTAGGTTATGTTATAGTGACTGATGTTAACAACCATGCTTTACATGTCCTGTCAGGAGAGGGAGATATACTGACATGTAAAGTTATGAAGGATCAAGGAATTATATTTCCAATGTCATTGGATATTGATACCAAGGGACAGTTATGGGTGGGATGTTATTCTGGGGAGGAAGAAAACACAGATGCCAAGCTACATGTAGTAAAGATGTCTTTTTAATCCAATATAAATTTTAAACAAACATCAATAAATATTTTAATTTCTCATTTGGCAATTAAATAGCACTTAAATATAAAGGAACTTAAAAATATTCATGTGCATATATTAAAGCATTATTTTACTAAAAGCTAAGGAAATGAATGAATGGTAGTAACTGATTTGATCAATCATCCTGTATGGGGACATGTAAAGTTAGGAAGGATTTAACTGTTAGAGTGCAGAGTATCGTAGTGACTACTAACAGCTGATTTTAATCAGATTGGTGTGATACAATGATGGATTTTATGACATTCATCATGTTCATGTAGCATCTTCTTAATCAACATTAAATTAATTAAAACTTCAAGAACTATTTTCAATTTCTGACTTTTGTACTTTTTATTTGTATATTTTATGTGTTTGTATTGTTTTTGCATGCCTCAGTGTGATTGTTGGGCTAAATTATGACAGCAGATGTTTGATTTCTTTGCTAGATTTTTTGTTTTTTAACGTAACAAATTCTTTATTGCACATATGTGTACAATTTACTAAGTTCACAGCTTTTAACTTAGTATCCCTTGGGTTAATTTAACAAATCTTTAAGGGAAGAATTATTTGGTATTATATAGCCTTATTCATTATGTTAGTGTATAATAAAATAATACAATGTTTATGATTCAAAAAATGTTTTATAAATTAAATCTAATAACACAATTGTACTTAATAAATGAATGTTAATTCACATACAGAATTTAACAGATTGTTTTAAATTCTTTAATTTTCCGAAATCAACTAGTTATTCGACTTGTTCCGTGTTCCAGTTATTTTTTAGCACAACATCATTTTATTGATATTACCCTATGGCTTTGTTCTTCAATTCATAGTTGTGATGTGATTGTCAATTTGCAAAGAATTTGGCTCAAACCTGTGCTAGGGGCCCGTCTTAAACTTGCAATGAGATGAGAGTTTTTTTCGCTCCAAGTTGAAGGTCTCACTGTGACTTTGAGGTGAAGAACAGCAATAAAAGCGCTGTTCCTTTGCTTTTGTGTTTTTTGCTGTGTATGTAATGATTTTGTGTCACAGATAGATACCCACATTCTTTCTTTTCTATATGATTTATTCATAAGTTGTTATTGGCTTTGAACTAGCTTTTATTAACTGTGAGTACTCTTATATCAGTGCTTTGTGTTATGTTTTTTTTGTAGTTGTTTTTTGTGCCTTGTACCAATTTACTGGTATTGAGTAATTTGATTTAAGCCTTTTGCAACTGATTTTACATATAAAAAGACAAAAAAGACAAACAAAAAAGTTTTGTCTATGTAATTGATCATGACACAATAACATGTTGAATGTGTATGAATTGAAACTCAACCTAAAAGTGTCAAACAAACATGTTAGAATAATGCTGCACTGTTACCTTATAACTAGTTAGAGATTGCCTGATGGACTTTTTTAGGACTTGTTGGGGCCCTGGGACATCAGAGTGCAGTCCATATAAAAAACATCGAAAATGACAACCCAGACTTGAGATGACCAGTTTTATCTTGATATTATAAAAGATTCATTTCAAATAGACAAATCATAATTCATTCTATCCCATTTTACTAAAATTTTGTGATATTTAAAAAGAAAGTCTCCTACCTCTATCTGCTTTAAATATGAAGCTAATTTCTTCACAACTGGTTCATATTTTGTTGTTTCTGTTTTGCTGTCCATGACAAAGAACAGGTTAAATATATATGCATTCCTGGCATATTTCGGGTTTTCTATAATGACAGGGCAACCAATTACTTTCTTCCCTAATGTATTTCTGAAATGAAAAAATAGCCTCATTTTCCTTTATGGTGTGTCCTCGTCCTGAACATGCATGAAGTATTTGCCACTGGATGTTAAGCAACCAACAATCAATCAATCTTTATGGTGTGAATTGGCTATCAAGATATTAGTTCATAGGATGTTGAAAATTGAGATAATGGTGCATATTATCTAAAAAATATTACAAGACGATATCGTACATAAATCAGACTGTTAGTTTTCTCGTTTGAATTGTTTTACATTTGTCATTTCGAGGCCTTTTATACTAGCTTACTATGGGGTATGGGTTTTTCTCATTGTTGAAGGCCGTGTGGTGACCTATAGTTGATAACTTCTACATCATTTGGTCTCTGGTGGAGAGTTGTCTCATTGGCTATCATACCACATCTTCTTATTTTTATATTACATGTAACAAGCTAAGAAATGCCTATTTATGCAATGTAAGTTGATAAATGTACTAGCTGTGAAAACCTGAAGTTTAAAACAATCACCATATTGGTTATAAATAGAGAAGTTTATATCTGCCTTTTTCTCTTTCTTTTCTGAATATCCAAAATGAAGTTTCATTGTTTTGGTGTAGTGCTCTGTCCAATATTTTTGGTGATTCCTACTATCCTTTCAATGTATTGTTTTTTTATAAGTTTACAGTGCTAAATCCTATTAAAAAGCTGTCTTGAATATTTAAATAGCCTATGGCAAAATAGGGAAATAAGAAATAAGAAACAAACTGATTCTGTATTCTTTTAAGGGATTGTTTGATTTATTGACTGTTGATTTCTTAATGTCAGTTGGCAAGTATGTCCTGCATATTCAGGACAAGAACAAACAAAAAATAGGTTCAACAAGGAAGGGTGACTGGTATAAAGGTTGAGAAAATTGGACTACCACTGGAAAATGTAGGTATGTTGCATAGCGGCAGACAATTTGCCTTCCAACAGGCCACTCTCAGACCCCTCAGGGAGTTGTTGCAAAGGTTTTTTTAAGGTGCAAAGAAAATATGGCAATCACTCTACACCATACATTGGATTAAAAGTTCCCATATAGACAAAGCATGCATACTGCAAATTTTAAAATCCTGCACAGCAAATTAGATGCTTCACTTTCGCAAGGGTTTTTCTGCCTGTATGGAAGAAGTCTTTGGAATTATTATTTGAATCTGGAATAATTTTGAATTCTGGAAAATTGATAGGAAATGTAAGATGAAAACTAACCCAATTTAGGAGGGTTATCCATGCATGCATGGCTAAGTGGGGTTAGTTAGTACATACTGAATTATCAGTAAAAGTAAAATCGACCTTAGCCATGCACACAACCCTACTTAGTTGGGTTAGTTTTCATCATACATTTCTTATCAATTTCCATTATTCAAAATTATTCCAATTCCTTGTTAATATATTATTGTGGCTCTCTTTAATAAAGTCAGGAGTCTTGTCTCTTGATCGGTTTATTTTTTTCCTCTTATTTGTTTATTTAAGAATTCAGTGTTGATGACAGATGTAAATTTACAATGTATCTCTTTTGAAATATGTTCATCATGTTCATATTAGTGGAGAAATAAGTCAATGATACGGTTTTTAATGGAAACAGAAAGGTGTGGAACACAAGGAATTCAGTAATTCACCTCCAATTGCGCAAACTCCGTTGCAAACAGGTTTCGATTTTCATTTTGACTTCGATACTGAACGCATATATCTTTCGTCATGATTATTTAGTTAGTTAAAAATATTAAAATGACAATTAGCGCAAAAATTAGGTGACCGCTGACCACTGAAACGAGTTAAATTATAAAGAGACAAGAATGTGTCCCAGTACACGGATGCCCCATCCGCACTATCATTTTCTATGTTCAGTGGACCGTGAAAATGGGGAAAATCTCTAATTTGGCATTAAAATTAGAAAGATCATATCATAGGAACATGTATTCTAAGTTTCAAGTTGATTGGACTTCAACTTCATCAAAACTACCTCGACCAAATACTTTAATCTGAAGCGGACGAACGAACAGACGGACAGACGAACAGACAAATGGACGGACGCACAAACCAGAAAACATAATGCCCATAAATGGAGCATAAAAACGTTTGGGAGGGTCTGAAAGTGACCATTATAGGCAGGTGAATGCTGAAACGAGGTGACCATTAAGGCAGGTTTGACTGTAGCTCTCTTGAATTGATCCATAGCTTGACTGAGACATTGTATTTTAACAAACCTTTTTGATATATCATAAACTCAAAATATCATTTTGGTTTGTGTTGTTGGGTCAAGTTAAGTTTATCTGTATTTTCCTTTCCTCATATAGTTTTATTTTAAAGCTCAACAAAACCTGCCTCTCCTCTTTTATTCCCATTTGTACTGAAGAGTGGGGAGAGTGGTAGATAACGTTATTTGGAGTTTTCCTGACTGCTGAAGTCTTTGAGGTAACATAGAAACATGATAAATGTGTGGATGTTACTTTCTTTTGATTTGGTATTTAATGGATAAGTCTCCTTAGCAGTCAAACTTCATTTTTTACATATTTATATTTTTATAATGACTTCTTCATTTTCAAACTCATAGCAATATAGCCTATATATATAACAAATGACCATGCATGATTCTTTATGTGCCTGACCCAAATCAGGGGCCTGTAATTCAGATGTTGTGGTTGGTTGCTGTCTCCAATATTTGTTTTTTTTTAATGTGACTTGATTAGAAGTGTTTCTTTCCACTATTGCATTTCAGCCAAAATTCTGATGAAATTGCAATATGTTTCATCAAATCAAATTGTTCAACTGGTCAAAATTTTAACCAACTGCTGAAGAAAACAACAATCAGGTCCTCAAAGTGCAAAGTGGTAAAATAATGCATGCTTACAATCCTATAAGATTTTTAATTTCACTTCATGGCTTCAATGATAGAGTGGCTTAAAATTTTGAAAATACATGTATTGTAATGGTTCATTTAAAATATGAGAGATAGTAATTTTGAATTGCTAAATATCATTGACATTATAAAATTTAAGTTTTAAATTATATTTTCTAAATGTTGTTTTTCTATACATGCATTAATGATGTCATTAGATTACAATCTTAAATACTCCATGAAATATACTTTTAGCTACAGAAATGTTTGCATGAAGTTTTTAAGGGAGATAAGACAATATGATCAATCAATATGAGGAAAAGATTTTAGATTATCTCCCCTGGAAACATTTTAACAGCGTATTGTAACTTTACATATATATTTTACTGAATATAACATGTTTAATTCAAACTGATGTCTGATTCTTATGAATATTATAGTGTGAGAAATTAGTTTGGACATTTTTTGGCAATTCAAAAATTACTACCTCTCACCTTTCAAATGACTCATTACAATAACAATAAACATGTATAGAGTTTTTAACAACACTTTTACAAAAGCCATAAAGTGGATTTCAAATCTGAAAAGGATTGTAAGCATGCTTAATTTTATCACTTTGATGACTTGAATATGTTTCATTTTAGCAGTTGGACCTGTTGGTTGAATTTCAAATCAGTTGACCAGTTTGACTTAATGAAACAAATTGCAATTTGGTCAGAATTTTGTATGAATTACAATAGGTGAAGAGAAACACTTATAATCAAGTTACAGTAATAATGTTTTACCATGTATCTGGCTTTTGGTTTTTTAATTTGAATTGTATCACATTATATCATTCAAGGGCCTCGTATAGCTTAATTTACAGTATCTACCCCAGTATGGATTTTGCTTATGGTTGAAGACCAATAGTTGCTATCATCCACATCATTTAGTCTCTGGTGGATAGATGTCTCATTGGAAATAATACTATATATCCTCATTTTAATATGCATGATATTCAATATAGCTGTGAACAGGCATTTCCAGAATGGCTTTTCAAATACATGAATTTGACTCAAATATTTTAATGTTATAAGCTACATGTAATCTCATTGTCAGGGCAGTAAGTACTGTAGGTTTCCAGGAGTGAGAATTAGGTGTAAAACTGACTATTTCTAAAATATACAAATATTTTCAACTTATTATTTCGGTTCATATTAAGTTTATGTTTAAAGACCCTAAGAACCTGTAGTTAAAACTCAAATGCCAGTAAATATATCAATTTTATGTTTAAAGACCCTAAGAACCTGTAGTTAAAACTCAAATGCCAGTAAACCATGTACTGTAAATGAATGATTTTATGGGCATTTATTATGTGAACCTTTGGTAAAAGACAATAATGCAAGATACATTCATAAAATTCCTCTTTACATAGTAGTAGAGTATTACTAGCAAAATCAAAATCTTCCTCCATTATTTTCTGCATCAAAAACATTGCACACAGTTTTAAATTTTGCAGCACATTGTATTATATCAAAATTTTCAGTTTTTCCATTTTAATTCCTTAATTTTCATTGCACCAAATCAGCATCGCTTCCTTCAAATGAAAGAGCACTTATCCAAATGTAAATATATTTTTAAAAGGCTTTTTAGAAAAAACTTGTCAAAACAGAACCTGTTTTCTTACAAGGTAATGAGCCTCTCTTTCAGATCTGGTTTTGTTATTATGTAGGGATGGATTGCATCAAAGTCTTCCTTGGAAAATACTTCTTCTGGAATCTAAAATAAAAATAGATGATCTTCAATTGGACTTATTTATTTTCTGATGTCAATGACCTCCAGAAGTATTATCTGGTTTCATATATATATATATATATATAAGTGCCTAAGAATGTAACTTTAACACACTAATGAGTGTTATAAAATCAGTTGTTATATTTTATATTATTCACGCAATATTTCGCTAAACAAATTAGCTTCATCAGGCGTGTGCATCTCTCAAGGTGAAATCGGATGCATGACAAGAAAATATTTTGTAGCTTGAACTACACAAAATTTGAGTAAAAGTTTAACAAAATTTATTGATGTTCTATAAAAATATATGTTTGTAAATTGTCTAGAATATTTAAAAATATTTTGTCGCTTATTGTACATAGCAATTCTTAAATCAAAACAAATAGTTGTTTTAGTTAAATAGAATGAAGTTCAGGATTTATTCCTTTGGTTTTGGGTAGAACTGTTTTCATCTCTCTCATTAAGTCCATCAGGTTCAAGAGTACGTAGCTGATGCATCCAGAACCTTTCTCTGTTTTCTCCTTTGGGAGTCCCAATTTTGGTTTACCTGAATTATTTGAAAGGTGATATTTTCAAAAGTATGCCCTGTTCTTAAGAGGTGTCTCGTAATTGGACAGTTTCTTCCTTTGTATAAAAAGACCGTGATTGTTAAGTCTGATGTTGAATTTCGTTTCTGTTTCACCAACATACTGCAGCTTGCAAGTTCCACAAGTAAGAATATAAATACTATTTTCCGTTTTGCAATTAGATGTAACATAGATGTTGTATCGCTGCTTTGTTACTGTGCTGCTGAAAGAGTGGTCAGTGTTGGCGACTTTACAGCACATACAATTGGTTCTTCCGCATTGTTTGTAACACCCAATTTTAGAAGTCTCTTGTTTCTATTTGCCTTGGGTTTATATGATCCGTTCATCCTATTTTGACTCTTCAAAATTCAAGAGTCTATCCTAAATTGAGGTAAATTGTATGGCTTTCCAAATACCGTTTCGATTCCTAACATCACTGAAGAGACATTAATTGTCGAAACCGGATATGGTGTACAAATCTTTGCACCTTTTGTTTGCGGTATAACATCTTTTCCAAGTTTATTGTTTTCTGTTTAGTATTAAATTTATATTTAAGATCCATTTATTACATCGGTGATCCGTTTATTTGGCAATCGCCAATGGCAGTCAGCAGGGTTTAAGAACATTTGTTGTTCGACCTGTTAGTCAAATGCGTTTTGTTAAAATATACTTTTCACTTTTTGGACTTTTGGAAAATGTTGTTTGTGCTGTATTTAGACCCTCTAACAAGAAATTTGTTTTGCATGCACACGTATAAAATTGCGGTTTTATCCAACTCAATCATAGGTTTGAACGTTGTTTTCAATTTAGACTTGTATATATATATATATATATATATATATATCACTGTATCTGACACGCTAGACCACACGACCACCTAGGCTTCACATAAATAAAGCTTTCAGTGGCTGGGTGTTACCTTTCCTCGTCAGTTTTAATCTAGCGTAATACAGTACATGATATATAAGGCATGAAGATGGAATTGTTACAGATCAGCTGAAATATCTATTGTAAAATGAGACAACTCTCCATCCAAGTCAAAATTTATAAATGTAAACCATTATAGGTCAAAGTACGGTCTTCAACACGGAGCCTAGGCTCACACCGAACAGTAAGCTATAAAGGGCCCCAAAACGGGAAAACCAACGGTCTAATCTATATAAAAACGAGAAACAAGAAACACTTATGAACCACATCAACAAACGACAACTACTGAACATCAGATTCCTGACTTAGGACAGGTGCAAACAAATGCAGCGGGTTTAAACGTTTTAATGGTACCAAACCTTCACCCTTTTTCTGAAACAATAGTGTAACATCACAACATAGAAAGACACACTATAAAATATCAACTGAAATAGCTTAACTCAATCAAAGGACATAGTAACACCATGAACAAATAAATTTGACCTATGATACAATGTAAATTCAAAATAAATAAACTAAGGGAAGAATAATAAAAGTAACATGTTATATCGGTATGAAATGTTAAACAATTTAAGAAAAACAATATGCTCGAACAAAAATATCAGCCATTTGCAATAACTTTAAACACAGGTAAATAAAATAATTTTGTTGTTAGGTATACGTGATACAGTTACAATAGAGAAAGGAAATATTTTAACAAAATAAATAATTTTGATGTTCATAGTACAAGTGGAAATTTATATTAGTACCAAACACTTATCAAAGCTGGTATATAGACCAGATATAACCCTGAATAACATTAAATAACAATAAAAGCATTACAATTAGTATTAAAAGGCTTTTTAAAAAACTTGTCAAAACAGAACCTGTTTTCTTACAAGGTAATGAGCCTCTCTTTCAGATCTGGTTTTGTTATTATGTAGGGATGGATTGCAGGATCCTACAAATCACTGCTGGTGATCCGATGGATAAATCTGTTGTAGAACAAGTTGTCACTGGTTCATATATATATATATATGAACAAGTCTTAAACAAGTCTTATATATATATATATATATATATATATATATATATATATATATATATATATATATATATATATATACACAAGTCTAAATTGAAAACAACTTTCAAACCTATGATTGTGTTGGATTAAAACCGCAATTTTTATACGTGTGCATGGACAACAAATTTCTTGGTAAAGGGGTCTAAATACAGCACAAACAACATTTTCCAAAAGACCAAAAAAGTGACAAAGTATAGTTTAACAAAACGCATTTGACTAGCAGGTCGAACAACGGATGTTCTTAAACCCTGCTGACTGCCATTGGCGATTGCCAAATAAAATGATCACCAGATGTAACAAAATGGATCTATATATATATATATCAATATAACAGCATATATTAAATCCTAAATGCTGTCTGTCTGTACCTAAATGTGGCACTACATTTTAACTTTAAAACTATGATTTTTAAAAGCATCTCTTTGTATTTGAATTTCAACAAAAATTGATAAACAGGTATTATATGCTATTTTAAATTGATTCCTGTGTTGAATAGTATCGCAATTTTCAAAACATTCGTTAAAAATCTTTAAAAATTCAGTGCTTGGATTTTAACAAAAATTAAGCAAAAGGGACATGCTGACATGTCAGTCTCCTAGTCAAATAGAATATCCCCTGCCGCACTTAGTTGATTGGTGATTAAAAAGGTGTCAACAGTATACAGGTATACATGCCAGTAATTGGTTAAAAGGTGCCAACAGTACACTGCCACTATTCAGCTGTAATCATAGGTCAAGTTCATTCAAATAAGTCTTGCATAAGATACATTATACAAGTATTAAATATGTGTAAAAAAGGAAAATTAAATAAATGATTGGAACACAAAAAGAAAAATTAGTGGTATCTTTTTTTTTTTTTTTTTTTTTTTTTTTTAATTTTTAGCCATGGCGTTGTCAGTTTATTTTCAATCTATGAGTTTGACTGTCCCTCTTGAATATTAACTGAAATAAGTCTTAATTTTCTTTTTTTATCTTGTTATAACCACATTTATTCTTCTTTTGTAATCCTTTGTAATCCGGAGAAAGATAAATAATTCATTATCATGGACAATTAATTTTTTTTTAGTAATTAACATCAGAGATTACTATAACAGTGTTATATTAATCGAAGTTAACATTGTTTATCTTACTGAAATTCTTCTAATAGTCCGAAATTTGTTATACTCTGTGTTTGTTAACGGCCGAGTTTGTGAGGCCGTTCAACGGTTCTTGTTATAGTCCAATATAAAAATAAGGAGATATGGTATGATTGGCAATGAGACAACTATCCATCGAAGCTCAAATGAAGTGGATGTAAGCAATTATAGGCAACAATGAGAAAAACCCATACCGTATGGTCAGCTATAAAAGGCCCCGACATGAAAAATATGATACAATCCAATTGAGAAAACTAGCGACCTAATTTATAACAAAACAATTTACGAAAAACAAATATGACAGACATGAACCAACGACAACCACTGAACTACAGGCTCCTGACTTGGGACAGGCACGTAAAGAATGTGGCAGGGTTAAACATGTTAGTGAGCCCTCAACCCTCCCCCTAACCTGGGACAGTGGTGTAACAGTACAACATAAGAACAAACTATAAAAATCAGTTGAAAAAGGCTTAACTCATTAGATGGATACAAACAGAAATACATCTAACTAAAACACAGAGTGGACGTAGACGTTTACTTATACAACCCCACAACGAAAAGACACTAGGTACAGATCTGAGAGTACTCGCAGTTACTGACAGCTATAATTCAAAGCCAATAACAACTAATAAAAAAGTCATGTATCCAAGACTAAAATATCAATCAGTACACATCCAACATCCAATGGATTTTGTGCATTCCTGCAAACTTTCACGATTTAGGTGTGTACTACATGATTTTGACCCTTTGTCCTGATTACATGATCGTGAAAATAGCCCAAAACACGATTTTATGGAAATTAACACAAAAAATATTTGTGTTCCCAATTTTGAACTTTTCCCAAGGGAGACAAATCGTGATTCCCCTAATTCTAATTTTCCAATCAAAAGTCTGTGATCACGCATTCATCAGTTGATGAATGTCGGCATAGTAAACAATTAAAGAATCGAAGTTTGCTTGGAATTTTGAGTTGTTTTTCTTGGCTTGGGTGTTAGAACCATAAAAATCTTGATCATGATGGGCGAGTTATAATTTGGAAAATGTTTCTTTCGCAGAAGGAAAAGCCTGTTGCTTGGTGCAAATACTTGGAGAAATGGGAGACCGATGTAAAGTTCAGTGGCTGGTTGTCAAAATCAACGTTAGGGTTGTCACATGCATTTTGTAAAGTTTGCAACGGAAACTTTAAAGTTGACCACAGTGGTCTCAATGACGTCTCCAAACATGCTAGTACTGCTCTTCACCAGAAGTCATTCCATGCACCTTTAAATAGTCCTTCTGTATTTGACATTACAACTGTTGATATTGATCTGAGTATATTATATATTGTTGCCTTTTTGTTATTAAATTATTAAAATGATTAGGCCATAAAAAAGAATATGTTTGTTTTCCCTAAACCTACCTACCCAGAAAATAGCTGCCTACTCAAAATCTTTTATTGTCCTGATGTGAAAAAGTGTTTTTTTTAATCAGATAGGCATGAAGACTAAAAACATCTGACACTTTAATTTCTCTTTGCTGAAAAAAAAGAAAATGCCTACCTACCTACCCACTGTCTCTACCTTTGGGTAGGATTTGGGCAAACCAATATATTTTTAAGTGTGGCCTTTTTAAATTTATTTCTTCACAATGTATCAGATTAACAATAAGAAATCTTGCTGGTGTTCATCACAATAAAAAGAGTACAACAATCATAAAAATAAAAAAGAAGGGTTATAACCTCGTCTTCCATCATCACCCAAAAAAAAAAGTATGCCACTATATCTTGAGCAAATCAGCACACACTAAAAAATGCTGTGAACAAATTTGACCCTTAAAAATGGTGTCGCGCACAAAAACTCCCATGGGCATTTTCAAAAGTTGGCAGGTATGTCAGTGTAAAGACGTCAAGTTTGTTATAGGCCGAGTTAGTGAGGCCGTTCTTGTTAGTCCAAGTTTGTCATGAGCTAGGTTATCAGGGAGATCATTATTTGGACTATAGAAAAGACTTCAATGCATGCTCTTGAATTTTACTTGAAATTCTGCAGATAGATATATTTAATTCATATGTATTTTTTTTCTAAAATTTCAATGGATTTCCATCCAATATGAATTCTGCTGAAGAAAAATTTAAATCTCTTATTAATTTGAAACTATTTATTTTGGTATATATTGCCATTATTGCCATATTGGGGTAAAAAGTCATGCCGGCCATATCCTCCCCTGTGTGTCTCATTGGGGTCTAAGCGTGACGCGGGATTGGCCGATTTTTGTAAGCGTGACACGTGAAAGTCAAATTATTGTCCGTGAAAACGGGAAATAAAGTCGGGCGGGACACGTGAAATGACCAAAAAATGAGCCAGGAATCCAGGAAAATCATCATTTTATTAAGCGTGAATCAAAATTTGTTGTTAAAAAATGAAAAAAGGGATGTGGATTGACTGCCAATGAGACAGATGTCCACCAAAGTTCAAATGAAGTGGATGTAAAGCCCCCATCACACTAGACCAAGACCATGAATAAGGAGTTGACCTCATACTTGAGTAATTTACTAACTAAAATAGATAAGATTGCAGTGAGATCGTGGTATGGTTGGCTTGAATATTCATTAATTTATTTCATAGTTTTCACGTTGATACTGCGATCTTGCTATGATCCTGATAAGATCCTGCTACGATTTCGCTACGACAATAACACGTTCTATAGTTACTATCTTGTCACGCTCTTGCTGCGTCTAATAAGACCTTACCAAGACTTACACGATCTCTGAACACTTCTTCCAAAACCTTCCGGATCGCATTACGATTTCAATACGTGTCTACTACGATCCAAAAACAACTCCACTTTGTTGTCACTACGCTCTTCATCCCTATAAATATCTTGACTTTCCCATTGTACACATCAGTTTCCACTAAAGGTATTCAAAACACTTAGAGATCGGGGTGCTAAATAAAAAGCAGAGGTCTCAAAAAAGGTATGCAATTTTGAAATTTCCAATTTGCAAATTAGGAAATATAACACAATTCTCGTGGCTAGGACGTAGTAGAATCGTTGTGATGTGGACGAGGATGACAAGGGCAAAGTAGCTGCGCATTATTGTCTTCCTCATCTAGAATAATCGAATCAATATTGTAGAAGCGTAATTAAGACGTATAGTGAAATTGGGATAGTCGCAGTGAAATCTTATAGGCCTACATAAGGTACGTTGCAGCGAAATATTTTCCATTGGCTACCCCGATTGCACCACGTTTCCAATACGATGCTTCTACGCCCATCCTGATCTAACTACGTCCTTACTACGACTGAGTTCATACGGTTCTACTTCAACTAGTTTTGGCCATAACTACATTACGAATGTTTTGAGCATATTCAAAGCTCCACGATCATGAAGACTTGGCATGTCCTTATTATGACCTTACCACGATCTTACTATGACTTTCAAAATTTTATAATTTCTGAGATCGTAGTGGGATCGTGGTCCTAGTGTGATGGGATATAAGTAATTTTTTTTTGTTTATCATATCAAATGTATTCCGTTTTTTCTCAATATAATCTTATGACAGTCAGGGGCGTAGCTGCCGTTAGGCACTTTAGGCACGTACCTATACACATATTTTTTCACAAATATTTTTTTTATATACAAAAAATAAAAACAACATTATCTGTAGATACATGTGAACTCGGTAAAACTCTTTAATTATCAAATGTCATTTGTACACTTGTCTATCATCCTTAGTGAATTGAGTATTGGATAGAATGTCATTATATTCCACCTTATATAAACTAAAAACTAGATCTTTGGTTCAGATCATTTCATTTCTATCAACAAATACTTGAATTAGCCTCATCATGCTCAAAACCCTGCCTTTTTATTTACATGATTTATTTTTATTAATTGTTGCTGACTTTCAACTAGCTTTCCACTCGGTCCTTATCCGACCTACAATAAAATCCTTGCCGGGTTAGGTGTTCGTTTGGTTGTTCGTAATGTATAATTATGCAGTCACGCCTGGTCAGAATGGGGACGTTAAATCCGATGCCGCTAGTGTAGAGAGATGCCACGCCTCTACACGTTAAGCAACTTGCAACAACTCTTTGAGGGGTTCGTGGTGGTCTACTGAAAGGCAAAATCTATGTTCCTATCCAAGAAAACCACATTTTTATGTATTGCATTTCTAAAATTCCAGACCTTCATCCTCGACGATCAGGACCTAGCTACCAGTTGTATTTATTGTAAATTTGTTTTGTCCTGAACAATCATGAACTATTTGCCATTTTATCAATCAATCAATCAATCAACTAGCTTTCAGCAACTTCCGAGTACTCTCAAATCTACCCTAGACCTGCTGGGTGCATTCAGCGCCCCAGATCCCCTGCCGCAATTTTACCCAGTTTATTGGACATGTAGTTACGCTTCTCACAGTCTTGGCGCCCAGAGTACCACCCACCTTTGGCGAGTCACTGTATCATTCCTAAATTTGTGACACCAGTAAGCCATTTATCGGTTCCCTGATATCTTGCAAATGGTAATACAAGTGTGATATACCTATAGGAGGGCTCTTGCAAGGCGACTTCTTATAGAAAAAAATATAAGCGGAAACGGAAACTAAAAATGATAAGCGGAATACAGGAATCTGACAAAACAATAAGCGGGATCCGGGATTAGACCCCCACCCCAATGAGACCCCCTCCCCTGAACTGCTGACTAAACATCCATATCGGCATATGTCTCGCAATTTTCACAGTGCAAACAAATTTCAGCATATGCATTTACTTGATATTTAATCTTAGGACCAGCAGTCGGGTGGAATTCTGCAAGACACATTCCTTTTATCATTGTTTCAAATTATGTCTGTAAATAAAAGTTGTCTGCAAGAAGGGAGGTAATTGAATAATATCAGCTGTTAATTTAGGTGTTGCTAAATTATGCTCACCAATAACCGGGAATGAAACCAGAGAAAATACTGATAACCTTTATAAAGTTGTTTTTAGATTTTACTTACTGTAAAAAGTGTGTGTGTATTGAGGTGTGTATACACCAAATCAGTATGATTGTAAATGTCCTCCTGTTTATTCTGGCAATAATTTTCAAAGAAGTAAGTAAATTTAGTCAAATACCAGTACATGGCCAAAAGTATTCGTCACCTATATTTTTTGGCTATATATTTCATATAAAAACACATTTTTCAAAAATATATTTTGTAGGCATTTATGGTTGGATTTCTACAAATAAGGTGTTGAAAAACGCAGAATTGTATAAAGAATACTTGTTTATTTGGTCAAAGTTTTGTCTTCAGTTGTTTTTGTTTTCTCTTGATGTGAACATGTATAATTATTTTTTTTTACAATTCAATTTGGTTGAAATATTTAGCAAATTTCTGAACACAAAATAATATTTGTGTTTATCTCAAGAGAAAACGAAAATTCTCCACAACAAAAACACGACCAAATAAACAAATGAAACTGTGACAATTCTGCTTCTATATGTACCAAGTTACTTAAAATCAAACCAAAAATGACCAAACATTTTTTTTTTTAAAACGTAGTTTTTTACAAATGTAAAGTGAAAAATCCCAAGTGACGAAGACTTATTTTACTATTTGCATGGTTTTATTTTGTATACCTTTATTTTTAATGTTAAACGCTTAAGAACAAATTAAGCTTTACGACACTCAGTCTGAGAAGAGATGATTTCAGCTTTCGGGCAATTCTGTGATCTTTTCATTTCTATATATCACCATTCCAGCAGCGCCTGCATATATGGAGTATATATTTTCCATTTGATTATAGATATTCCAGAGCATGCGTTTCCTATCTAATTCCCTTGGTGAGGGTTGCTGCTTACAATGAAGCTATTGAAACAAAGGTTTAGAGTGGTAAAATATATCCTCGTGCAACATACAGTAAAACAGTCAGTACGAAAAGTGTCTACGACGATCTGCGCTTACAATGAATATGTCTGTTGGAATGAAATTAAATGACCATTGTTCTACATAAAATTGGTTTTTCAGTCCTTGAATTTTATGGTTGTTTTAGGTGCGTTCGAATACATAATTTCCATGCGTCGGGTTCGCTCTCTGGAAGAAGTTAAAGTTGATAATGAATATTTTAGCGAATAATCACTCAATCTATCACTATTAAATTTTAAAAAAAGTAAATAATGATTTTAATATTCTAATATTCGTCAAGGTCAAACGAATATAAATCATTTGATAAATAAAACAACACATAAATAAGATAAGTGTGCCTATAAGTGTAGCAGCCTTGAATATATCTATTGCAACAGTTTATATTCTTCAAACTATAATGTAAATTCACTATTAGTTGTGATCAGACATGTACTACCAATCCATGATGCATATAAAATATTTATACAATCAAAACCATCTACAAAAGAGGAAAATGACATATTACTACAAGTTAATATAATTGTATACCGACATAAACAAGAATCAACTCAAAAAGGGGTGGCTGGGTAAACATAATTACGAACTGCCAGAGGCGGATTTAGAGGGTTTTTCAGGGGCCCGGCCCCCTTTTGGGAAAAATTTGGTTGATTATATAGGGAATCACTGAAGCATGACTGGAGCGGGCCCCCTCTTAGAAAGTCAGAGGGCCCCCTTATGAAAATTTCTGGATCCGCCACTGACTGCTGCTACACAGACTAATTGGCAAACTTCGAATGCTTCACCAAACTCCTTAAGAATATCTCAATCATGCTTATCACGTTCAACTGCATATATACATATATACATGAAAGCCGCATTGCGGGTATATGCCATCCGATCATAATTAACATAAACAAAACCCACGTACTTATTATAAACACAAACACGTTTTCAAATATTTGACCGATACCACAGCATATGTCATATAACTTTAATAAATATATTTTTCGCAATAATTAACGTTTAATCAGAATAATATCGGCGATAAAACCTCTCCTTGTGGGAGACGACCTTATTTTCAAAAAATCAGAATACGATCCATTGAATATTACACAAGCCTTTGTCGATTCATACATTGGACGTAAAATGTTTAACAATTTTCCATAATTGAATCTCAAAGGAGTGGGGAAACTGATAATTCTCTATATCTCTTCACAAGTTTCGGGGCTTATACATTCTCTACTTTCTAATTTTTGGCTTCAAAGTAGAGCATTCCTGATGAAATTAAATCAAGAAAAACGCTTCAGACGCATACAGTTTATTAAGAGTTATTTTCATATTTTAACCCCACATATGAAATACTGAAAGGATGTAGGAAAAAGTTTAAACTTGAATTCATACTTTAAAAGCAATTATGATTCGTATATTTATGTACTTTCAGTGCTTTTAACAAGTTCATAAACTTCTATCAAAGAACTTATCATTAACTTTTGTAATAAAGCATAATAATTACATTACATTGTTATATTGTAAGTATCATATTTATTTATCTTGGTCTAATTTATTTTGTGGGCCTTATAACATGTATAATATGTTTACATAATACTTATAGTTGTTTACAAAATAATGTTATAACTGTGCAGTTTAGAAATCACTGGAACAATCATAGATACTGATGGAATGATTAGAACTTTCTATTTGACTTACACAATAATTTTGGAATGATCATAATCTACGATGTTTAATTTAAACTTCTACCGTATTCTAGAAGTTTCCATTCTACAGTTTTCTAGGAGCTTCTCTTCTACAGTGTTCTAGAGATTTCCGTGACAATTATATATATACAGACACTAAAGTTAGACGACAGATTAGACATTAATATTCTCAGAAGTTCTCTGGAGTTTTTACATTGACATTTTTATTTACGGACATCATACTAGATTGTGACTTATTGGACATAATATTCTGTTTGGATTCCCGTAACAGTGAAGAGAAGAATTCCGGATAAAGAAAAGACAAAGGATCGGACATATATTTTAACAGTTAAGTTGACATTTCAAGTTGTATACTATTTCTTGTAAACTTGTGTATAATAAATCTTGTTAAATTTTATTATTGATTTGTGTCTTTTGTTGGCTACACTGACTTAAAGGTGATTTCTGGCCATAACAACATGTATGTTTCATTATAATACGTTATTTTGATTGGCTAACAGCAATCTCGAGTCATTCTGAAATTAACCTTTATTTCAAAATGAAATGTAACATTAATGACGACACGAGCTTCCACGATAAAGTGCACAGGTAAATAAAAGAAAAACTTGATACAAATCGTGTTTTCATGATCCTAGCAAAAAAAATGTAATTATAAGTATTGAATGCTTCTTTTAGTAATTTTATAGGGTTGTAAAAGCGTTGACCGTGCGCATATTTTTTTATAATGAAGCGCTTCCGCGCTTCATACAAAATGTATTTCGGTCAACGCTTTTACACCCTAATAAATTTACAAAAAGAAGCATTCAATTCTTAATTGAATATTAGTGGAATTAACTATTTTTGGAGTATAAAAAATTCTTAAGATGTTTTAGATAAATTACGTGCTTTTGATGGCCATTTTTATTCGGTTGACAGTCAAGTTTGACTTATCAACTCTTTACACTACACTTCCACACAATCTTATCAAACAAAAGTTTTCCTTTTTAGAAAAATCTGATTGCAAATTTATTTGCTGCAACTCATATAAAGCCTTCATCTCTAACGAGAAAGGAAAATCTGCTAGATATACTTATTGAATGTGTGATGAGATGATTGAAGCTGTAAAATTTCACCTGGACAACATTTGTAGATATAAGAAGATGTGGTATGAGTGCCAATGAGACAACTCTCCATCCAAGTCAAAATTTATAAATGTAAACCATTATAGGTCAAAGTACGGTCTTCAACACGGAGCCTAGGCTCACACCGAACAGTAAGCTATAAAGGGCCCCAAAATTACTAGTGTAAAACCATTCAAACGGGAACACCAACGGTCTAATCTATATAAAAACGAGAAACGAGAAACACTTATACGTTTCAGCAATACAATTTAGGTTGTAGGTATTCCTGTGCGCTTGCTATTGTATTGTTATGAATCACAATTTATGACCAAACTGAGTAAAGACCCGTCTAAATTGCATTTAATTGATAAATACAACAACACTTTACATGTATGTTTCATTATAATACGTTATTTTAATTGGCTAACAGCAATCTCACGTCATTCTGAAATTAACCTTCATTTCAAAATGAAATGTAACATTCATGATGACACGAGCTCCCACAATAAAGTGCACAGGTAAATTAAAGAAAAACTTGATCGAAGTCGTGTTTTCATGATCCTAGCAAAAAAATGAAATTATAAGTATTGAATGCTTCTTTTAGTAATTTTATAGGGTTGTAAAAGCGTTGACCGTGCGCACATTTTTAGAATGAAGCGCTTCCGCGCTTCATACAAAATGTACTTCGGTCAACGATTTTACACCCCAATAAATTTACAAAAAGAAACATTCAATTCTTAATTACTAGTACCGTCATCTTCATGATATTTTTTCGTTAAACAATTAAGAATTTTCTAAATCTACTGCCGAAATTTACCCAAAGAAACTTTACTTTAAATAAATCAAATATAAATGATGATAACTTTCATTTCCTAGATTTACACAGGAAACTCTACACTGAAATTTACTACTAAAGGGACGCTCTTTGGTTCCCTATTGTTAATTTTCCTTTTTTGGACGGTGATGTTCCTTTTGCACCTTCTTACGGCTTTTATATATCACAACTCGTTTGCTATGCCCGTGTCTATATAGTGACGATTTGGATTTCAATGAACGTAATCAATGTTTTACTGGTAAATTATTGAGTTATACATCAAATTACTTAAAACTTTTACTAAATTCTTCCTTAGATACAAAGTTTTGGTTTGGAAGATTGGCTGTACCTGTATAATACTTACTAGTAACGGGATAGCACATTCTATTTTTTTACGGTGATGTTGTTTACCAAACCCATAAACTTATTTACGATCCGGGTAAACTTATCGATCCTTTAATTAAACTTAGAGCAGAGTGATACAGACAGTGAGACGACTGATAATAGTTGATATTGGCTTTAAACTAGCTTTCAGTACTAGTTCTGTACTTTGTGTCTTTTGTGTTTTTGTTAATGAGTTTATGTGCTTTGAATCGGTCTGATGAGTTAATTAAGCCCTTTTCAAACAGATTTTTATAGATTGTTCTTAAGTCATACTGTTACACCACTGCCTCAGATAAGTAGAAGGGTTTGGCGCCAGCAAACGTGTTTAACCCCGCCACATTCTGTATGTGCCTGTCTCAAGTCAGGAGCCTGTAATTCAGTGGTTGTCGTTTGGTTCTGTATATCATTTTTTTTTTCGTTTATTTTTGTACATAAATCAAGCCGTTAATTTTCTCGTTTGAATTGTTTAACATTTCGGGGCCTTTTATAGCTTACTATGTAGTTTGGGTTTTGCTTATTGTTAAAGGCCGTACGGTGAACTATAATTGGTAACTTCTATGTCATTTGGTTTCTGGTAGAGAGTTGTCTATTTTGGTAATCATACCACACCTTCTAATTTTTATATTTCGCAAGAACCTAATACATTATTTCTTGTTCATTGATATAACAATGAAAAGCGGAAGTTTCCATTCTATTTAGGAGCCATTATTTTTGTCTCTTTCAAAGATACGTACAGATGTAAGAATACGCGTACATGGCATATAATTTTGGTACGCCAGACGCGCCTACATAATACTTATTAGCGGCGTTCAAATCAAAATATTTAGAAAGCAAAATCAAATACGAAGCTAAAGAACCTTTAAACCCGAACATTCCAAAAAATTATGCCAAATATGGATATGGCAATATATGACAGGAGGTAGAAAAACCTTAGTATTTAGAATAATTCAAATTTTATAATTCATTTTAAAATTTTGCTTTGCAAGGAAAAAATAACTGCTTAACCATAAAAGAAAGCCGAAAGATACCAAAAGGATATTCAAACCCATATAGACCAACAACTGACAATGTCATGAAAAAACGAACAACGACGAAAAGACAAACAACAGTTCACAAAACACAACATAGAATACTAAAGACCGAGCGACACGAACGCCATCAAAAACCGGGGGTCTTTAGTTTTTTATGTAAGGTTTTGTAATCTGTTGTTTATCTTTTAGTTTTTTCTTTTTTGCCTTGATTTTGTCGGTGTCTCTTTGACTAATTTGATCTTCCGTCTATTTTTTTTTTTATCTTAAAATTGTTATTATCAAAAGGAATAAAACTTCTTTTTGAAAATTCACAATAAAAGAAGACTGATCACCAGCACATTCAAACGCTATAAGATTTATAAGCTGAAGTTACGTAGAAAATACTTTATGAATATGACCTACCGAATTAGACTTGGTTTGTACTTACAAGAGTATCACAACGGATGCCACATGTGGAGCAGGATCTGCTTACCCCTCCGGAGCACCTGAGATCTTCCCCGGTTTTTAGTGAGGGTTGAGTTGCTCAGTCTTCAGTTTTCTGTGTTGTGTTTTGTGTGCTGTTGTTTGTCTTTTGGTATTTTTCTTTTTTTTTTTTTGCCATGGCGTTGTCAGTTTTTTTTTTTTTATTTATGAGTTTGAATGTCTCTTTGGTATCTTTCGCCTCTCTTGAAATGATAAATGCCGGTTTTTGGAATTAATTTTTATCTTAATTATCAATATTATTGATTTCTGTCACTAAATAGATTTAGTAAATACATGATTTAATGATTTGATTTAATTCCATTGAATTTGATTCAAATTATAAATTTCCAAACGATACAATTTCTTGAAGTGATTTTGTAGACTCGGGACATATAGCTTCGAATACAATATAGACGTTTGTCTATTTTTACAGACCGCATGCTGCCCTGATATGTATTATCGGTTATCGAGTCTCTTTGCATTGTATTATATATAGTTGATTGTAAAGCATAATGATTTTAACATCACTGTGTAAATAAAATGTGACTTAAATGATTGAATATTTATTTTTAAAAACAGTGCTTGTATTTTATCCCGTCTTTAAATTCAAGATACCATTTCTCAATATAACTGCAAATCACTCTTTAGTTTCTGTATCTGAAATAAAGATTATACAAGAAAACTGTTATACCGGTATTCAATTTACTACCAGAGCAATATGAAAGTTAATTAAGAAACTAACTTGAATAAGTCCACATTGCTTTTCTTTAAAAAAAAAAAAAACCTTCATAAGGTATACCATCTTAAAAAGGGAGAAAGCATAAAAAAAGACTGGAAAGAATCAGAAACAATTATCAATAACTAATTTATAAGCTTAATATGTTTAAAAGATTTCTTACCTCCATTACATATCATATCCTTATTCTTCAAAATATCAATGATTTTATCATGGCCATTCTTCTCAGCATACATAAGAGCTGTCCATCCATATATATCATATTTGCTCATGTCACAATCATTGCTGATAAGAAATGAGACAAAACGCTCCCGCTCAGATTCAACTGCACTCCCTGTCCTGTTTGATTTCCGGTTTCTCAGACATGTTTCGATTAGTGGTGTATTACCGAAGTAATTTATACAGTTTACCCCTGCACCTTTTGAAATTAGATCTGTAGCCAGCTGAAATCTATCTCTCCGTATTGCTTGAAATAAAGCACCAGTCCTGTCATTTTCATCATCTTTTGAAAATCCTGCTCCCATTTTACTCTGCTAGTCGATCGGATAAAAATCATAAAACCTCAGAAAACTGTACTTGTTCTCGAACGAGTACAGAAATATTTCTTTGGAGTTGCAATAAACTTTTTAATATATGATTTGTTTGTTCATATAAAGGTCATATTTAGCACCTTTGATTTATTTTACGTCAATAACAGACGTAATTTTAGTAGACATACGACATTATCGAAAGGAAGTACGCATAAGGATGGGTTAGGTGTGATATTTGTAAGAAATTCTTATGGTTGTTACCAATATCAAGGAAATAAGAAAATCGACACACGGGTAATTTAAAATAGAAAAAAGTCAGATATGGCGACAATATTTGCCAACAACAGATCAGACTTAAAACCATAAACAAATTGGTACTGTTAATGTTATCAAAGCTTACGCACCTATGTTTTAACCAGTATATATCTCCCTTCGTTTGCACAATGCATTTTTTCCAATCAAACCATTTACATCAGCTATATTGGTAGGCAACTTTTCTTTGATTAACCAAAACAACATGCTAAAAAACTCATCAAAGCTACCAGTATTAACCAAGATGGTTTAAATGACAATATATTTCTAAACGAAAATATGGCAAAATATGGGACCAGATATTTATAGAATGATTCTATAGTAAATGGTAAGGATTTCAGAAATATCTAAATATCATGGTTTTGGTATATTCCATGTAAAAGCGCTATATGTATTATAAACTTCATATGGAGAAATTTGCACCACTTTCGTAGTGTTTGCATATACAATGGTGCAAATATTGTTCACTATATAAGTGTTCTTGTATTTTGATTCGATATTTGTATCTACTGCTAATAAGATTATTCGTTCTTGATGTGAAAATTCAAAATAAGGAACATGTTTAAACAACATACATGAATAAAAATAAAGTAAACCTGAAGGAAACGTCAATGCGGAAGTAACCCAATGATTTACAAACAACCAAATTGCAGATCTAGAGGTCAACATATAATCTTCAACAATAGAAAGGTTATCTTTATAATAACTATGAGTATCAACATATAATAACAGACAACAACTGACAAGGCTCCAAACTTTTTTAGCACCTTCAATTTATTTGAAGTTATTTAATTATTGACAGAAGACAAATGCCATTAACGAGATAAAGGGCTAATTAGGATGGGCTTTGTGTGATATTTTCAAGTTAATACGAAATCATAAGTTAAAAGTGAATATTCTTACGGTTATTTCCAATATCAAGGAGTTCAGAAAATCGACGTCAGGCTATTTAAAATCGGAATAAATAAGTCAAATATTATGACGTCCATGTTTAGGTTTTAGTTTTCTATGTAATGTTTTGTTGACTTGAATGTCTTTTCGTCGTTTTTTCCATGGCGTTGTCAGTTTTCCTTCGATGTATGAGTTTTTAATGTTATCTTGGTCACGCCGCCACTTTTTATGAAGTATATTGTAATTAAAAAGATTTTGTTCAAAATTCTTCATAAATAATACATTCAAAGTATGTTGAATTCGTATTCTAGGATGTTGCAATGTTTTATAAACCATGGAGAATTTTTTTTATCAGTTTCTATTGTTTAACACTAACCGCTAATTCAAAATTGACAAAGAAAAAAAAATGTATTTACAAAAATTCCGAACTCCAAGGTGAATTCATTAAAGGGAGAAGACCATAAAACATGACAAGGCCAAACGCTCGACTATACCAACCAACCGAACGAACGGAAAACAACAGTCATATTCCTGAGTTGGAACATACATTTTCTAAAGAAATTGGTTTGTTAAACCTGGTGTTATAGCTAGCTAACCCCCAAGTTGGATGACAGTTGTTTAAAGTTCAGTTATATTGACAAAATTGGGTGAGCAACCAAAATAGACATAATACGTAAACGTGACATTAATTTTCCCCGATAAAGTACACATTAAGCAAAATATAAATACAAGGATGAACAAAATTAAAACAATACTATAAAAACATCATGGGTAGGAATCGTACCTCTTGACCCACCCGCATCAGGAACGTTAAAAGCCAAATTCTGGAAAGCTGGATGCTCAAATACCAAGTCACGTCAAGAGTAATGCGACTAAAAGGGAATAATAATATAAAGTAGAAAAAGCAACTATAAAGTACTAGCAAATTAAGTGATCCAAAATTTTTATGTTTAAGTTGTTGATTGGTAAGAATGGTTCTAGGTTATAGCTTTTATACACTTCGTTAAACATTTGTTTGCTATACTTTTGTTATAATTTGGCATTTAATCATTACATTAAGTTTCATAAAAAGATTCCAGAAAATTTTGGACATCAGTCTAATATTTTGCTTTTTATTAATTGTACAAGTCAGCAAGAAGAAGACCACAGTTGGATCCCAGGAAGCTAACAAATAAAGAAAATTAAGACTGAGGGCCGGTAGTCCTTTAGAATAAATTTGAATATTTCCAACAAAAATAAAATTTTATGGTTTACAATGTATATGCACTTTTTCACCTGTTTGTTCTTGTCTATCTGCAAGTCATTGGCCCATACAGGGATTAAGGGATTTTCAATACAGTAAAGTAAAGTTTATCACAATCCTTTATGGTTATCTTCATGTATATATATACAGTCAAAAATTCAATGTCTAGAGTGTCATATGCATCCAACATGACATCCGAGACTACCGTTGCTTACTACGTATCAATGCCTCTTTTCGACAGATTTTTATATAGACTTCGTTTTTATATAAATATTTTTATTGTTATGTTGGATTTGAATTTGGCCGTGTTCGTCCACATATTCCATTGATCGGGTGCGAGTTAATTTTTTTCCAAATGCAGTTGCGTTTTTCTAAATATTATAGCTTATATTTAGAGGGCTTCATCCCTTAAACTTCGCGAACAAAGGCACTTAAATCCATAAAAGCGCTTTTGGAA
Organism: Mytilus coruscus; assembly: GCA_017311375.1. Taxonomy (NCBI): domain Eukaryota; kingdom Metazoa; phylum Mollusca; class Bivalvia; order Mytilida; family Mytilidae; genus Mytilus; species Mytilus coruscus. The sequence continues at coordinate 83,054,684 of CM029595.1, read as the reverse complement.
GCATGAAATTTATAAAGAGTTCTTTTAATTAATTATTTTCGCTTTTAAATTTTAAAATCTTTGCAAACTTGAACAAGAAAGAGATGATAAATACTATTGAAAATGACAGGTTATCACTTAGTTTTTTTAGTATATGCTCTCAATAAATATAGATGCAATCGTGGGGTATAGTTCAATGATACGCGATTTTATATTTGAATCGATAAGAAAACTTAAATTATGATCAGGGATCATTGTTAATTTTCCAATTGTTAAAAGGATAGATAAAATGTTCTCAAAAATATATATGAGTAGTAACTTTTAATGTTATTTATTTTTATTTTGTGCACATGGCGATATTTTCCTCTGATATCAAACGGCGCTGGACACTTAAATAAAATTATTTTACAGACAATTAAACATTGTCTTAAAGTGAAATTGGATCTCAAAGGAGTGGGATGTCTGATAACTTTATATCCTGTCATCCCCTAAAAGAGAGGCAAAAGATACCGAAGGCTTAATCAAACCAATAAATCGAAAACTAGCTGACAGTGTCATGGCAAAAACACACCACAGTAAACTAAAACTAAGCAACACGAATTTCACCAAAATCCGGGCTGGATCTCAGGTGCTCCGGCAACTTAAGCACATCCTGATTCACATGTGGCACCCGTCGTGCTGCTCATTTTAGTACAAATCCGGTGATAAGTCTAATTTGGTATGTCACATTTTAGGAAAAGAGGATTAAATTGAAGTTATTGTACGGAATGACCTCTCTGGATGGAAGTTGTAGTAAATATTGGCTTGATTCTCCCTTAAAACATCATAAAGATTTCTAGAACAGAATTTCCAAATGAAAACATTTGGAACCATAACACAAGATAAGTATACATTATGTCGCTTTTCTCTTAAGAATTTTTAAGTTACGTGTTTGTGATAACACACGCTCGTTTATCAGTGGTGAGTGCTTCGTTACTGAAATGATTTATAATAACACACTTTCTTAAAGTGCGAATCTCCTTACCGACCTCTTCTTATTTTCATATGAGTCGGAGTTCCTTTAGACAATTGTCAAAACAAGAAGATCAAAGAAGCCAGACCATTTAATTTCACATTCAGGTATATTGATGATGTTCTTTCCATTAACAATCCAAACTTTTCTGATTGAGTTCCATTAATATATTACCAGAACTAGAAATTAAAGAAACAGCAGACACGGCTTTCTCCGCCTTCTTTTTAGACTTATACCTCGAATTTGACATAAGCGGTCATCTCAGTACCAGAATCTATGACAAGCGAGACGATCTTAATTTTGAAATTATCAATTTCCCCCACCTTAGCATCAATATACCAACTTCACCTACATATGGGATATACATTTCCCAACTCTTTCGGTATTCAAGAGTTTGCAGCTGCTACTCAGACTTTATAAAACGTCACCAATGTCGTAAGTGAGCCGACAGTTGATGAACCAGGGTTATGTCAAAGAACGTCTAAACTTAAATGCGGCCAAGCTTAGCGAAAGGTAGTGCGACGTAATCAGTCAAACAAACTTTATTAGATTGACTCGTAAAGGAACGATCGTTTTCATTGGTCAATTCAAACCTTCGACCTCACACCTGCGAAAATAGAACACGCGTACTATAAGTTGAATGGACTGATCAGTATTCACGTAACCGGTCAATTTTGTTATAACCTTCCATCGTCGTAGTCACGTACATGATTGTGTTCTTGATTATCCCATAGCAATTCTAGCTTTTATATACATGTGCATGTAAAATTCATTGAATTCATAATTTTGTGCAATAGTAAAATTTTAAACTTTAAAATCTTAACAGGTTTCACATCGAAATGTTTAATTCAACCTCTCAGTTGGTTATGGATTAAGAAATCTACCATTTTATTTTGATGGGAGTGGGGGCTTGGATGAAACAATTTGTTCTTTTTTTTAGTTGTAATCTCTGTCCAGTCTTTTCATTTTTAAGTCTATTTGGTCCTGCCTTTTTATTAGTTTGTCCAAATTTTTTACATAAATCGTCATCCGTTGCTTGCTCATCCTGCCTTTTTTCTTTTTGAGAAAAATCCCGAAATTCTAAGTAAATTCAGAACATGTAACCAACCATACTTTGTTTAGAGAAAATGGAGATGGCAAACCATGGCACAGTGGAAGGACATGTACTTTATAAACTTCAGCGATATACTTAATGAATTTTATAATTAACTGTTTTGCTATTCTCGGTTGAAAACGAACGTAAATTATATATTGTAAATATTTAAATAGCTACATAGAAAACAATCAGTTTTAAAGTCATATGAAACCTCAAATTTAAAAAAATGATGCATATGTTTTTTTATAACTAAATGGATAGTTTTCACTATAAAAACCTATGTACATATACTTTTTTTCTGAAGAAAATTCTATGAATTGTCCACATTTAGATAAAGTTTACTTTTTTTTAATTGCTTGCTTCCAGGAAGCAATTCGCCGACATATTTTCCGTATGCAAAGTGACCTTTGCGTGACTCGTCTCGTAAAAATCCGGTGATCGCAATACGCATGGATCTCTCATTGAAATAAACTATTATCTGATTGTACATGTTATACACGTGCTCAATATCCATGCTTCTTTGTTGATTGTTTACTATAAGGTGACAATCGGTAAACTTCGGCTTCAAAACACGACACATAATTAGCCGCCATTTTTTCACATTATAACAGACATATAGAAAAAAAAATTCACGATTATACGATATATTTGCGTAAAAAATGATAACATTGTGCACAGAAGACTAAGTTTATGATAAATACATGCATTGGTTCAATAATTGAATAAACATTATTTTTCACCAGTCACTCCTTTCAGCGTGTTTATTCATTAAATGTATTGATAAAAAGGTGGGTCCTTTCTTGTACATGCATTCAGTCATCCTTATTAATAATTTCTTAATATTTCGTTTATCAGTTTATCTCACATGTATGATTTTGTATTTCATTTTAAATACGCATGCATACTACACGTCACTTTGGCGGATAGTTCAACAATGTTATGCAAATCACTATTCTTACGGTATGAAATTAAAAGATAAGTTTTCAGCCAATTAAAATCGAAAACAGTACATTTATATTGTTCCTTATATTTCTCACATGTATTTATTTTTTTTTAGTTCCACACATACAAAAGAAAAAATCTTCGCCGATGTAACATTTCAATCCTTTTTACACCAACATGCCTTCACTGAATTCATTTGAATTTCGTGGTGACCATGATAGTACATTGCATACTACGTCTTCATTCACGTGTACAAATGATACGATTATTGTTGTTTTGTTACTATATTTCGGGGACAATTTGCTCCGTTTATGATACGTAATTTCTGAATGACCAAACGCTTAGCTACTGTGTAACGTTCTGTATGTTCGTTTTATAGCATGAAAACACTAAAAGAGGAATGTGCAACCCATCATAAATTATTGTAATTATTGTAATGGATCAGTATTATGAGATCCTTATTATAAGTAACTACGACATTGAAAGAAATTAAAAGTGGTTCCTTAATCATCCGTATAAAAGCGGCACATGCATTTTATTTTATCCTTATATTTTTCATAATGCGGTACAAGATAATTATGTTGCTGCAGTATAATATTTCGACACAACTATTTGAAATTCACAAAACATTTATTTAATTCTTTTGACCAAAGATTTGTAAACTATACATTGTCAAATCCTTGTTTTTACGTTCGTAGTAACATAGTACATTCCATAGTCAGTCACCTGTGTCAATTCACGTGCACACCACGATTGTTGTTGTATTTGAATCTTTCGGCCAATGAAATGAGACGTTACAAGTTGTTTGTTTGTGATACACCAGAATGTTATCAATGAACTATCAAACGCTAAAGTTGACTGCATTTCAGTGTAGTCCTTTTTCTAAAAAAGTTCATCGGAAGATACCAAAATTTTGTTGATAAATATTCCGTATCGACTTCACAAAAAATACATGATGGTCTTGAAGTAAAGATTCTAGGTACTGACGTTGACGTTGTTTATCATCTTAATTACGTGTTATAGTGTTTCTTCTATTTTTGTTTGTATATTTTCAATTTTTACTGTTTAGTCTATTTTGGGTAATATATTTTTGGCGTGGCTCGGTATTTATATATCCCGCCATTGTGTTATTGTGCTATGGTCATTTTTGTATTCTTGTCTTTTATTTTTGCTTATGTGCTTAGTCTATAGAGTGTCTATATGCCATTTTGTTTTTCTTTTCTGAAATATTTATTTGTTTTTATAGTGATTAAGATTATAACACATGACTGCTGTGCCCAAATTTTTGACATTTTTACCTATTATGTCTGTTTGCTTTGCTCACACATTGTTGTCAATATAATGGAATTCTGTGCGACTGTCATACAAGTGAGAGGATTAGCTAGCTATATAACCACCATGAGATGCCTGTACCAAGTCAGGAATATGACAGTTGCTTTCCATTCGTTTGATGTGTTTGAGGTTTTGATTTTGCCATTTGATAAAGGACTTACCGTTATGAATTTTCCTTGGAGTTCGGTATTTTTGTTATTTTACTTTTAAATTGTCCGGGTAAAATTAGATTTAGAAAATTAGTATGAAACTAAGGTTCCAAAGCCCTCACACAAAGTTGTCCTTTTGATGGATTTGGCTATCATTCTTGGCTTCCTTTTTCATGTTTTTGGTGAAATAGCTCTTCACATGTTTTGGATCTTATATATTATCAACTTTCTAGCAATTGAAGGTAGATCCAGAAAAGTGTTTCGGACGCATACACTTTATTTAGAGTTATTTTCATAATTCAACACACTGAAATTATGTAGGATTAGTTTGAATTATTACTTAAAAAGCAATTATAATTCATATATTTATGGACTTTCGCAGGAACCCAATACATTATTTCTAGTTCATCGATATGTTTTCGTTTTATTTAGTAGCCATTTCTTTTGGCCCATTCACAGATGAAAGAATACACGTACAGTGCATATACATTTTTAGTACACCAGACGCCTCTACATAAGACCAATCAGTGGCGCTCAAAGCAAAATATTTAGAAGGCAAAATGAAATACGAAGGTGAGGAGCATTTAAACCCGAAAAGTTATGTCAAATATGGATATGGTAATCCATGCTAGGGGATAGAAAAATCTCAGTATTTCGAATAATGAAAATTTTAGTGATATTAAAGGGATATTCAAACTCACAAATCGAAGACAAACAACTGACAACGTCATGACAAAAAATAACACGAACGACGACTAAAAGACAAACAACTGACAACGTCATGGCAAAAAAAAAACGAACAACGACTAAAAGACAAACAACACTTGACAAAACACAACATAGAATACTAAAGACTGATCGATACAAATGCCATCAAAAACCGAGAGTCTTTTATTTTTCATGTAGTGATTTGGAAACTGTTGTTTGTCTTTTCGCTTCATTTTTCTTTATTGCCAAGATTTAGTCGGTGTCCCGTTGATCCTCATTTTTTTTTTTTTTTTTTTTGGGGGGTCTTTTTTATCTGAAGTGGTATTTTCAACAGGAATAAAACATTTTTTGATTTTTTTTTAAGTAGACCTCTAGCACATTTTAACACTGTAGGTTACACTTTGTAAATACAGCTGTTTCTCAAACCACGCCTCTTTTGGGAGATATAGAATATTCATAGATAATTAATTTTGTTTACATACTGGTTCCCAGTTATGATCTCTAGGTTTCATCTCATAGAGACATAACTTGGGAATGTTACCAGTAAATATACATATGCATATTGTCTATATAGAAATCTGTGGTAATCCTACAGTCAAGGTAGGGATAGTTAAGAAATTTAGTATTAGTTTAAACTCTTAGAAGTTCGGGGCATATAAACGTTGAAAATATGCCGCACAGCCCTATATTTTGACCTTTGAAAAAAATTGTAGTGCCTATGAACTTTCCATTCTAGGATATGATTTTTTTCAAAACTTCATAGTAAAAGTGGTACAGTTTTAGCCGTAAAAGGAGTTCCTATGGGAAATTGCATTGTCAATATTTACAGAAATGCAACCTATATTGGGTGAAAAAAGAGAACATACAGAATTTAACCAAATTTGGTTTTTTCTCGCAGATTTTAAAGAAATTAACTCAAATATGAAGTTTTATAAATATTTCATGAAGATTGAGAAAATCCTGGGCTTTAACTATGATGACTCAGCATAAATTCACAGTTTACAGTATGCATAGTTTACTTTAAGCCCTGAATGCAAAATAAATTCATAATATATGCATATTTGTAAGTTAAATTGTTTAGAAGTGCTTATATTTACTCTTCGCAGTCATTGAAACTCATAGATTCTTCCTGAATATTATTGATGGGGTGTTTTTGTCCTGTCGATAACCCAAAAGTAAGCCGTAACGCCTAAATGTGCTTTTTGTCACCGCGGCATAAAAATACAAGCTAGAAATACAAAATATCTCAACAAAACTTACAATAGTGTGTTCTATCCTGAATATGTACTAAATATTCCATATTGCTAGAAACAGCAGAATAATTTAGGAAATTTGAGGCCCAGGGCAAAAACAGAAAATTGCCTACCCCTGGGTCATAGAACAAATAATTTAATTTGTAAATGCTATGATTTTATGATTTTAAAGGTATTTATATAGAAAACAATAACTGTGCTTGGAAGTTATGCAAAATTAGATGTTAGCAGTCATTTCTATAAAATTTTAAGTGAATTTATACATCAGACTGGTATCTGCATACATACAACTATTGCAAATATGGCTTTGTTTTAACACTTCTAGCTTATATATTAGCTAAATTATGTCAGATATATGGTTAGAGATGATACTGTTGTGACAAGAATTCTAAACTGACTATTTGAGGCAGAAATGTTGAACTTTCATTGACAAATAGGCATACAGTAAAATGTTGACTGGAGACACAGGCAGGATTTGATACTTTATATAAACTTGAATGTTGGAATGATTGACTGCTAAACATAACATTTACAGTATTCTGAAATGCTTTCAATATGTTATCAGAACAGTTTTAAACAGGTTCTAGGCATTTTATGTCAGAAAACTTGCAAATAGGGTAAGCTGGCAATAATTAAAGTCTTGTTTTCAAATTCTTTTAAAAATTGAAACAGGGAGGGGTATCAAATGAACAGTAAAACAAAACTTAGAGTTTATGCAGTGATTTCTTTAAGGCTATAATTCTGATAAATAAGTATTAATGTGAGAGAAAGTGTTTTAGAGAATTTTCTATTGGAATAAATGTTTGTATAGGTTACACTTTGTAAATACAGCTGTTTCTCAAACCACGCCTCTTTTGGGGAGATATAGAATATTCATAATAATTAATTTTGTTTACATACTGGTTCCCAGTTATGATCTCTAGGTTTCATCTCATAGAGACATAACTTGGGAATATTACCAGTAAATATACATATGCATATTGTCTATATAGAAATCTGTGGTAATCCTACAGTCAAGGTAGGGATAGTTAAGAAATTTAGTGTTAGTTTAAACTCTTAGAAGTTCGGGGCATATAAACGTTGAAAATATGCCGCACAGCCCTATATTTTGACCTTTGAAAAAATTGTAGTGCCTATGAACTTTCCATTCTAGGATATGATTTTTCAAAACTTCATAGTAAAAGTGGTACAGTTTTAGCCGTAAAAGGAGTTCCTATGGGAAATTGCATTGTCAATATTTACAGAAATGCAACCTGTAAGATTGTATTGACATGATCAAGAACACGTTTAATTAGAGGAAATAAGTTCACATAGAAAAATGCTATTTTTTAAATATCTCTTTAACAAAGAAATAATAAAAGGGGTCATCCCAACTCCAACGACTTTAGTTTAACAAGTCTCGTTTTTACACTAGCGTCTATTGCTAATATTATCCTTTATGAATCTGGAAGGATGCATATCATTTGTTTCTATAATCGTTTTGATCATTTGAAATGATAAATGTCGGTTTTTGAAAATTTATGTTTTACAGATCAATAGTATTGACTTTTGTTACTGGATAAACGAGTAAATTCTCGAAGGGTTAAAATTGGCTCTAAGATTTTGATGTTTTTTAATTAGGCCAAAATAGTACAAAATTTCACATAGAAATAGTTGTGATATTACTATTAATACAAACTTTATTTTGGCACACCTCATTAAAAGTTATGATGTATTGACTCTTAAAGTATGCATTATTTGTGTTGTAACGTCAGTTTTGGTCAAATTTTCAATAGTTCTTAACAGTTTTTAGCATAATTTACTTTGGCCACCACCCATGATCCAGTTGGTTTTTGTGTCTAGGGATTCGATATCATCATTGGCAACTTTTGGTTACAGAACATATTGGATCCTAGACTCCGGGTATATCCAAAATGTGCTGAAATTGAAGCCAAGAATGTACTCTTATGAAGAGATTTATTTTAACAAGGAAGTTAGGCTTTTGAAATAATTCCATTTAAGAACCAAATTTTGGTCATTTTGAAATTGTATGATAAAGTTGAAATTCAAGGGCATATTTGGACTAAAGGGAACATTGTCCTTTAGTATACAAATAACTTGATGATAAGATTTGATTCGATTTTCTAATACTTCAAAATCGCCATTTCTTGAAGTAATTGTCTAGATTGGGGGAATATTTCCTCGAATACATTATAGACGTTTGCCTATTGTTACAGACCGCATGCTGCCTTTTATATGCACTTACGATTATGGAAGCTCCTTGCATTGTATTAGATATAGTTAATTGCAAAGCGTACCAATTTTTACATCATTGTGTAAATAAATTGTGACTTTAATGATTGAACAATTATTTTGTAAACAGTAATGATATTTTATTTCGTCTTTCAGTTTAAGATACCACTTCTCCATTAGAAGACTGCTACTCACTCTTTAGTTTCTGTATCTGAAATAAAGTATATACAAGAAAATTCATTTTATGATATAAATATTTTTTTTAATTCAAGTCCTATGTTCCTTACTAAATAATATTTTAGAGAAAAATTGCTATGTCCAATTTACCACCAGAGCAATATGAAAGTTACATTCTCAATTTTTCACAGGAACTAACTTGAGAAGCCAAAATCACTTTTCTTGAAAAATCTTCATAAAGTTTACCATTTGAAAAAGAGAAAGTATAAAAAAATGAAGCACAAATAACTATCAATAACTAATTTATTAGCTTAAATATTAAGAATTCTTACCGCCACTACACATTATATCCTTTTTCTCCAAAATATCAATGATGTTATCATGGCCATTCTTCTCGGCATACATAAGAGCTGTCCATCCATATATATCATATTTGCTCATATCACAATCATTGCTGATAAGGAATGAGACAAAACGCTCTCGGTCAGATTCAACTGCCCTCCCTGTCCTGTTTGATGCCCGGTTGTTCCGACATGTTTGTATTAGTGGTGTATTACCAAAGTTGTTCATACAGTTTACCCCTGCACCTTTTGAGATTAGTTCTGTAGCCAGCTGAAATCGATCTCTCCGTATTGCTTGAAATAAAGCACCAGTTCTGTCATATTCATCATCTTTGGAACATCCTGCTCCCATTTTACTATGCTGGTCAGATAAAAATATTGAAACCCAAGAGAACTGTTCTTGTCCTCGAATCAGTTTGAAATATTTCTTTGGATTTAAAAGATTTTTTAAATTATGCTTTATTTGCTAATGTAAAAGATTATGTTTAGCACCTTCATTTTATTTGACGTCATTTAAATTACCAAACTGTCATTAACGAAATGACTGATCAGGATGGGTTAGGTGTGATATTTTAAGAAAATACCAAATCATAGGTGAGTGAAAAGTGATAATTCTTTGGTCATTACAAATATTTAGGAATTCAGAATATTGACGTCGGGATTATTTTAAACATCGAAATAATTCAGACATTTTGACTTTCATGTGTCAAACACAGATCAGTTTTAGTTTTCTATGTCGTGTTTTGTTGAGTTGTTTGTCTTTTCGTCGTTTATTCGATACCGTTGTCAGTTTCTCTTCGACTTATGAGTTTTAAATGTCGTCTTGGTATTTCCGCCACTTTTTTATACGATATATTTCCATTAAAAAGATCATTTCAAAAGTGTTCATCAATAATACATTGAAAAGTATGTTGAATTCGTATTCTAGGGCGTTGCAATATGTCATCAATCGCGGAGAATTTTCCTGTGTCTACCAGTTTGTATTTCTCAACAATGACCGCTACTTCAAAGTTTACAAAGAAAAAAAAGTATTAACAAAAAAAGCGAACTCAAAGGTAAATTTGAAAAAAAAAGGGGAAGTCTTTAAACCTGGCGAAAATAAACGGTCATATTCCTAATTTGGTACAGGCATTGTGTGAAGAAAATGATGAGTTTAACCTGGTTTTATAGCTAGCTAAAGCTCACATTTGTATGACAATTGTTTATAGTTCCGTTGACAAAATTGGGTGAACAACCGATATAGGCAATTGGTAAACATGACAATAATTGGGAACCAGCAGCCAAAACTGATTTAAAAATTCAAACAAACATACAAATGAATCTAACTAAGACGTACAAAAAGGTTTTTGCAATTGATAGTAAATAACAATATTGTAAAACATAATTCCATATACGTTTTACAAATAATTGGGATCCAGCAGTCAAGACTGTGTAAAGATACATCGCAACCATACAACCACAAAAGATTTAAACATTCAAACAAATTTACAAATAATATGACAAAGATGCCAACAAAAAAAGTTCTTGTAGTTGATAGTACATACAGTATAGGAAAACATAATTTCATATGCACTTTCCGGATAAAGTACAAATTAACCAAAACATAAATACAAGGATTAACAAAATTAAAACAACACTTTAAAACCTCATGCGTCTGCATCAGGAACGACCGAATCCAAAAACCGGTTAGCTGGATGCAAAATTGCCGAGTCACGTCAAGAGTCATACGACCAAAAGGAAAATAAAAGTACAAAGACAAACAAAAGGGAAAAACTGTTATGTAAATAAAATGATACACAACGTCAGAAAATGTCTTTGTTTAAAGTTATGGGATGGTAAGTATGGTTCAAGGTTATAGCTTTTATATACTAGTACTTTGTTAAACATTTGGAATTTACTATACTGTAACCGGAGAGCATGATTCTACATATAAAATCGTCTTTGTCTTCACCGGAATTCGAACCCGGGAACTCTGAGTTAACAGTCAGCGCTCTAACCGACTGAGCTTAAGAAGTACTTCCTTAGCTCAACCGCTTACGGCTGACTAAGTTTCTACTAATGAAGGGAAGCAATCCCGTCACACTTCCCCCACCTCAAGAGTCATCATACCATTATGACTCTCACACACATACCCTAGAAATTCTCTCTAACCACTGGTTTTTTTTTAGTTGGGCACCAAATGTAACCGGAGAGCATGATTTTCATTATAAAATCGCAATGTCTCCACCGGGACTCGAACCCGGGAACTCTGAGTTAAAAGGCAGCGCTCTCACCGACTGAGCTAAAGAAGTACTTCCTTAGCTCAACCGCTTACGGCTGACTAAGTTTCTACTAATGAAGGAAAGCAATCCCGTCACAATACTTCTGTTATAACTTGGCATTTAATCATTATATGTCTTGTTTTTTTTTATTATTTATACACATATTTTATAAACAAATTTATAATTTAGATTTTTTTTAAAACGATGTATATGTGCCTGGATTATAGTCAACATAGTCACCAAAATTTAACTTATGTAGTGAGAGGACATCGGCTATATAGCGGAACGTGACGTTAAAGGATAATGTTAGCTTCCTTCATTCTTAATGAGAAGCTCCTGTATGTAGTCTACCTTATATGAATAAAGGAACTAGTCGACAAGAGGATCGAGGAGCACAGTTGGTTCCTTTCCAGGATGGCAACATATAAGACTCTTTAATAAACAAAAGTCATTAAGACTGAAGGAAGGTAATCCTTGAAAATATACTTGAATATTTCCAACAAAATTATAATTTTATGGTTTACAAAGTATATGCACTTTTTCAATTTTTTGTTCTATTTTGTTTGTAACCCGTTGGCCCATGTGGTCATTATAAATGTTTTGCAATAAAGTGAAGTAAAGTTTATCATAATTCTTTATATATATCTTCATGTATATGTAACAAGTCTAAAAGGGTACAACATCACCAAAAAATTACAATAAAATGAACAAATGTTAAATGTTTCGGATAACAGATATCCTTCATCAGTATGAATATGATGTAAAATGAATCTATGCTGATTATAAAACTAGAACAAACTTGAAATTTATACAATAAAACAGTTAAACCCGAACATCATAGAGACGCTTGTACAATTCTAAATTTTTTTGTAAACATGACGTAGGTTATATAGCTATTGACAACAGAGTCTGCAAAGATATGCTTTAAATAAAAATAGTAATGTGCGATATGAGCTGGTACAATTCTAAAAAAAAAGGTGACGACAGTTACGATGTTACAACAACGATTGCGTGGAAATACATTCTCAATAAACAGCACTGACCGATCTAAACTTGAATAATATTTCAAATTTGACAACGGTAGAGTATTTATAACAGAGGCTGCGTATTTAAACATCCCAAATAAATAGCAGTTTGATAATGATTAGAAAAAAAAATAATAGTAAATTTTGACAAAGGTTAAATATTTGAACGTGACTGCGTATTTGTACATCCCTCCCAAATGAATAGAACCCTATAATTTAAACTGGTATAATTCAAAATTTCTTAAAACTGTAAGAGTCCAGTACGGAAGCCTAAAATACTGGAAACAAGTGATGGTAGGAAAATGAGTGATGGTAGGGAAAATGAGTGACTCATTCTATGTTTTTTCATTTATGCCCTCTGGGGAAACTGTCCTTAGCTTTCTTATCCAAAACCTTTCCCGAGCAAGTCTGTCGGCCCTTGACCAACCCTCGTTGTGGTCTATGATTGTGATGGTAAGGGTTTTGAGATCAGCTTGGGCGTGCCCAGGTGATCTCAAATGACGACTTACGGGAGGTCGGGCTTGCAGGTGTAGTCACTTCGATGACCATTCATGCGTTTGTTGAATGGCTGTTCTGTCTCGCCAACATACTGCATGCCACATCGACACTGAAGAAGGTATACAACATTCTGGGTTTTGCAAGTTACATTGCAAAATATAGTGTACACAGACCCAGTGGAGTGGCAAGTAAATGTTTGAGTATTCAGTATTTGTTGGCAAGTCAGACATCGTCTGTTACCACACGACTTGCACCATCCTGCAGTTGAACAGCTTTTATTGGAGGAGACGTCAGCTCTCACAAATAAGTCTTTCAGACTTTTTGGTCTCCGAAAAGCTAAGACAGGAGGTTTGGGAAAGATCTTGGACAATTTTGGGTGCTTGGCAATAGTTTGCCAATAGGCACGGATCAAACGTGAAAGGTTAGTAAATAGATATAGGAAGATGTAGTATGAGTGCCAATGAGACAACTCTCCATCCAAGTAACAATTTATAAAAGTAAACCATTATAGGTCAAGGTAGTAAAGGTGGGATTGTATGTTAAAACAAACGGAACTATTTTGCTGCGCCTCTTCTGTTTGTACTGTAATAGGTCATTGCGGCTGTTTTTGTTAGCACGCGCAAACCCCTTATCTATGTCCCATTGTATATGTATATACATTCAAATAGTCAATTTGAAGAGTGTCATCTACATCCAAAATAACGTCCAAGACGACCTGCGCTAGCCTCTGTATGTATTAATACCTCATTTGGACATAAATTAAATAAAAATTGAGCGTAGAGTTCTATATAGACTTTGGTTTTTATTTAATTAATTTTTATTATTATGTTTTCCTTGTTTTGTTTTGTTTTGGGTTATTTTGCTGCGTTCGACCACGTATTCCATTTATCGGGTGCGACTTGAATTGCGTCTTATATTAATTAATGCAGGTACGTTTTCTGGAAGACATTTTCCCTAGAATATATTGGAAAAAAATCTATCACTCTATTAATTAAAAAGTAATTCAAATCACCAAGTTCAATAAGGAAAATATCATCATAATCAGAAGTTTATAAACACTCGCGAATAATGACAAACATATGCCCATCGTATAATACTGTAAATTCAGAAATTATTGCGATGTTTTTATTATTGCGAAAAATGCGACAGGGTTATAATCGCAATAATTTAAAGTCGCATTTTGAAATTTTTATATGAATTAAACAGGATTTTCTCAATATCGCAAAATTAAAATCGCATTTTAGTCTAAAATGACAAAATCGCAATAATAAATGCACGCAATAATTTCTGAATTTACAGTATTGCATTTGTTAGAAGGAGTTGTGTTAACTTATCAAAAAGTCTTCAAAGGTAAGCGACTTACATGTGTGTCTGATTGATGAATCGGCAATTGCAAGAAAGATAGGCAGACCTATCCGAAGAAGAGGAAAACTGATGTGATAGCTACGGAAATTGTTTGTTCGTTAATAATCAAGTGAATTTCAGTACCTCGCTACTTATAACAATAGTATACATAGCTTACTTTTAGAGGAACTTCAAACTTGCAACTGAAACAATAACAAAGGCATAAAATTTTGCAAGTTAAAAAATAACTTCATGGGCTTTTCAACGAGAATTTTTTTTATCATTTTATTAATGATATGAGATGATAAAATTGGGTCATTTCCCAAGCGCCTTTAGTTTTACTGTCCTATATTGATATTTATCAATACGATGTATTCTTCATCGTTTGTTAACTTTTACGTGTTGATCTTTTAAAATCGTGAAATGCTGTGTTTATTACGTAGATTTTATTGATATGGGTGACTGCTGTAAGTTTATGGTGTCAAAATGAATTGATGCAAATGTTATATATATATATACATGGTTTACGAATTTCCCTTGCTTTTTTTATTGAATTTATTCCCATAATACTTTTATTTTGGCCGTTTTCACTTAAGATAATCCTTCAGATTCTCGACTAGACTCGGGACATATATAGAACATAATATGGACGAGTGTCTACTGTTTTGTTACAGATCGCATGCTGCCCTGTATATGTACTAATGATTATTGAATCGTCTTGCATTAAATGAAATAGAGTTGGTTGAAAAGCATATCAATTTTAACATTATTCTTCAAATAAAAAGTAAATCCAATGATCAAATATTTATTTTGAAAACACTGCTTGTATTTTATCCGGTCTTTCATTTTGAAATACCACTCCTTGATTTGTAGACTGCAACTCACTCTTGATATCTAGTATCTGTACCTGAAATAATGTATATACAAGAAATAAAGTTGTATGATATATCTTAAAAAATATAATCCTACGTTCCCTAGTAAATCGTGCTTTCCTGCACCAAATATGACAAAAATCAAATAATATTCCAAAATTGAATATTATGCAATCTTGAATATTATTCAGTTTTGAAATATCTGTTAGGAGATATGTTCTTCGGTAATATTCAATTTAATTCTTTGAATTTCAATATTATTAGGAATAGTCAAAATATGTATTCGTATGTTTTCAGCAAAACAAAAGTCTTGAAACACAAGTACACATGAAGCATATCAGGTTATTTAGACATTTGTAGGTATTGCGATAAAAGATAGAAGTAAAGATTCAAATTATGTTTTTAAAAATATTGCTATGTTCACTTTACCACCAGAGCAATATGAAATTTAATTGCTCAATTACAAAATCCTTGAAACTGAATTTGCAGAAATCGCTTTTCTTGATAACATCACCATCAGGTATACCATACAAACGTTGAAAACGAGCGAAAGTATGGCAATAACTAAGAAAATCACATAAATAGTAAAATCTTAAGTGTTACTGTTTTACAAGTCATTTTTCAATAACTAATTTATAACCTTAAAATTGAAAAATTCTTACCGGCACTACATATTATATTCTTGTTCTCCAAAATATCAATGATGTTATCATGGCCATTCTTCTCGGCATACATAAGAGCAGTCCATCCATATATATCATATTTGCTCATATCACAATCATTGCTGATAAGAAATGAGACAAAACGCTCTCGTTCATATTCAACTGTAATCCCTGACCTGTTTGATGTCCGGTTCCTCAGACATGTTTCGATTAGTGGTGTATTACCAAAGTAATTTATACAGTTGACCCCTGCACCTTTTGAAATTATATCTGTAGCTATCTTAAATCGATCTTTCCGTATGGCCTGAAATAAAGCACCAGTCCTGTCATTTTCATCATCTTTTGAAAATCCTGCTCCCATTTTACTTTGCAAGTCGATCGAATAAATACCATTAAACCTCAGAGAACTGTACTTGTTCTCGAATTGGTTTAAAATGTTGCTTTGAATTTAAAACTAAAAATTTTAATATATGTTTAGTTTGTTCGTACTAAGGTCATATTTAACACCTTTAGTTTAATTGACGTCATTTGAAATATCAGTAGGAGACAAAAGTCATTGTCGAAAAGAAGGACTGATAATGATGGGCGAGGTGTGATATTTTAGGAAAAGTTCGAAATCATAACGAAGATTGGAAACTCTTATGGTTATTATCAATATCTCTTTTCATTTGCACAATTTTACTTAAAGTACTCTGATTCACTGAAACAACGTATTAAAAAATCATCTACGTTACCAGTATTAACTAAAAAAAGGTTTAAATGACAATATATTTATATGCGAGTTTGCAGCAAATATGGAATCAGACATTTATGATTAATTCAATAGTAAATTGTATGGATTTTAAAAATATGTACTTATCATGGTTTTGGTATATTCCAGATAAGAGTGCTATATGTAATATAAACTTTAGTCATATGGGAACATTTGCGTCACTTTCGTCGTTTTGCATATACAATGGTGCAAATATGGTTCACTTGATTTTGCCATTAGATAAGGGACTTTCCGTTTTGAATTTCCCTTGAAGTTCAGTATTTTTGCTATTTTACTTTCCACTGTATGCGTGTTCTTATATTTTAGGACTAATTCGATATTTTTATCAACTGCACATAAAATCATTCATTCTTTATCTGATTGCCATAGTAACTGCTTGACATTGTGTTTCTAGATATCGACATGTCTTAATTGAAACATATAATATGTCATCGTATTTCTTTCTTGGTCTGATGATTTGGCATTTCATTCATTTTTGAAGCATGATTTCCTCGTGCACTCTTGAAAATTGAAAATTAAAAATTAGGAACATGCTTATACAACATACATGAATAAAGAAAATGTGGAGTAACCGTTAATGCGGAAGAAACCCAATGATTTATAAACAACCAAATGGCAATTCTAGAATGGCAACCAACATATAATTGTCAACAATTGAAAGATATTTTATAATAACTATAAGTATCAAGATGTACTAACGAGACTAATATCATGGGATAGCCACCTAAATATATGTAGGGTTAAACTAGTGTTCCGTAAATTTGCGGTTGTTGTTTTTGCCATGGGTTGTTTCTCTTCTATTAGGTTTGAATGTTCCTTTGGTATTTTCCGCCACGTTTTTGCAGTTACATTGATTTTCATTTTATATCTTACCTTTTAATTTTTCTGTTGATCATTTTAGAAATTATTAAGAAACTAAAGTCATAGTTCCCTCACACAAAGTTGACATTAGACGGATTTGATATTCTTTTAGTCATTTAACTCCTCATGTACCTATACATCATTTGCCTACAAAGTTTTGGGTTCGAGCGTTTCTTGTTCCGGGAAAGCCAGGAAGCGCTTTGGAAGCTTCAAATTGATAATGTGTTATTTTCCTTAATTTGGTTGTAATTTCGCAATAATTCTAGGTATAATGAGACTTCCTAAATTAGTTGAAATATTAGTACAGGTAGTATAAAGACGAAAATTACTATCCAAAGCATAAAGAATATAGCTAATTCTTTTAACATTATAATGCTTTACATGCTATAATTTGTTCTTTCAAATTCCTAATGTTTAGAAGATCTGAAAAATGCAACTAGTGTCTGATGTAAGTTGACAAAATTGATTTTGATATCAGTAAATTTAAATCAAACTTAATATATTTTTTATATACATATGCACATTCATAGCTCTACAATCTGTCGATACTTGTATCTTGTTATTGCACAAGGTCATGTTTTTCCCTGACTGTTAATGACGTCTTTACACTAAATCCATTGGATATTGGATGTGTACTGATTGATATTTTAGTCTTAGATGCATTATTTTTTTTTATTATTTTTATCGGCTTTGAACTAGCTGCGAGTACTCTCAGATCTGTACTAAGTGTCTTTTTGGTGTGGGGATGTACAAGTACCCTGCCACGTACACTCTGTGTTTTTGTTAGATGTATTTCTGCTTTGTATCCATCTGATGAGTTAAACCTTTCTCAAATGATTTTTATAGTTTGTTCTTATGTTGTACTGTTACACCACTGTTCTAGGTTAGGAGGAGGGCGTTTTCAAACTAGTTAAACCCATCACATTCTGTGTGTTCCTGTCAGAAGTCAGGAGCTGTATATCATATTTGTTTTCCGTTCATCATTTTGTAAATAAATCAGGCCGTTAGTTTTCTCGTTTGAATTGTTTTACATTTGTCATTTTGGGGCTTTTTATAGCTGACTATGTGGTATGGATTTTAGTCATTGTTGAAGGCCGTACGTTGACCTATAATTTTTAAAATATCTGTGTCATTTGGTCTCTTGTGAAGAGTTGTCTCGTTGTCAATCATACCACATCTTCTTATTTTTATAATATCCTAAAAGTTCAGTTGAAGGCAGTTATGGTTACTTTAAATGGATGACTATTTCACTTATGAATCTTGAATAAAGTCTCGTCAATTACATCTTCATCATTAAATGCAGCTTTAACTTGTGAATTTTCGCAAAAATCTACCAAGCGATGTAGGAGGAGTATTAGTTATGACAAAGTTTATAGATAAATACAATACGGATGGACATAATATTGACAGACGGACGAATGGACTAGACGATCCGCACATTGCCGCAAAATGCACATGAGTTTTAAATACGTCGTGATTTCATAAACTATTATCTTATCATAGAAAAGTAAAATTATCCGTATTTGAAGATGGCTGTATTTTGGCCAACTGCAACAGCTTCAATAATAAGCTGTTTCCAAAATAGAATACATTAATTTCTTTTTTAAAATGACGAAAAAGTTACTTAGGCTAAAAACGATAGATTCATAGTATTTTAAACATCTCAATATTGATCGACCAAGAAATATTTTGCTTTTAAACCATTTTTTTTTTAATTTTTCGGAGGATTTCGTAAGAATTGCAATTGTCTGTAAATATTGCGCAATTAACCTCCCAATGTACGTTTGATTTGGAATTATTGTATTCTGTTCTATAACGTTCATACGATATTTGGAAAATTTTAATCATAAAAGAATCAGAAAATGACATTTTGTTTAATTCTAACAAAAGTTAGGAATTTTGATTCTTGACCTTTCACCTTGATTTAACGGAAAATGCACCGTATGAGTTTTTGACGATCGGACAAAACAGAAAGTACAGATAATAATCTTACGAATGATATATGATATAGCCGTGTGTTAGGTGGGTGCAGTTCTAAAACGCACATGTAAGTTTAAAAAAAAATCAAACCGCCACATATTCAAAATGCAAATGGACGTACTGTGTTTTATAACTTAGTTTTCCGTACGTGACTTTTAGCATTAGTTGAATCAATTTTAATCAGTGTCAAAAGTTTGTGAAATATATCATTATTCAAAATACACTTTTTCTAAGAATATCAAAGGTCTCGTCGTATACGTGATAGGTTAACGGTAACAATTGGAATTGTTATGTACACCGATGACAAAAACTTAGAGCTGTTGATTTACACATTAATTAGATGACCATTTATTAAATAAACCATCTGTATTCTTGTAGCATTATACGTAATATAATGAGATATTTGACAGTTATGATGTGTATTGAGTGACATATTGCACGTTTATTAAATGTCTGCTTTTATTACTAAATAATATAGCAAAAATCAAGCCATTGGTTTGACATTTTATCAGGTCGAAGGCAGTAGTTGCTTACTACACGGTATTGGTTTGGTTCGTTGTTGAAGGTCGTTTTGGTGATTAAAAATTACTTACATCCACGTCATGTTAAAACATCTCCTATTTTATATATGCACGTAATGCAACCAACTGTAGTTGACCTATTGCTTAAAGTATCTGTGGAAGTGGTAGTTGCGGACAAAATTCTTTTACTATTTTCGCTTTTAAATTTCCTAAAATCTTTGCTAGTCTTAATCTTCAAGCATGAATAAACAAGAAAGAGATAATCAATACTATTCAAAATGATTAATTTTGTTTATATATTTCATTCGTATTTTACATACAAAATGTACTATATCTTTGAAAAAAATCCAAGTATGTTTTGGTGTAAAGCGTAGTTACCGCCTGCCTCTTTCAAACATTTCAGTAGCAAGCTTTAATTCTGCCACATACTGCATGTGTCTGTCCATATTCACGAGCTTTGTTCAGCCGAAATATTTGTCAACACGATTTTATAAAATCATCTTCGTATATTACCCTTTTATATTAGTACAGTTGCGCTAATCTAAAGATTTCTATATTTTTTCTTATCTGCGCAGTATCGCCTATTCTAGATGATCCGGTATATATTAAATTTGCTGGTTGGTTCTTTTTTAAACTTATTCAAAAAGTTATGGTGAATATGTCTATGTCACAGCATTGCTGACTTACAAATAATCAAATGAAATCTAGAGGCCTCTTTTGCAATGATTTATCAAGATATAAATCGTCCCGAATCTCAAATAATTGTGAAATAAAACATATTTTCCAAATAACTTAGCACTAAGACAAAACATTTGACTGACTTCGTTAATTTTTCTTGAAAAATACATAAATTGATGTATCAACAACATATATTTTAAAAGATAAATCTATGGATTTGAAATTGGAGATTCGATAAATTTTAGACAAATTTAAAACGTTTTTCGCCGATTTTGTGTGCTTCCTATACAACTGTTCACCTGTTTTGAAACACCTCAATCAGCAAGGTTTAAGAAAGTAAAAAGATAAAAGCATTCCATTCGACTTCCAGTTATGGTTCAACGAGCCAAAGTTGTATGCAAAATTTTACCAAAATCTGTGACATCCACATTTACTGTTACTTAACCTTTTGCCTATTTTGTGCTTTTGTTCAGCCTTTGTAATGTTAGAATATTATCATGTTTTATGTTTGAGATATCATACGCTAGTTTAACACTGAGAGAGAGAGAGAGAGAGAGAGAGAGAGAGAGAGAGAGAGAGAGAGAGAGAGAGAGAGGCCAAAAGAAAAACGACGAAAATACATACACAAATTACAAAACATAACACATAAAACTAAAGATTTAGCAACACGATCCTAATCAAAATCCGATGTGACAGTAAGATGCTCCGGAATGATCAGCACTTCATGTCTCCTTAGTGACATCTGCCTTGTTACTCCAATTCAAATATGCTGATTGGTCATATCAGGTGGTCATATATCATACAATAGCAGATTTGTTAATGTTTATTTTTAAACTTAAGACATCTCCAAGTTCATAAACCATCTGTAGAAGTATATTCAGCAACCCAAAACTTGACAGAATACATGGGGAAAATTTTAATGAAAACACGTTGACAGTACAAGATTCTCACCGCTAAGAACAAAACAGACATTTAAAAAAAAAATTTGACAGAACACATCACTAAAAACTGAAACGACAGCGACACGAAGCCCTCTATTAAAACAAAACTAAGATAAAATAAGTACCCTAGAAAGAAAAGCAGTCTCCGTTAGTGGTAACCGTCATGTTGCTCGTCGAAGTAAACATCCGAATGTCAGAATCGCCGAAGATAAGAGGGTGGATTCTGATTCCGACAATTGAACATAGCTATGGTCATCTGTGACCGTACAGATATTTAATAACATCAATAAAATCATGATGACGTCCGTAAAACTTTTAAGGAATGATGTCAACTTTCCAATATGGAACCATTTATAAAATTGTATTGGTGAAAGCAACAACATATTTAATCAAAGGCAAATAAGCTGAAGTAACAAAACAATACTAGTAACAAAAGAGAGGTCCATTCCCAATCAACAATTGGTTTTACTAGTCTTGTGTTTGTGCTATCTTTATATTAATTTTGGTACTGTTAGACCACCGTCCCATTTCTGGAGGAGGGTTTGGCGCCAGCAAAATGTTTTAGCTGCGCCACATTCATGTGCTTATCCAAAGTCAGGAGCATGTCATTCAGTGGTTGTCGTTTGTTGCTGAATATCATATCTTTTATTTTGTACATACTTAATCAGTCCGTTAGTTGTCTCGTTTGAATTGTTTTACATTTATCATTTCGGAGCCTGTTACAGCTGACTGAACGGTATTGGTTTTGCTCATTGTTGAAGGTCGTACTCGTACGGTGACATATTACTGCTAACTTCTATTTCATTTGGTCTCTAGTGGAGAGTTGTCTCATTGGCAATTTTATCACATCTTCTTATTTCTTATTCAACCTTTATCAGTCTTGCGTGTTTATCATCATTTGTTCATTTAAATAACTCGATCTTTTGAAATAAAAATATTGTTACATAAAATATTATTATTATTGCAGACCGTATGTTGATCTCTATTTTGAACCTATGGTTATTGAGTTTTCTGCATTGAATGAATATAACTAATCAAACGAGAAAAAAAAAATTAAAACAATAGTGTGCGCATAAAATGTAATTTGAATAATTACAAAATGTATTTTTGTTTTGAATACATTGTTGATTTTAAATCGCGACATTCAAATGTTTGATACTACTTGACTGCAACCTACTCATCCGGAAATATAGTTTGGTATATTCATAAGACGCTTTGCTAATTGTTTCAAACCGTTTGTTGCTTTCTATATGAACCTATGGTTGTTGAGTTTCTCTGCATTGAATGAATATAACTACTCAAATGAAAAAACAATTAAAACAATAGTGTGTATAAAATGTAATTTGAATAATTACAAATGTTTTTTTTATTTTGAATACATTGCTGATTTTAAATCACGACACTCAATCTTTGATACTGCCCATCTGGAAATATAGTTTGGCATTTATATATAAGACCTTTGCTACTATTGCAGACTGTATGTTGCTGTCTAAATGAACTTATAGTTTTTGAGTTTCTCTGCATTAAATGAATAAAAAATAAGCAAATGAAGAAAATAAAAAACAATTAGAGCAATGGTGTGTACATAAATTTTTGAATAACTACAAATGTATTTTTATTTTGAATACATTTAATATAACAATAAGAAGATGCGGTATGATTGCCAATGAGACAACTGTCCACCAAAGTTCAAATGATTGTTTATTTTAAATCACGACTTGCAATTTTAGATGCCACTTCTCAATTTGAAGACTGCAAGCTTCTCTTGATATCAAGTCTTTTTTCGGGTGAACCTGAAAGTAAACCATATACAAGGAAAATAACATGTATGACATATTATTTTTATCTTAATTTAAGTATAATGTTTCCTCATAAATCCTGTCTTCGCTGAATACGAATATGGCAAAAATAGTATATAATTTTGAAGTTAACTATTTTTAAGTCAAGTGGTTCAGTCTTTGAATGTGGGTACTAGCAATTTCAAACATGACACATTTGTGCACGAGTTCAAAATATATTAGCATCGAGTGCTGTTTTCGGTACAACTGATGACGTCAATATGCAGGTGTAACAATCAATTCAGTCTTCTGAAGGTGCTTGGAAAACGCTGACAATATTTAAGATTCGAATGATACGTTTTAGGAAATTACACTGATTTACCACCACAGCAACATGCAAGTTGATTTTGCAATTAAGAAAACGCAGTAATTTTATTTCATTTCAATTCCTTAAACTTTGTTCAAAATGAAGATAAAACATACTACATCAAGGAACAAGTGATCAGTATGTTGGAGTTTCTCATTGACAGCAAATTTGTTGAATTTCGAGGTAGAATTGTCTAGCTGGCTATCGGCATTTCTATGGGAATCAACTCTGTGCGTCTCCTTGCAGACCTTTCTTATTTTCATATGATTCGGAGTTCTATCAGACACTTGTAAAAGAAGAAGATCAAAGAAACTAGATCATTTAATTTCACATATAGAAATACTGATGTTGATCTCTACATTAACAATCTAAACTTTTCTGATTGGGTACAATTAATATATCCTCCTGAACTAGAGAACAAAGAAACCACAGACACAGCTTCCATCTTGTGTCTCATTTATTGACACATACCTCGAATTTGACTCCAGCGAAAATATCAGTACAAAAGTCGATGACAACAAGGCGATGTCAATTTTTAAAATTTAAATTTTCCTAATCTAAGCAGCAAAATACCTACATCTTACGAGTAAGCTTTTAACCCAAGGGTTTCAAGTGGTGAAATCGAATGCATTCCTTCGAAATGTTTACGGACGCCATCACAAATTGGTTGACCGTTATTGAATATCTATTTTAAAGACCACGACGGATATGCTCGAATTGTCGTAACCACAATCCCGTCCTCTTTTCCACGAATCTGACATCATCGAATTTCACTTATTACCGAATTTTTATTTACATGAGCAACACGACGGATGCCATATGTGTAGAAGGATCTGCTTACCTTTCCAGAGCACCTGAACTCACTCAATGTTGTTGGTGTAGTTCGTGTTGCTCGGTCTTAAGTTATTTATGTTCTGTTTTGCGGACTGTTGTTTGTCTTTTGGTCATTTTTCTTTATCGTTTTTTTTTGGCAATGGCGCATGAGTTTGAATAGCCTTTGGTATCTTTCGTCTCTATTTGTTCCCCGAGTTTGGAGAATACATTTCTCAACTTATACGATATTCAGACTTTGTCGTCATCGATGTCTGAGTAAAAATTCACGATCCAGGGTTTTGTCAAAGAATATTTCGTCCTTTTTTCTCAAAAAGTAATCGGAAGGTACCGATACCTAATAGATAAATATTCAATGTCATCTTCACAAACAATACAGGATGGTCTTGAGGTATAGATCTAGATGCTGACGTTGTGTATCGCCTTAATTCCTTTTACATTTTTCCTCCAATTTGTCTTTCAAATTGTACTAATACATTGTATGTTCCTTTTGGTCGTATGGCTCTTGGCGTGGCTAGATTTTTATGCATCCAGCTTTCGGATTTTTTGGCTTTAGGTGTTCCTGATGCAAGTGGGTCCATATGAGTTTCGGACGCATTGATAATTTTTTATCCATTTATGTGTACTCTCGTTTTTAGATTTAACTTAATTACTCGTAATTTGTATTTTATCGGAAAAGTGTGTATATGTTATTTTGTTTACTATACAGTTATACATTATGTTTACCATCAACTACAAAAACTTTATTTATGTTTGCATCTTCCTTCGATTTAATTGTATGTTTGTTTGGATTATCTAATTTATTTATGTTGTCTATCTATTATTATAACACTATTTTGGATGCTCGATACCAATTATTGTCATTTTTAACCAATTGTTTGGGTTGCTCACACAATTTTGTCAACGGAACTATAAACAGTGTCATCGTTTTGTTTTGTCAGATTTTATTGACTTCTCCCTTATTTTTTAAGTACCTTAGAATTTGATATTTTTGTTATTAATTTTTTCTTTAATTTGCTCAAAGCGTTTTTCTTCATGTAAACCGATTGATTTTTTTTTAAATGACTGAACGCATGATAATGAATGAGAGTGATCACAAGCAAAGTAAAATTCAAATGTAAGTTTTGTAATTTTTCATTAATTAATAATCTTTAAACATCGCATTCTTACCACATCTACTTCCATGTTCTTTTTTCTCCAGAATATCAATAATGTTATCATGGCCATTCTTCTCGGCATACATAAGAGCTGTCCATCCATATATATCATATTTACTCATATCACAATCATTCCTGATAAGAAAAGAGACAAAACGCTCTCGTTCAGATTCAACTGCACTGCCTGTTCTGTTTGAAGTCCGGTTGCTCCGACATGTTTCTATTAGTGGTGTGTTACCGAAATAATTTATACAGTTGACCCCTGCACCTTTTGAAATGAGGTCTGTAGCCAGCTGAAAACGATCTTTCCGTATTGCCTGAAATAAAGCACCAGTCCTGTCATTTTCATCATCTTTTGAAAATCCTGCTCCCATTTTACAATATTACGTCAGACAAAATAATAATACTTCGTAAAATTGTTCTCGAATTGATTTGCAAAATCACTTTAAATTTAAAATCAACTTTTCATATATAATTTGTTCATGTTAAATGTCATATTTATCCCTGAAAGTCATATGACGTTATTTAAGTTATTAACAAATGGCAAACTGCTATTTTACGAACAGATATATTACATGTGATATTTAAGTCCAGTTGTTATTGTTATTATTATCATTGCAATTCTAGAAATAAATCAAATATAGCAACAACATGTTGATAAGGTCGAGCGTTTGGTTTAATCAGTTTTTATTAACTTCCCTTCTTTTTAATTTTCCTTGGAGTTAAATATTTTTGTTTTACCTTTTTTGTTATCTATGATACATTTAATATTCAGATAAGACGACTCTTTTGGTATCTTCAGATCTAAGACAGCGAAAACATGTCGCTAATGAGTTGAGATGCATTCATGTCGTATCAGTCACCAATTCGTGATGGTGACCGTAAAACTTATGTAGTGTCGGTTTCAGTAATTCTTCTTCATAACTCTGTGGGAGCAGTTTTTGTTTAAGGATCACATCCTTGCTAATGAAGTCAGTAAAGTGCAATTTAAATATGCAAACGCCATATGATGGGGCAGAGGGTATGTCACTGCTGAAAAATATAATGTTAAAATTATCCCGTTTGTCATCAATATTAGTTTGAAGTCGTTCATCTGTTGTTCCGTTGTTTTCTTTCTGTTGTTCCGTTGTTTTCTTCTTATAGTTGACGTGTTTCCCTCGGTTTTAGTTTGTTACCCGGATTTGTATTTGCTTAATCGAATTATGACTATTGAACAGCGGTATAGTACCGTTGTCTTTATTCATCTGTTTCAATATCGAGGAAAAGATCAAGATATAAAGCAGACCTTCTAGTTTCGGTAGTATCTCTATAAATGTTTTGCGTCCGAAGCATTTTTTCTGGATTTATCATCGTCATGTCGCTCAAAGTGATATATTTAAAACCAAGGATCTCAATCTCAGGTTCACTGGATAAATGAGATGCAAGCACTCGCCTGTAATGTGGGATATTGATTGACAGGACATCATCAATATATCTGAAAGGAAAATTATAGAAATTTGCAAGATGTTTTGTGAAGGTTTTATAGAATTCTGCTTCATATGAGTACAAAAACAAGAGGGTCAGCAAGGATGGACTACAAGTAAACTATTATTTTATATGATTTCGGTGACTTCGTCACTAGTTTAACACTTCCAAAACTGAATTTTTAAACACATGTATATTCTTACGCAGGACAAATAAAATCATAATTCCTGGTTCATTGACATAAAAAAAAAAAGAAAAGCGGAAGCTTTCCATTGATATAAAGCCATGACTCTTTGGTTCTTTAATAGATGCGTGCAGATGTAGGCACACACTTAATTGTTCATTTTTTTTTTTTTAGTCATGTTAGAGTGAGAGAAAAAATACTTCTAGTTGTTGATAATTGTCTGAGTTTCAAACAGAAGAAACTACTTTTTCATATATCACATATATCAACAAGAGAAGAGCGATGACACAAGTAATCTTCGACTATAAAATTGTCTTGATATGAGTCAGAGCAGGTTACATACAGGAAATTAAGCTGAAGTAACAACGAAATGTATGTCAAATGGCTTCAACCCGAAACACAATATGTATGGGGTCCAGTGCTAAAGTGCATTTGCTTCAAAAGTATTACGTTTATGTAATCTTTTATTATTGATATTAATCTGTATGAATCAGGAGAGTTTTAATCGTTTGTTCCTCTTAAACCTTTCCATCTTTTGTTATATTAAAATATTAGTAAGTCAAATGTTAGAGATCTAATACACTTGTTTAACATTATCAAAATATTAAGTATATATGTCTTGTCGAAAGAACCTTCAATAGAGTGATACATGTAAAGCAGGGACTGCTAACTATTCCGAAGCACCTGAGTTCAACCCCGGTTTATGGCGGGGTCCATTTTGCTAAGTCTTTACTTTTCTATGTAGATTTGTTCGTCTTTTGTCTTTTTTTCGTTTTTTGCCATGGCGTTGTCAGTTTCTCTTCGGTTTATTATTTTTGAATGTCCTCTTGGTATCTTCTGTCTCTTTTTCAAGAATTGATCAATCTATTGCTCATGATATGCTGATTTGATTTTTAAAAGTGCTTTTTATAAAAGATAAACTGACAAAAGTATCATCTATGACTGAACTAATGCAGTTTCTACCTCCATTTATTCAAAAGTCTATGGCATTGTGGAATGTTAACTCGTTAACAGTATAGTTCACAACACATCTATGTCCCTCTATGTGATACCATATTTTTGCTAAATATTAAATAGTTGAATTAAGTTGTTTTGCATTTTAATTGCTTGTTAAAATTTTACGTAGTACGCTTGCTTTAATTTGTCGCTTTTATTTTCTGATACTTTAAAATAGTCATTTCAGCTTGAAGACGATGTCTTGCATACTAGTCTAGGGTCTGGGCGATTTATAGTTTGAAATATAGTATAGATACTTTGCTATTGTTAACGATTGTTGACCTTTATATATATTAAACACTTTAAAGGTTTTACACTTACTTTGCATCAAAAGGATAGAACTGATCATGATAAATCAAATCAATCTTAATATCATTAATGTGTAAATGAAATGTAACGTAAAGTTAAATGTTTCAGCGTATTTGCGCCGGCGTTTTGCATTTGCGCCGATTTGCATTTCACTTTCGCCGATTTTTTCTTTCACTTACGCCGATTTTGTCTTTCATTTGCGCCGATTGTGTACAGGTAAATTACAGGTGAATGTTATTTTTTATTTATCATTATAAACCTCTTCCGTTAGCCAGTTGTACATATGTTATAATTCAATCAATTATAACATGTATATAACAGTTGTCCCCTGCTCACCACGGGGAAGTGGAAGTAGGATTTCGAGCAGGATAGGCCAATACTTGTTGTACTTGCCAACAACGAAGTCCATCTCTTCTTTCTCAGGATTGCGTACTGAAGGGGACATACGTAACGGCCTGGATTTTCTTGATGACATCCATAAAGACATATATGTAAGAATGGTGCGAATAGAACTGTTCAATGGGTAAAGTACATGTACATGTATTTACTCACCCGTGTTAAAATGCAAATGCAAATACAAGCAAATGTAGAATCGGTGCTAGTGATAAAAAAAAAAATAGGCGCTAATGAAAGAATCAAATGAGAGATCGACAAAATTTTAAATCGGCGCAAATGTCATACGCCCATTTGCGCATCTCTGACTTTCAAGTATTTAGGTGTTTGAAAGTTCCTAATGATAATTAATCCAGAAAAGCGCTTCGAACGTACTGCATGTATAAAATAAGTATATATTTATATATTTCATAATCTTAATGATGTTTCTTTTTTAATACACTATTGATATTTTTTGTTTTTTCTCAATAGCTACTTTTCAGTTGTTACTAATTCTCAATAGCAAGAGGGTTTTTTTTTCTCAAGTGAATCTGAAAAAAGAAAGTATAAACAAAATAATAGATTAATTGTTGCTTGTTTAACGTTCAGTGGCAATTATTTCATGCATATTCTGGAAGATATATATCAATTCAAAAATGTGTGTTTTATAGTTTTGTATCAAAATTTAAGTCATATGTTTCCTAGTAAATCCTGTCATCCCTTATAACAAACATAACAAACACTGTGCGTAACTTAAATCTCAGTCAGTATGAACTTTAAAAATACTCAAGGGTCAGAGTTTTCATAAAAACTCATTATTCACGTGTTCCGTTGATTGATAGCGTTTTATTTTGTCCGTTTTAATGGGGCTTCCCCTTTTTGAATTTGCCTTGGAGTTAGGTATTTTTCATGCTTTTTCTCATAATTTTAAACATGATTTTTTTTTTGGAAAAAAGAAAGACAGAAAAATACCAAGGGTACATTCAAAACTAAAAATAAACCGACAACGCCTTGGCAAAAACGAAGGACAACGAAAAGACAAACAAGTTCGCAAAACACTTTAAAAAAAACTATACTTCGGACTGAGCAACACGAACCTAACCAAAAACTGGGGTGATCTCAAGTAATCGGAAAGATTGAGCAGATCCTGCTCTACTAGTGACAACAGTCATGTTCCCAATGGTGAGTACAAGTTTGATAATAAGTGACTAAGTATAATTTGGTTATTTCACAATCAAGGAAAGAGAACGGGATGGTGGTCAAGACAATTAGAACATATCCGTGGTCATCTGTGACAAAGATATTCTATAACAATCAACCAGCAATTATGATGACGTCCTGGAAATTTCAAAGGGATGACTTCAACTTTATCACTTGGAAGCAATCCTCTATCAAGGAACTCACGATAGGAAACGCGAGCTCTGATATGTCGTGTCAACTGTGCTGTGCTGGTGTTGAAGTGAAATACATACTATACTTCATTTCAATGCCAGCGTAACAGCGTTACATTTTCTGCATAATCGCAGATACTGGCTTTAATTTGAGAGGAACGTATTTAGTAAACCTGCATAATATGGACCAATAAGAGACAATGGCAGATTCCAGAATATTGTAAAATCTGAAATTCAAGTGTGTGTCTAATAAATTTTCACTTGTTTCCTTATCGTTTTTTTTCTCTCTCCAAAATATCAGTGCTGTTAGCATGGTCATTTTTTCGGCATACATAAGAGCTGTTCATCTATATATGTGTCAAATTTGTTCATATCTTAATCACTGCATATCATAAATAATGACAAATATATCTCGTTCATATTCAGCTGCACTCACTTTTAGTATGATGTCTTGTGTCTCTGACATGTTTCTATCAGTGGTTTATTACTGAAGTAATTTATAAATAGACGAAACGCGTTTCTGGCGTAACAAATCATAAGCCTCTTATCTATGATGAGTTTGAACAAACACTTTTTTATACAATTGACTCCTTTTTCTGCAAATCCTGTACCAGTTTTTCTCTGATAGTCTGACAACATTATTGAAGCAAAACTGTGCTTGTCCTAGAAGTGATTGTAATATAACTCTGAACTTACTTAAACATTAGCTCTTGCATATATTATGATATTTTTTTTTCAGGTGAAATGTCATCTCTAATATGCAATTCATATGAAATCATTTAAATTATTGGTGAAAGATAAATTAATAGTGTTATGATTGAGAATAGAGATGTTTAAAGGGTAGGTTAAGTGTGATACTTTTAAAATAATACAAAAATCATTGATGAATATTTGAAAATTTGTAGGTCTTAGCTATTATCAATTTTAGTTAAATTCAGAAAAATGACGTCGCGTAATACAAGATGGACATAAACCAGATATAGCGACGACACAATATATTTATGTTCAGGTAGATATGTCTCTTAATTTGCATCATGTATTTGTTTACAATCAAAACAGGCTTATAATCAGGCCAATAGGGTTCTCGTTTGAACTGTTTTACATTTGTCATTTCGGAACCTTATATAGCTCACTGTGCGGTATGGGATTTGCTCATTGTTGAAGGCCGTACCGTGACATATAGATGTTAACTTCTATGTCATTTGGTCTCTGGTAGGGAGTTGTCTCATTGGCAATCATACCACATCTTCTTATTTTAATACATGTAATGTGTTAACGTAAGAAGTGCTAAAAAGCTTTGTTCTCTCAGATGGCAGTATTTGGGCAACTGTATGAGTTGTTATGATTGGCTGTCAATAAGTATTAAGCTGGATTGTAGTAAATAATGATAGCACTAAATCAAGGATCTTATATGGTTTTTATAGTTGATAAACATTTGAATTACAAAGAAATATTTTGGCTTTCACTCAACTTTATCAATTTTACTGGAATGTTATGGTAAATGTGCTTCTTCCTTATTTGCATACACTATTTTATTATAGAAAAGACAGAATCGACAATTTTGATGACATCTTGAAAATATGAAATTGTCCGTCCTTGACCTTTCAATTTGATTTTACAGGAAATTTTACGACCGGCAAATTAGAAAGTAAAGATGCATGATAAGCTTTCTAGTGATATATTATCTAGCCGTGTGTTAGGTGGATGCATTATAAAAACATCAACATAAAATCAATTATGGTGAATACAGCAGGTGAGACATTTCAAATATATGGAAAGGGTCGGGATACTGAATGTCTCAGCTACTCATCCCTATTACAAAAGGATCGAGATTTGTGATACCAATTTCGGTGCATATGACACATGCTTCTGGATTAACCGCCGTGAGGTATGCTCGAAACCACACATGCACTTCCAGAAGTCAGATACATAAAATGTTCGGAAGCATCAAAATAAGCATAAACAGAACATACAAAACTGTGCAAGGTCAACTTTACCTGCAAACTTATTTCTATATTTTATTTCAATAACCAATAAACAGAAGACATTTATAGCTTGCTATTCGGTGTGAGCCAAGGCTCCGTGTTGAAGACCGTACTTTGACCTATAATGGTTTACTTTTATAAATTTTGACTTGGATGGAGAGTTGTCTCATTGGCACTCATACCACATCTTCTTATATCTATTACACTAATAAAGTACCTCTCAAATCAAGCTAGTTTCGACTTGGAATTGTATGATTCCCATGACTTTTATCAGAGGCACTTGTCTCTGAAAAAAATTACCTATGTATTAGAGTTTATATAGGTAAAAAAAAAGACAAGTGCCTGTGACTTTTATATACTAGTATTTGTTTATGTACTAAACTATGTTTGAACTAACAGCAGTATGCTTCACATTAATCTATGCTTTCAACGTGTCAGTGTGAGAAGTAAACCATGACCCAAAGCTAACTTTTAATGAATATTCGGATTTTGAGAATCAAAACATGAGCATATATCTTTTGTATTATGTCTGATTATCATGGCTAAGTATTTACCAACGTATTACAGGAAATAAATTTGCAATCAAACAACCATTTAATTAAATAGGAAAACTTTTGAAACGCTTGTGTGGAAGTGTAGTGTAGAGAGTCGAAAATTCAAAACAGTCAAACGAATTTAAAAGGACAATCAAAAGCACGTAATTTATCTAAAGGATCCATTGAAATTTGCACATTCTAAAAATATGGTTAATTCCATTTTTCATATCATTATTATCAAACTGATGATAAGTTCTTTGATAGTAGTTAGTTAAAAATACTGAAAGATAAGTTGTAGAACACTTACTAGAGACCGAGATGAAGCGGTATTAAACCTTTTTGTGTAGTTTAGGTAACCAACGCATAGTACGGACATCTACTTGAAAGTACAGAGGAGGCCTTACGCTAATCCAATGTGAAGGCCTCACTGTGACTTTGGATGTAGAACATAAATAAAAGCGTTGTGATTGTGTGTTATGAATTGAAACGCCATATCCTTTTTCTCTCATTTAAACGAACAAATAAACTGTTATGAAAAACCATTGACGGTTAAGACTAAAATTTAGACGATTTGATGTCCCACTGAATTTGGGAATGCTGCAGTGGCCTTTGACTCGCCATTGGCATGATGTGAATGATGTGTTTTGTCTGTTTATTCCAGTTCATAAGTTAATATAATGAAATAGTTAAAAAAAATAATGAATATGCAACTTGCATAGGAAAGTTATATTTGTAGTTTTGTCAACGCCCTTTTGGTTTTTGTGCTCAATATGTTTAATATTTTTGGCTTTCGAAATTGTTGACCTTGAGTGTATGTACCTTGAGATGAATTTTATAGCCAGAAACACGTTTTTTGTGTACATGGAATTCGTGTCATATATTTTTTTATCAGAAGTTAAGTGTAAACATGTTCTGCTTCGCTTTACACAAATAAATTCAAAATGAGTCTTTTCTTTTACTTGTCACAAATTTTAGCTATTGGGTCCAATTTCAAAACAACAAGAAAATTTGAATTTTCCCGTATTGGATTTCGTTACCACAAATTACTTAAAACCTTTACTAAATTCTTCCATAGATATAAAGATTTGGTGTTGAAGTTGGTTGTACCAGTAGAAAACTTATTTCAAATGGGATAGCAGATCCTAATTTTTACGGAGATGTTGTTTACCGAGCCCGGAAATTTAGAAACGATCCAGGTAAACTTATCGATTCTTTAGATAAACTTTTTCTAAAAGGTTACCAATTCAACACTGCAATTAGATCTCTGAATATTGTTTTATTGGTATTAATATTGATTTTGTTATCAGTAAAGTAAAATCAAACTAAATATAATTTTATATACATATTGTATTGTTATGCGTTTACTTTTCTACATTGGCTAGAGGTATAGGGAGGGTTGAGATCTCATAAACATGTTTAACCCGTCGCATTTTGCGCCTGTCCCAAGTCAGGAGCCTCTGGCCTTTGTTAGTCTTGTATTATTTTTACTTTTAGTTTCTTGTGTATAATTTGGAGTTTAGTATGACGTCCATTATCACTGAACTAGTATATATATTTGTTTAGGGGCCAGCTTAAGGACGCCTCCGGGTGCGGAATTTCTCGCTGCATTGAAGACCTATTGGTGACCTTCTGTTGTTGTCTGTTCTGTGGTCGGGTTGTTGTCTCTTTGACACATTCCCCATTTCCATTCTCAATTTTATATGCACATTCATGGCTCTACAATCTGTCTATACCTGTATCTTGGCATTGCACAAGGTCATGTTTTCTCTGACTGTTAATGACGTCTTTACACTAAATCCATTGGATGTTGGATGTGTACTGATTGATATTTTAGTCTTGGATAGCTGTCAGTAACTGCGAGTACTTTCAGATTTGTACTTAGTGTCTTTTGTTGTGGCGGGATGTATAAGTTCCTGTCACGTCCACTCAGGCTGTGTTTTTTGTTAGATGTATTTCTATTTATATCCATCTGATGAGTTAATCCTTTTTCAACTGATTTTTATAGTTTGTTCTTATGTTGTACTCATACACCACTGTCCCAGGTTAGGGCTCAGGGTTGAGCGCTCACGAACATGTTTAACCCCGCCACATTCTGTATGTGCCTGTCCCAAGTCAGGAGCCTGCAATCAAGTTCAGTGGTTGTCGGCGTTTGTTGTTATGTAACATATTTGTTTTTCGATCATTATTTTGTATATAATTAGTTATCAAATGTACCAGGATTATAATGTAATACGTCAGACGTGCTTTTCGTCTACATAAGACTCATCAGTGACGCTCAGATCAAAATATTTATAAAGCCAAACAAGTACAAAGTTGAAGAGCATTGAGGACCAAAATTCCAAAAGCTGTGCCAAATACGGCTAAGGTAATCTATTCCTGGAATAAGAAAATCCTTAGTTTTTCGAAAAATTCAAAGTTTTGTAAACAGGAAATTTATAAAATGACCATATAATTGATATTCATGTCAACACCGAAGTGCTGACTACTGGGCTGGTGATACCCTCGGGACGAAACGTCCACCAGCAGTGGCATCGACCCAGTGGTGTAAATTAGGCCGTTAGTTTTCTAGTTTGAATTGTTTTAAATTTGTCATTTCGGGGCCTTTTATGGCTGACTATGCGGTATGGGCTTTGCTCATTGATGAAGACCTACGGTGACCTACAGTTGTTAATTTGGTCTCTTGTGGAGAGTTGTCTCATTGGCAATCATATCACTTCTTATTTTTATATTGTATGAAGATAACCATTGTTTTCAAATGCATTCTTTCTTTATTTTAAAAAGATCAAGATATTTATATATAAGGTATACGTAATAATACAAAGAACCATTATCATATCTTTCTAAATAATGTCATGAATGTAGAAAGATATAATCATTAACATATGTATTTAAAAGATCAAGATATTTATATATAAGTATAAGATTTTATTAAATTAGATAACATGCGTCTCTCGCCGGAACATGTATCTGTTTGTGTTGTAATTCAATTATCCCAAACGCCAACCAGAGAACGTTGATTTGCCATGCTGGTTGTTGTTAATGATGCCATCTCCAACCAAGGAACCGTGGTTACGAACAAATACATTATCGCCCCTTACAACGTCCACTACTACTGTATTACTTACTGAACCATCGTCTCCATTTTTAGCCCGAAGAAAGGTTGACCCAAAAACTGTGTCGTTGATCACAAGCTCAATGGAATGCTCGGCTGTATGCATACGGATAACCCAGACAAATACATACGTACCACTTTTAGGAACTGTAAATATACCGGTCGCTTTCAGGGAAATCATAGAGAGGGAGCCTAAGTCGCTTCAGATGATAATCAGACAATGGCGGATTTATTTCGGAAATATCTAGATTTTACATAATATATAGACATAAAGTCCGAACATACCGATAAATAATCCTTCTAATTCGATTGGCTTAAAGTTTTTGGTGTTTTATTTCGATAAGTGTATGAACCCTTGACCGGTTATTTGGGGTCTTCTTCTACACTCCCAAAATAGGATAACAATTATTGTCACGTGCTCGTGTGTGTCAAAACACACGAATGCACTCCATTAAAGTGTTTTCTACGTGTATTATAAAATATAAAAATGGGGGTGGAGTATAATTGAAAATGTTTCAGAGCATCAAATTACATGATCTAAGCCAAGAATAAAAGGCAGATTGTTTGTTTGTTCTTAATATTTCTTGAATTAATGTCTTTTCGTCCACTGACGATATCTAAAAACAGGGGCGGGGAGGGAATTAAATGTTTGATTCTAAATGTCTTTACAATCGTAAAATTTTCTTCAACGCGGATGAATTAATATTCAGCAAGAAATTTACTTAAAATGTTTGTTTTTCTTTTAATTAAATTAATTTTCACCTGAGGATAAAAAGTGTCGGTGCTTTTACCTGGGAACAGTATATCAATATATATGTTCCTGCTTTTACATAATTGACATTGACATAATTTTGATTTCGGTACAAGGTAACACTGCTTCCTCGTGTAAGCATTAATTTGATTAAAATTTTACAATTTTGAAGATTTTAAATGACAAAATGTCAATGTCTTGTTTTTATAGATATCAAAAATACTGCATTGATTAAAACTTGAAAATGATCCTCTGCCTCCACAAAAACAATGACTAAAAATGTGATTTGGTGTAAGTCGCCCATATGTTGGATATTAAAAAAGGGACTCCGTGTAGTGGTATTATAATATAATCATTGAAGGCTCTGAGAGTCTCATTAAATTATAGCCTCAGAT
The DNA here is from genome assembly GCA_017311375.1 of Mytilus coruscus. Taxonomy (NCBI): domain Eukaryota; kingdom Metazoa; phylum Mollusca; class Bivalvia; order Mytilida; family Mytilidae; genus Mytilus; species Mytilus coruscus. The sequence continues at coordinate 83,017,420 of CM029595.1, read as the reverse complement.
AATAGCTAGCACTAGCTACAATATTATCACGTCAAAACTAAATTATAGCCTCAGATAATAGCTAGCACTAGCTACAATATCATCATGTCAAAACTTCTTTTTTTTATCATATTATTCAGTCACATCTTTCCGTATTTATTCTCTGTTCTTTTTAATTCACTATATTGACAATTTAACAAGTAGACGATTCCAGAATGTATATAACTAATGCAAGTATACAGTGGTTGGATATAATCGAAATTTCGTATTTCATATAATTATCCTGCCCTTAAAACCTGTCCAATGTTTTTTTAAGGAAGAACCTCTCATATATAGCGTTCATCAGGGGCGGATCCAGGATTTTGGAAAGGGGGGCGTAGTATTAAAGTTTTTTGGACCTTTTTTGGGCTAAAAGACATAAAATAAGTGTAAAATGCATTTTATAGTTAAAGTGTAGGGGTTGGACATTTTTGGTGCCGTATTCTCTCCATCAATTGTCTATTATGAAATGATTGGATGGATACAAAGCTATGTACTAATTAATATATTTGATGTGGGATTTGTCAGTAAAAAATGGACATGGAAAATTCTCGTTTGTTGTATGGTTAGTTAGCATAACCTCACAGATTTCTTGTTGTAAACAAGATATACGGCTTTTCAATGAAATTTACAATACGACCGACACGAAGAAAGACAAACAAGCAATTTTCATCCAAATGTTTGGTTGAAATGTTTCACCCAACAAGGGAAGTGAGGGTTCCAAATCAACCAAAGGCTACGAATGAGTCGAAAACAATGAAGTTGTGAATGACGGTCGACACATGGAGACATATAGGCCACACCCAGCAGGCAGGTTGCAGTCGGGCCTTGAAAAAAGTATTCAGTATATCAGTTAGGCGAATCAGACATTCCGTTCAGATATGGAATTCACATGCACCCAAAAAAAAATACGCCCGTTTTTATTCATCATGTTCATTTAATGCTAAATAATTCTGTTGAAAATATTTTTCTAATAGCAAAAAGTGGACACGATTATTGTTTTCAATCCAGATAAGGCCAGAATTTTGTTTAAGGCAAAAATCAAGGTAAGAATTTTTCTGTAAAATATCTCAGATCAAATGGTCCGTACCTTAGACTTTAAATCTATATCTAGAGCTTACTTACTGGGGATCACTATTCAGCAATGTTATTAATGGGCTTGGGCGTGTGGGGTTAAACATGTTTTCGTAGGTAAATTATATTGCTGTGGAACTTTTTTTCATGAGAGTGTAATAGAGTATTACTTTCTGTTGGGTGGAATTGTGAAATAGAAGTCAATACGTTCTTGCTCAATACTTTGTCGCTTTGAAGGCGTCATGCTTGTCATCCTCAGCCTAAGCAATGTGTTACTTCATTTGAATTTCAAAATGACTGAGTGACGTTTTATTTCGACGAACTGGTCAACTCCACCGTAGAGAATCACATGACTTTGACATAATCAATAATATATTACAGTAAATACGAGCGAAAAATATCTTTATAAGTAAAGAATTGTTGCATAAAATTAAATACACGGAAATGGCAAAGTTCACGAAGTCTAGTCTGATTAATCATTTTACAAAAAAAAAAAAAAAAAGTGCAAGCAAAGGGGGCGTGGGGGCGTACGCGCTCTACGCCCCGTCTGGATCCGCCACTGTTCATGCAAGTTGGCTACTTTATCTTCCGCATTGTTCACTGAATCAGCATAGGCGGATCTAGGCCCCCTTTAGAGGGACAAAAAGGTTAATTATATAGGGAATCACTGATCCATGACTGTAACGGACCCCAATAAAAACTTCGGGATCTGCCACTGGAATGGCTAATTGTAATGCACAAACTTTCAGGAAAATATAAATATTTGGCAAGGATGCCACATTTTCTTTAGGAAGTATCCAATATTCCGTCAATGAAACAAATCTGGAAAAGGGTTGAATCATTTTTATATCAGACATATACATGTATATATATATATATGTGTCTCTGGTTGAATAATTTGTATATTTATAAAATCTGGATTGCAGATCTTTGATGAAAAAGTAACGTTTTTAAATTATGACGATTTGAAGCTCGACATAAAAAAATCAGGTAGGCACCGTTTATAAAATAAAATACCTCTAGATTTAGATTCTATGCCTTTTGGGAGTTTTAAAATATATATACCCGTATTTACTCATCAAGAACAGAGCTCTATTCATTTGTTGTTTACAAACCATGAAAGTAAGTATCTATATAGACGCTGGTGTTACTCCAAAAATGTTATCGTTCGCTGCCGACGAAACACCTTTCAATATCGTGAATAATTGTTAAACAATACGGATACAGGAATAAGAAGTTTCCAATTCACTTGGATACCAAAATTCTCTCCCTCGTCCATGCATTCAAGAAAGAGGATATCTTAAAACTCATAGCCCAGCAGGCACAAAACGTTGTATCAATGTTGATCCAATGTCAGACTTCAACGTTGTCACAACGTTGAAACTTGGGTTAGATTTGAAAGTTGTAATGACGTTGAAATCCTGACGTTGAATCAACGTTGCAGTTTCAACGTTATATTGACGTTGATAACATGTTGAAATCGGGTCCAGTGAGGTTAAAATCAGGTCTGGGTTTGGTTAAAATCAGGTCGGGTTTAGGTTGAAATCAGGTCAATTGTAGGTTGTTTGAAGATTGGTAAAGTGATGGTTCTCAGGTGTAAATTAATCCTTATTGGCACGTGTTCAAATACAATAATAAGATATCTGAATTATGAAATAACCCACTTTTTTATTTCAAGTTAGAACATCCATCATAGTTCTTTTCTCAACAAGAGACAACTCCAAAAGAGCATAGTAGACAATCACAATCAAACCCAAAGAGGAGAAACAGTTAGAATATCAAGATTTTATTTGAAACCAAGTATTTCAATATTAACAAAGCTTTCTTTTCTAGCACATCAATTTCTCAATGCAAAGGAACGCATGCATCAACTTACTACAGCACATTGTTTTGGTTCTGGTTGATTAAGTTTTCCAACTTATTCAAAATTATGTAAATGAAGCAAGTTTGACACAGTGACACGCAATGCCTCCTTTGTTTAATGTGAATACATAGCAGAACCATTTAAAAATAACTGTTCGCATTCTGAGTTTTGTTATCCAATATTTAGTTCTATTTTTGTCTTTTTTCATTTTTATTGATATCTTGTCGATCTGAATTGTAACTTTTGTGGGTATACGGATATGTGTTTTTACATTTATCTTTAAGGCTTTGGAACAAACCATATGATAACATCACCAAGCTGTCTACTCATTCAATCATTATCTATACACCTGATACAATTGAGTTAACCAGACAAAAGATGAAGAACACCAAATAATCTATTTCTTAATTTCACTTCCTTTTTACTGGCAACTAAGTTAATTATAGAAATTAAAACTAGAGGCTCTAAAGAGCCTGTGTCGCTCACCTTGGTCTATGTGCATATTAAACAAAGGACACAGATGGATTCATGACAAAATTGTGTTTTGGTGATGGTGATGTGTTTGTAGATCTTACTTTACTGAACATTCTTGATGCTTCCAATTATCTCTATCTATAATGAACTTGGCCCAGTAGTTACAATGGAAAATATTTTGTAAAATTTACAAAATTTACAAAATTTATGAAAATTGTAAAAATGACTATAAAGGGCAATAACTCCTTCAGGGGTCAATTGACAATTTTGGTCATGTTGACTTATTTGTAGATCTTACTTTGCTGTACATTATTGCTGTTTACAGTTTATCTCTATCTATAATAATATTCAAGATAATAACCAAAAGCTGCAAAATTTTCTTAAAATTATTAATTCAGGGCAGCAACCCAACAACGTGTTGCCTGATTGGTCTGAAAATTTAAGGGCAGATAGATCTTGACCTAATGAACAATTTCATCCTCGTCAGATTTGCTCTAAATGCTTTGGTTTCAGAGATATGAGCCAAAACTGCATTTTACCCTATGTACTATTTTTTAACCATGTCGGCCATCTTGGTTCATGGTAGGGTCATCGGACACATTTTTAAACTAGATACCCTAATGATGATTGTGGACAAGTTTGGTTAATTTTGTCTTAGTAGTTTCAGAGGAGAAGATTTTGTAAAAGATTACAAAATTTACAAAAATGGTTAAAATTGACTATAAAGGGCAATAACTCCTTAAGGGTCAACTGACCATTTTGGTCAAGTTGACTTATTTGTAGATCTTACTTTGCTGAACATTATTGCTGTTTACACTTTATCTCTATCTATAATAATATTCAAGATAATAACCAAAAGCTTCAAAATTTTCTTAAAATTACCAATTTAGTGGCAGCAACCCAACAACAGGTTCTCCGATTCATCTGAAAATTTCAGGGCAGATAGATCTTGACCTGATTAACAATTTTACTCCTGTCAGATTTGCTCTAAATGCTTTGGTTTCAGAGTTATAAGCCAAAATATACATTTTACCCTATGTTCTATTTTTAGCCATGGCGGCCATCTTGGTTGGTTTGGCTTGTTCACTATTTGTTTATCAGTATGGTGCGATAATTTCATAATTTTCAAAATTTTCAAAACGGATGTTGAAAGGAGGTGCGCGTGCTTGCGTGCGCATCCGAAAGAAAATTTTCGGAAATCAACTTAAATACCGTGAAAATTTAAAACTACTCAATTATTATACTGAATACATTGTACATTGATGATATTTTAAGATCGTTTATATATGTTAAATATTAATCAGTAAAAATAATTAAAATAAATATATCTAAAATTTCTCTTATATATTTAAATGAAAGAAAGCAACTTAAAATCGATTCGATTTGATTTAAACATATAAATAACAAATATATCATATTCATATAGATATACACATGATTAAAATAGCATGAACAGGTTTTGAGATCTCCTAAAAATAGAGAATCATCAAACACAAATTACTAAATAATGGTTTTGAATTGTATTTTTAAAGATACTTAAAAATAAACACAACTTAAAGAAAAATAAATGGACAAAGCTGTGATATTTGTGATGTCTCCTGGCCCTTGTTCTTGCACAAAACTCCTTTCCATGCTTAAACAGTCCGGTCTCCCCAATTTTTGTGGGAAAAATTTGGTTGATTATAAAGGGATAATGGAAGCATGACAGCAGGAAGCCCTTCTGAGCTTATGCTTATGACAGTCAGTGGACCCCTTATAAGTATTATGAAAATTTCTGATCAGCCACTGATTATCCAATCGTTTATAATACTGAACTGCCCTTGTCCGATCTGCTCATCAAATATATCTGTACCCTCAATTTTGACAGTAAGATTTTTCTGTCGCGAATGACAAACATTAACCTAACGTTGAATCAACGTTGTTGTTTAAACGTTGATTTGAACGACAAAAATTCAACGTTGAAACAACGTTGTAAAGTCAACGTTGAATACCATGACGTTAGATCAACGTTGAAATTAGGTTGATCAACATCACGACCAAATTTCAACGTTGTTACAACGTCGAGTGCCCACTGGGAGGCGTGTTTAACGTTTAGTTTTGTATTTCAACCAAACTGGATGCAGACACTGAATTTTCTTTAACAAACTGTGCCCTTTTCTTGACAAACACGTTCCTTAACTTTATGAGGCATATTTCACACAGAAGCTTCTTTGAGCATGTTACAAGAAATATAAGAAGCTGACATCATCCCTTTTAACATGCGTACTTATCTTTCTTATTCTTTTCTTATTTGTTGTTTCCAGCTGCAGAGTCAGCAATGTATTTTAAAGGGGAACCATAAGTCATATGTCGATAATATTTGGGATGCAGTTGTCAGAGGCTGAATAAAAGTTGGCAGTCAGGGTGCCCGCTCCCCCTCTTATGAAGCTTCATTTAGGGTTAATCCAGACTTTTGCCGGTTCCACTCCAAACTTTGTCTAGGTTGGGGACTCCTCCAAGACCCCTTTTCAAAATCCTGGATCTGCATCTGGTTGTATTAACTGAAGCAAATCTTATTTCCATGGAGATTTTTAGCCCAGCCCATGGTCAGGGTTTATTGACTTTAAGAGCTTTTGCATGCAGGGACATGAATGAGTTATTTTTCAGTAGATTCATTTGGTCTCTGGTGGAGAGTTGTCTTTTTCATGATTGGCAATCATACCACATATTTTTATTTATTATAAGAGTGACATTTCTGTGTGTCAACTGTTTGTTCTTAAATGTTAAGCTGTTACACTGTCACAGGTTACAGGATAATTTAGCACTTACAGTATGTGTAAGCCCACCACATTCTCATTCTGTATGACCTTGTTCTAAGCAGTGGCGGATCCAAAGGGGGGGTTCCGGGTTGGAACCCCTTTATTTGGACGATCAATGCATTAGATTGGGGACATATAGTTGGAACCCCTTTATCCTGGGTTGGGAACCCCTTTTTAAAATGGCTGGATCCGCCTCTGTGGTTGTTGTTGGTTGCTTTTGGTCATATCAACTTTTATTTGTTTGACACTTGCATTTATAAATGTGTGAGGATCCTGATTTTACACCAACAAACTACACTACTTATAAAAACACAAAATGTACAATGCGACTGGGATAATTCAGTTTTATCTGCATGCAAACGGTATCCTTTGCTTATCCTAGGACCATGTATCTTAAAAGTAAAACAAACAACAACAAAACTGCCAGCACTAGATACATTATAAACCCAATATCTCAGGACCACCAAATTGAACAAGATAATAAAAGATTGCAAATAATTTGGAAAAGGGTTAAACAAATATTAGTCTAATTGGAGCTTGGTAATGTAGCTATTTATAGCTGGTTACTGAAAAGTGTGAATAGAAAAAGAAAATAAAGTGTCTTTATTTACACTGATATCCATTTATCTCTCATACACTGAATATTTTTGTTGTTGTGTTAATAATTGAACATCTTTATAAAACACACTGTTTATTTATTTCCTCTTTAGAACAAAAGCTGCTTCATATTAATCAATATGTAGATCACAATTATAACCTTCGTCTTCACCAGTTTTCCATTCTAACCTGAAATTATAATGTTATACATGTAGTGAAAAACAAATCCAATATAAGAAAAAAATACAATATGCAATTTAAAAGTACAATGTAAATGTGAATTATATATTAATGTCTAATGACAATAACACATCTCATTTTATTGCATATATAAAAAGTTTAAAAAACCCTTTACATTTTCAATGCTTTATCAAATTATCATATATTAAATGTGTAAATTTTACAAAACATTTCAACCTAAAAATTTGAATTGAAATAATCAATGATTGTGTGTTCTTAAAAAGTGGCAGCCCTGTCAGTCTGGAACCCAAAAATCAAGAAGGTCAATGTAGTCCTGATTGCAAACTATTAAAAAGTTTGTGGTTGTTTTATTCTCTTATTTTAGATTGTCTGGTATTTTTATATTGGTATACATGTAGCTGCTCAGTGGCAGATCCAAAACTTTTTGTAAGGGGGCCGGCTGACTGACCAAATGGGGCCGCTCGAGTCATGCTTCAGTAATTCCTTATATAATCAACCAAATTTTTTCCCACAAAAGGGCCAAGGCCCCCAAAGGATCTGCCTATGCTGCTGATTACAAAGTACATCAATATTTTAAATGTAAACTGTTCAAGCACATTTTTCCATGCAGTTTTGCTCAATCTAAATTACACCTACATGTACATGTACGAAAGTATGAAAAATCTGCAAATACATGACTGAATATCACTAGAACTGATCAATAGCAATAGCTGTAGACTATAAAAAATATTTTGAGAACTTGGCAATTTTAATTATAGACAATAATATTTTAATGTTTGTTTATGTACATGTGCACTTGTTTGTATTCTTAAATCTTTGAACTTCCAATTCATTTGAGACAGAGTTACATTTGTAAGTCAATATACATACAGGAAGAAGAAAGAATATTTTCCATGAAATATTACATGCAACTTTTCTCACAAGTAAAAATAACTATATAAATATAACTTATTACTTTAATATCTTACCTTCTTTCATTCATTTTTGTACATATAGTTGATGAAAAGTAATGTGTTACAACACTACAACATGTGCAACGTTTTAAAGAATTAAAGAACACTATAGTAGTGTTTTCATAGTCTGTATGAAAAATTGCAAAATCAGCTAGGATGTTGGATTCCTTGTATTTCCATTGACTGAAATTATATGAAGACATAATATCAATATGAACATGACTAGTATTGGATTATTCAAAGCAAAATAAATATTGTACGCTAGCTAAGGACACATATCTAGAGTAGTATAATTTCATGAATGATGGATATTGTTTTGCAATGGTAAAATGATTTTATATGCAAATACAGATATAAAAAACCAACACTATTCATCAACTAGTTTATACCCTAGTGAGACTTTTTACTTTCAATATTTTACATGATGGTGAACAAGTCAAGATATATGCTAACTCTTCCAGATATCAAACTCATACAGTTTATCTAAATGGTTCTATCAAAGATATAAATATAAATATGGCTATTATATTATAGATATAATATAGATATGGCTATTATATTATGGATATAATATGGATATGGCTATTATATTCTAGATATAATATAGATATGACTTTTATATTATAGATACATGTACAATATAGATATAGATGTAATATACATGTAGTTATGGCTATTATATTAAAGATATAATCATGATAATATAGATATGGCTATTAAATTATAGATATAATATGGATATGGATATGGCTATTACATTATATTATAGATATAATTTAGAAATCAAATGGCTATTATATTATAGATACTGTATTATATCTTTTACTATTTGTGCACCAGACTCTATGGTCCACAAACAATTAAAAAATATCATATAAAGGACTTTAAGAGCTACAGTTCTGCAGATAATGATAACTATGATGCTATGTAGTGTTTCAAAAATTTGTTTGTCTTTACATCATTCATTTGTCTTTTTTGTCTTATGTTGTAGATTTTGTTTGACTTAAAGGTTTTACATGTCCTTTTTGGTGTCTTCTGTTTCTTTTTTCTACTTTATTGTTTTCAATATATTAATAAGTTAATATAATTTACATGTATTTAAACAATATCACTTTAGAGTCTACTATATAAATAAAATTTAAAGACAAACATACCCTTGATACAAGATGTATGTAGTTTATTATTTACATGTAAAATCATGTAAATTTTTCTTATATAATGTAGTTATTAAAACAGATATATTGAAATATTCATACCATACAATGCTTACATGTTTCAATGATACATCATGTGTTGAAGTACACAAAGAACTGGTTATGGTCGCTCATTTGAATAACAATGAAGAGGCATAACATGTGCGTCAAAATGCATAATTTGCATCCGATCTGCAATGATGTTATCATATAAACATTCGAAAACCTATTAAACTTTTATCGGACCTTAAGTTTTAAGAAATATCTTATCCAAAAGGAACAATTGTCAAAATTCATAAAACCAAGACTTGGTTTTACCAGACGTGTTTTCGCATCATTTTTAGAAACATCGCAGTATTTCTCAAAACCTGAGAAATTTCAATTATCAAAATATGATAACATCAAAATTTTCAACTCAGAGTACCATAAACACTAATCAAATATAAAATTGGGTTGCTCGATTTTCCAAATTCAGACTTTCAAATTCACCACTTACCTCTCTGAGTATGACCGGTTTTTCCAAAATGGCGTCTATCCGGAAGTTAGGTAGGCCTGTCGCTTTATTGTATCCGTCGCCATGATTGGATATTTTCGTATCGAATACCAGCGTTTGACGAACACCTAAAGACCGAACAATAGTCGACATGTGAGCATGGAACGCAATAACTTCTGACTGTTTTCTTTGAAAATTAATGTTGACATTACAAGAACCTGAAATATAAGATGGTAGTTTTAAATAAAATACTGATACGATACTAAACTACTATGTGTCGTTCTTCTTCATCACTTCGATCAGTAAATAATGTGTTTGTCCATCAGTACAACTGATTATCACAATGTGGTTAAAATCAATCTTGAATTTACCACTACATCTATCTGAAATAAGATCAAATAACAACGCCATAGAACTTTTAAAATAAATTGTTGCACAATAAATGCAACGTAACTCATGAATCACTTTTGACATTATAATGGATGCAGCAATTAAGGTGCAAAAAACAAACAGACAGACAAACAAACAAACATTGAAACAAACAAACGAAACCAAAAAAAAACAAAACAAAACAAAACAAAACATCAGAAGGGTCAAAGAGAGGCGAAATATATTAAAGGGATATTCAAACTCATAAGTCAGACTGAGCAACACGAACCTCATAAGAAACCGGGGGAGGGGGATCTCGGGTGTTCTGGATGAGTAAGCAGATCCTGCTCTACATGTGGCACCCGTCGTGTTGCTCATGTAAGTACAAACAAGGTGAAACAATATGATCATAATCTGGGGTTAATAAAGTATTCCGAACGAAGATAGAGTCGGTACTTTCCAAATCTACTTAGTATATGTTAACTAGGTACCTACTAATAACCAAGAAATAAGTGGGACTACTGGAATAACTGGATCTGTCCATGCACATATAGACAGCTCAGTCTTGGTTGAAATTCAATTTACTAATATCAGATGATCACGTCATGATAAATGATCATATATCGTAGGAATATTCCCCTAGGTGCTTAGGATTTGTTCACAGATTTTTATTCTTGCATGTCTTTGGCCACTGAGCAATACGACGGGTAGTCGCCAGTCAAATGGCAGGAGTTGCATGTCCTGCTTGTTCTTTCACGGCAACGAATTTCATATTCAATTTTTTCGTTAGTTCGTCATGATTGTCATCGTTGTACTTTGTGTTAATGTATTCGTTTAACCACTGTTATGTTGGTCTTAAGAAATATCTTGTTCCAGACTATATATATGTGTATTTGGACTTTACACGTATGGTCATGACCATATGCGCATACTCATATGGTTGGAACATATGATTATATAATCACTTGGTAATTAACGAGTCGAACCGTTTGAGTATGTATGCTATATTACGCCTCAATAAATAAAATTAAGCAAAGATGATTTCGTGGAAACACACAGCTCGTTCTCAAGACCCAAAATGGAACCAGTTACTAACTGAAATTCTTTATCCGTATGCCGATGATAAAATAGTTAGTTCGATCATTTCAAATTGGTTTTTTCTGTCTATTCTATGATTACAATAACTAATAAAATACTACTGCTTTAATTACTCAAATTGCGATATACTGACTAAAAGGCTGATATTTCATAGTACGGTTTTCTTTTTTTTCAAATTTACGTGCTAATTTTCGTCTAGCGACACAGTATATATATTAATATAAGGCTTTAGGTACGGTATAAAATATTTTATCTAGTATTTTGTTTATATTGTTCGCTTTTCTTTTCAATCAATTTAAGTGACTTATCTCAGATTTTGAAATAACAATTTATAGCATAGATGTCTTTGAAAGGTTATTTCCTGGTTCGTAGTTACTCAATATCTTATTTTGAGTTATACTGACTTACCATCATCCACTGTACATTCATCTCCAGAAGCTAGACAGCAAATCGCCATTACCAAAATGCTTGACACCAACATTTTGTTTTCCTCACACCCTTTTCTTATGTATCACTAATACATAAAATTATTGTGTTGCTTGTTAATTTACCGGAAATGAATGCATCCGACCACATACTTGTCCTTTTGTTAGGTCAAAAAGGGTAGATTGGGGGAAATTCTGGATTTTTTTCGATTTTATTTGTGAGTGTGCCAAGCAAACGTGTTTTACAATGGAAGAGTTATTTCTATATTTATATGAAAGAATCATGCTGTAACGATTTCGGACGAAATTTTCAATATAGCGACCATCAAGTAGACTGATATACACTCTCTGGTACTATGGTAACTGAACCAAATTCAATATTATTTTAAAAGACTTGAGAGTGCACAACGATCAGACAGGATCATAAACCGGCTTCCCTTGTAAGATGACAATGTTCGCCTAGTCGGATCCTATGCTTGGCGTGAACATTTTACAACCAGTATGATTTGATAGAATGTACGTGTTACAATGAAGCGGACTTCCATGAATATTACCGTTGCATTTGCTTTAACAGGTTGAAATGCAGTTATCACAGACAGATGCTTTCATTTTTTACAATCGTTATGAGCATCTAGTTAACTGTATATAGTATATGCTGCACGAAATAGAGTGAAAATAAAAGGCAGGACAGAGATTACAACTAAAAAAATGCAGGACACAATTTTCTATCCTAGCCCCCATAAAAATCAAATGGTAGCTCCTTAGAAGGTTAAATTGGAGGGCGGTTTATACACACTAGAAACTGGTTTAATCCTACCACATTTTGGCCTGTTTCGAGTCAGGCTATCCAAACTGCTATTGTTTAGTACTTTTTAAAACTTAAGGACAGTGGCTATTTTACCGGCTCCGTAAAGACTATTTTGCTGGCATCGGAAAATGTCGATTTATAATATATAGAGTTTTGCCGGTCGTCATTCAGATTTTCAGTAAATAAATGATATAGGAATAGAAAGAAATAGAAACAAACACTTTAATAAGAAAACTCAAAAAATCTGTCTTCTTTAGAAAATGTATTACATAAGCAGGTAAGCAAAGCATGCATATCAAAATTGTTAATTTTGTATTTACCGCGACTGCAGGTTCTCTTATCACGTGACCAAAGTTTCCCGAGAAACAATGCTGTTGTTTACAATATGGCGGACCCCAGGCGGCACGAGTAAACAAGATTAGTAAGATAAATTTCAATGGTAAGAACTAATTAATTGAGAATGTCAATCAAAGAAAGCATTCCTATTTCACCTAGAACGACAATACACCAAATCAGGCCTTATAAAGATTTACATTTGATAACTTGACAGGGGGAGGCCCATTTGGTATTCCTTTTAATGACTAATGTTAAAAATTATTCGCAGGATCGAACATAAAAAGCTAAATCATTACGATGTTGAATGATAATGTCGTCTCCTTTTATAACATAAAGTCAACTAAATGCACAAACTGTTAAACGAACAAGTATCCATAATATTGTGGGAAACATCAGTAGTCTTGAGACTGTGATCCACCTTTTCTGACCTGGTACATAACTGACATGTATTAAAATAACTTAGAATACATTCTCCATGTGATAATAAAAAAAATAGTGAGGCAGCATAAATGGCAAGTTTCCTGATTTTGGTTTGGCACATTTAATGATGTCAGGGTTTATTAATCTGTTAGAATTAAAATAAAAGTTATAAAAAATTACCTAAAATAATACCAGTGTGAAGAGTTATCAAACAGAAGACAAAAGATCAGTTGAATAAATCTCAGATTTCACATTTCAGCAAGTTCAGTTAGAAATTTTGAAGGACTCTTTATAATGTACAAAAATTCTCTTACTGATAATTTTAAGACAAAATATTGTCCCCTTTGTACTGTTGAGCTTCATTGAATACCCTTTATCAATTAAATTTCCAGATTAACTCTTTGTTTTATTGTAGCTAAGTTAACAGGGCATGGAACTCGGTTAACTAGTCAAATTTTACAAAATTAAATATGGTTATTTTAATGTGAAAACACTGTTATCTTGACATACACTAGGGGGAGCTGATATTCAAACAATATGTTATATAGTTGAGAATATGAATAAAATGAAATAGTTACAAAAATGTAGTAAATTTAGTTTTCCACATACAAATCAAGGTTGCTGCACTGATACATGTAGTCATTGTTTAATATTTTTGAGTACCAGGTTCTGTCTTAATATGATCTTCAAAATATTAAGCAGTAAGATTAAGGAAAAATGTACTAATTGTCAATAAATATTTGATAAACAAATGTATGCCCTACATTTAATTTTTTCTTAATTATATGTAATATACAGTCTATGTTACCATTAACCAACCAGTGTTACCAAATTTATTCATTAAAATAATGGGTATTCATCTGAATGCTGATCATATTTATAGGATTTTAAATAGGTGAAATGAAAAAAAATGTGGAATTTCAATTTTCCTTACCAATTTAGCAACCTATTTAACTTTGCTTACGAAATATTCAACATGTTCAAAATTGTTTTATTGACAATCATATAAAAAAACATCCTGTGTCAACTCATAATTTCTTAATTAATTAGCTTTTATTATAAATAATATGACTGTAAAAAGCTAGATGTGAAATTTTTTTATGAGATGACTCCTAGCATAATATTGATTCAATATGAATAGTTTGGGTTTTGTGGCTGCATGTTTGTTTTTATAGATATGCTTTTGCAATATTTTGCTGGGAAAATTTTTGATGTATGTACATGTTAATTTTGGGACATTTATCAAACTTTTGGGAATGATCATGCCTTGGAACAGTCTTACCAATGCATAACAAAAATTTACATGTAGCAGTACAATGAAGGTGTGTTTTTTGTTCCTTCCAAGAGAAAAGAAGGGCAGTAAATGTATATGTAGGTACTCTTTTTAAGGAATCGTTGTAAAAAGTGCCAATAAAATCTTCAGGGTATGGATTTTTAGAAATTACTTGAATATTTTTTACTATAAAAGTCTATTGTTAGCGCATGACTGGTTTATTTTCTATATCTAAAATACCAGGAACTCTTTTTACATACTCAGTACATTTGAATTTCAAATTCAATCAGTTTTCTTGTATTAAACCCAGATAAAATCACACTTTAGAATCCTAGTTTATAAAACTGCATACAGCTGTATGAATAGACTAAATAAAAAGTCCAATAAAATTCGAAATTTGGCTATTGTACTAGTAAATGAAAAGTAAATAATCTTCTACTGAAGGCATTGTAGGCAAGTTTAAATATTTTTAAATCACTACTTCTTTATATAATAGATCTAAAATTGATTTGCAAAATGGAATCTGATTCAACTTGAATACAAGAATAGTGTTGAACCAATTTGAATATGGGAGATAACTCATAAAAACGTTTTTTTTCTTTATGTATTTGTTTGGAAACTTTTCTTTTGATAAATTATATTACTAATACAAAACTTATGAAGTAAATTTCTATTTTTTGATTCATTTCTTTTAACTTAGCTGGGAAACAAACACATACATGTGCATTGTTAAATTCGGACATATTATTCTTGTATTTTAAAGATGAAAAAGTTAGTAATTCAACAAGATTCTTTTTGTCTATTTTGTTAATGAATTATTAATTAAACATATTACACACCTGTCTTAATTGGCATACAAGTACTCCTTATTGATTAATTTTTACCTGGCACCAATAATAAGACTAGATCTATGTTATGAATATTTAATGAAATTTGTAATTAACTTATGGCATGTTTGGTACTTCCACAAAGAAACTGATGTTTAGTAGAATATGTGAAAGTATGCGTTGAAACTGTAAAATGTTAACAATATATTTTGTTGGATAAACATGTTGATCATAATATGTAAGTAACTATAGGTACTAACAAATATTTTAATTGTTTCAATGTCAGTATTTTTCATAAAGGATTTAGGTCATCTTTGGTATTATGTTCAACAGTCTTCATGATAAACTTTTGAATCCACAGGCCTAACACTCATTTTTTGAAACTTTTGTATATATATTTATAAAAATTTAATTTCAGTATTATTCATTAAAGATTAATTAGATGATAAACTTTTGAATCCACAGGCTTGACGCTCATTTTTTGGAATCTTTTGTATAAATCTTATTTGCCTCTAGTAGAAACTCTTACAGGTCAGATAGAAATTTGACTGGTGGGTCTGTAAAAAGCCAGTGTAAAGGCTGATGTTGCATATTACGTGATTTTGATGTTGATCTTAAGCAATATGTATTGTACAGTTTCATGAATAGTGTATGTTGTACAAGTATTTTTGATTTTATCATGTTTATGTACATGTAGTGTTATCTTGACTTGTTGAAGACTTCAGATTATTGCGTCTTTGGATTGCTGTTTCATTGACACATACAAATACTGTCAACGATCAAATTAATAAATACAACGGCGACTTTGAACATCCTTGGATATAACTTTCAAAACTATTCAAACAGAAAACTGACCGTCTGTTTAAGTTATCATTTTACGATGATTTTCATCTGAGGATGTTGCGTAATCACTCAGCTGATTTGTTTTATTTTATACTTGCAGAGTCGATCAATTTTACTATTCGGTAGGTAAAATGTGGGAATTAAGGGTAGATTTATCATATTGATTGAATAAAAATTGAAATATAAAAGGTAGAAAGACTGCTGATGGATAATGTGATTGCAAACGTACGAAACTCGACCCGGTTGTGATCAGCAGTGGATTTTTTTCTTACGACCATTTCGTTGATATGGATGATATTTTTAAAAAATGATAGAAATTAGCTCTTTGTCGGATAATTAATATGCGATTGAAAGATATTTTCATTTATAGACTTGCAATCTTCAACGATAATCTCAATTTACAACTAACATAATGTCCTGGACATTCAATGTGCCACACATCTCCTTTTGTTACTTTCAAAATAAAGGAAAAGAATTCAATACAGTTTTCGTTTAGAACCAAAAATATAATTAGGTACATGTATCAGTATAATCATAGGCGGATCCAGGGGAGGCCCTGGGGCCGGGCCCCTTTGTGGGAAAAATTTGGTTGATTTTATAGGAATCACTGAAGCATGACTGGAGCCCCCTTAGGTCAGTCAGCGGGCCCCTGAAAATTTAAAATTTGACATTTACCTATTATGGTCCAATATCCAAAATCTAAGTACATTGTTAGAATCAGCATATCAAAGAACCCCAAGAATTCCATTTTGATGAAATCAAACAAAAGTTTAATTTAGGAGCCTTTGGACCTCAATGTGGACCAATTTGATAAAGGAGCCCAAAATCAGAAAATCTAGAAACTAGCATTTTGAACTAATTTGCAGTTTGAATTCATTTTCAATAATCAGGGATATAAGTGTTTTTTTTCTGATTGACAGCTGCACTTATTCTTTATTCATAGCAATGTAATATACCTCAATGATTTAGTTGAAATTTTTTATATGTGGATTATCCACAGTGGAAAATGATAAATATAATATTCAGAATTTGTGTTCATTTTTATTTTCTACTGCTGCTCTGCATTACCTTGTACTATTTCTACTCTACTAAAGAGACACTGATGTACCCATTACTGCTGGTATAGTTTGGGCTCTTACACTTGTTGGTCTACCATAATTGAAATTATACAAATTAAGTGTTCCTGTTCTGGAGTTGCAAAAAAAAAATGTAACACTTTTTTCAGAAATGCTTTAGTTATTAGCAAGGAAATAACTTGCTTCAAGTTATATAATTATATATAAGTATTAGATTCAAAATTTCTGCAATGAGTTATGAGGATGGGCAATGGAGATAGACTAGATCTTTTGGAAGATTTATATATATTTGAAATGGTTTTATATACCCTTATCGCTTGTTGAGGTAGAAGAATGTCGATTTAATAACATCAATATTTGACAGTTGACACTTTTGTGAATGATGATTTTATGATATCATGTTTAAAATTTTATGGGTCAAGTATTTTTAAATACCTGCATATATATAAATCTTCAAATTTGTAAGATGTTTGAGATGCAGAAATAATTTTGTGTACGCATGGACAAACTTTGGTAATTTTAATATGAATGAAAGGAGATGTGGGTATAAATCAATGAGGCAGGCAACCCAACAACATAAATAACCAAAGAGGACAACATACAAGTGTTAACAATGGACATGTGTCTTATACTATTTGTCAATCTCTAAATCATCAATTCCTGAGTCAATAAAAGTTGTGAATAAAGCTTATATAAATAGCATTTAATCATAATTTAATGCGTACATTTATCCCTGTGTCATATATATCATGTGTCATTCAAGAATATTTATGGTGCAACATTACAAAAGAGAAATTTTAATTGCCAGTATAGTTTCATTGTCAATGTATTCGATCTTTTCTTCTAGCATAAACCAAGTGAACCAGTTTTACATAAAATGGTAACAATGATTTGTTAACCAATTTATAATTTCAACTGTCATCCTTAATGATTTACAGAAATCAGTAATAAAAAAGTATAACAACTAGACAAATATGCTAATTTTCAATTTTTTAATATATTTTTCCCCATTTTGTTCATTTATTGCCAACCCATGGCCAATCACCACTTTATAAAAGTTGACTTTTACACTTGTACCTGCAACATTTAATTGTCAACATTTTTTGCTTTTCCAAAATAAGTAATTCTTGCAGGTTTTGGTCACATCAACTTGAAACTTAGTATGCAAATTGATTGTGAAGTAAACTTTTTAAATTAAGTTACTAACAAACTATTTTGACCCATATATATCAAAGTTCATTTACCTAAGACATAGGATAATGCGAGTTGGGCATGGTTTCTTATTTAAACACTTGTACCTACAACGTTCATTTGTCAACATTTTTTATTTTTCCAAAATAAGTAATTCTTGCAGGTTTTGGTCACATCAACTTGAAACTTAGTAAGCATGTTGATTGTGAAGTAAACTTTAAATTAAATTACTAACAAACTATTTTGACCCATATATATCAAAGTTCATTTACCTAAGACATAGGATAATGGAGTAGGGCATGGTTTCTTATTTGAAATATATTTTTGTTCTCATTTATATTTGCAATACATACTTACACCAGATTGTCCTTAAGTAAAAGAGGATTAAAAACAAAAGAAATATGACCCAAAGAAAAAAATTTAAATACAGATGAATTAACTTTGATCAATTTTTTATTAAACTGATAATTGAAAATTATTTAACATTTGTTTAGCCTTCAAAGATTAATAATATTGTTTCATGACTAAGTAGGATACCATAATTTTCAGTCAATTGTAGATTTTTATTATTTTTTTTTTGGCACTGTTAACAGTATATTGGACATTACTGGTAATCTTTTAATTTTTATTAAAAAATCTGACAATTGAACCTAAGATTGGTAACTAATTATAAAATATTTTACAACAACTTTCCATTGAAACAAATCCATTATATCTATGATACTATTCTATGTTTGGTTTAAACAGTATTGGTAAACAAAACAAACATACCAATACTAAGAGTTGTGATAACAAATTGTACTACTTCAAATGAAATAAAATCAGAAACATTTGTAATAAATTCTTTAGTCAGAGAAACTGAAAGTCTTTTATACCTATATAAACCCCACTTATTAGATATAGATAAAATTAGCTACATGACAACCTGGTATAAGTTGTTCCTATATGTTTGCCGAGGGAATTGGCAACACTGATAATGAAATGGTAGCAAACTTTACCTGTTCATGACAACCTGTTTGTACCTGTGCTCAAAAATATTATTCGAAATAATGATCTTTTGTTTAAAATTCATAAAATGATAACTGTGCTGAAAATTAGTGTTTAAGTACAATGGAGTAATGTTTAAATGATCAAGTCATTTTTAAAGGAAGAGAAAAAGAATTTTTGATCTAAAATTGAATTGGATTTAAACTAAAAATGGAAGGTAGGTTTTACATGGTAGACACAATTGATCTATTAATTATTTTTTTGACAATGGGGCTAAATAAACTTAATTTACATGAATACCTAGTTAACAGGTAAATGTACATATGATACATGTACAAATGTACATATGCTATTTGATCAGCATTCTCACTTGGTCCATGAGTAGACTCATCATTTTCTGCATTGGTGAGTCCAAAGATCGAGCAAAATTATATTTGCTGAATCAAGTTAAAATGTATCATCATTTCATAGTAAAAATTCCAAAGAAAATAATTTAAATTTGATTTATTCATTGCTCTTTATTGTCATGAAGACTTAGAACTTAAATAATAAAATAAAGGCATTAATATTGTACATGTATTTGTTCCCACTGTTGGACCCACCATGGCCAAAAATGGTGAGTCCCGGTACTTAGATATAGGAAGATGTGGTGTTAGTGCCAATGAGACAACTCTCCATCCAAATAACAATTTATAAAAGTAAACCATTATAGGTCAATGTACGGCCTTCAACACGGGGTTGCCTACCAAAATCCTTATTGAAAACTCTGTTGAAGTTATATTGTCTTCAAATTGAAAAAAAAACAATCTGCTGAACTTGCAAAATCCTTTATGGCTAAATTATCTCTTTCTACAGTAAAAGTATGAAATAAAAATCAGCGGATGAGAGGTCTATTTAGATTTTACCTTCAAATTTGTAGTTCATAGATATATAATTTTGATTAAGAAAATCAAAGTATAAAATACTATATATTCAAAGTGCCTTTCTGGATTAATTGTCATCATATTCAATGAGATAGTGATTACAGGGTGATTGAGTTAAGAATCACTCTTGCTGCCAATGCTGGTTTTATGAGTGAATCATGGTGAAACAGAGTGATTGCGGGTGATATTGTAGTGATAACAACCTCTATTTCAAAACCCTTTCATGTGATACATGTGAACTATACACCGTATTAATTTAGAGTGCATCACCAATAATTAACTGAATCAATTTATGTGTGCTATATATTTGAAGTTATTGGAGTTAGCTAGAGGAATTGCTTGTTGTTGTAGACTGTCTGTTGACCTTTAGATATTTATAATCTTTCCAAGTGATCTATATATGGTTGTTGACTTTCAAACTGGCAGTCACAACAAAGTTCCCTCATTTCTAGCATTAGCAGCACAATGTTTATAACACTACCCTCCCCAGTCCATCATCAAAATGCCAGAGCAGAATTAATGACATAACCCACCAATATTATTGTCTTGATCCAAAGGTTTATTACATTACACTTTCTGCTTATCATCACAACCTTATAGTTGAGTGTGCATTTTCTACTTTATCATGTGAACACTCACATTCAATGCTATATTTCAACTGACTATATTAATATAGAGGGAATATACATATACATTTGTAGTGTAATATTTGTGAAGACCATATGTTGACCTATATATATGTATAAATATTTTAGTTTTTTGTGTACCGGTAATGTTGCTTTCACTTATACCCCACATATTCTTTTATTAATAATTTTTAATTGATTTTTTCCAAATTTCATCATCATCATGGAGTAGTAAAGATGTATAATATTTTTTTGGTGACAGACAATGCCTTTTTCATTACATGTAGATGCTTTTGAATTTTAAAGTACATCTGGTACAAAATTAAAATTTCATTTACATGCTGAAAAACTCCAATCTAATTAAAATTAAATCTCCGCACTTGCTCCTCGTTGTTTATATGTCGCACGACATATAAACAACGAGGAGCAAGTGCGGAGATTTAATTTTAATTAGATTGGAAAAACTCCCTTTTCCCAAAACTTAATAATTTCTAGAAGAAAGATAAATAGCTATAGGTCAACAGATTTTAAAGTATTATGATTTATTTAAAACAGATGTGTTAGTTTTGTGCTAGGAAGATTTGTGTCAATACATCTAGGCATTGCTACATTATTAGTAATTTGTTCAATAAGTATTCCTTCAAAAACCTTCATCACATGTTCATCGGGTATAAAAAGTGTAGAAAGCCAAACTGAATTGTAGAGCTTAACCAAAATGGCCTTAACAAAACAGCCAATGGGAATGGGTTTTACGCATAGTTGAAGTTCCTATGTAACTTATAATTGCTTAAATCTATGTCATTTGGACTTTGTTGGATAGTTGTCTCATTGGCAATCATACCACATTTCCTTATTTTATAAAGCCATCTAATTAGGTCAGTTTTGCCTGAGGGAGTTGTAACCTTAACTTTAAGTAAAATCATATTATTTATGAACTTTTAAAATATATTTGCAAACAAAATTTTAAGTTATCAGTTATTAATGCCATTTCCAAAGCATTTGCTATTTGGCAGAGGAGGGTATCCTTAGTGACTGGTTGCCCAACAGCATCAGAAACCCAAACATAAGCATTTTCCTGTGTTACTAGAGTAGGTTTCATCATCTGAAGCATGGAGATACTGATTAATGCTGCCCAGTTTCTGTTTGTTGACAAAAGGATTTAGTAAACAAATGTTGGTCTGTTTATCGCTCCTGTTATTGATAAGTATAATGTACATTTCATCCTCCTTTGACACCTCTGCAAAACAAAATAAAAACAAATAACAATATTCCTAAGTAACGAACTCAGATGTTTAAAACTGCTACAAAATATTCACTTCAGTCCCGGACTCTACCGTAATACAGATTTACCAGGCGTTGGTTCACTTTTGTTTGTAAAATATTCCTAAATATCAGTTTGTTTATGTAATGTGTTTATGGTTACAAAAGTACATAATAATTACTTTGAATTTACTATCTTTTACATCATTTATTAGTTTTTTGGATCATTAAATCACATGCATTTTGTTACATTCATATATGATGTATATAATTACTTTTAATCAGGTTAGATATTGAAGGTAAACATTCATTTTCACTCTAAATTTTGTTTTCAAAGATGTGTGCAATAACAGAGTTTTGTAGAAAATTAATGTGTTTCTATTAAATAGATAATTTATATACTAGGTGATGTAAATAGTTTAAGAACCTGTCAGTGGTTTCTTTGAAAACAATTAGTTTGGCATTTAAAAAAAAATATTGGTAAAGACAAGTTTTAAATTTATCTTGATAAACATGATAAAGTTTCATGGTTAAAATCACAAGCTTGAAAGGAGCATTTAATTTTGTATGTATATATATTTTATAGTTTTCCTTTATAAATATGTAGTTAAAATCATGCACATAAGAATAATAGAACTAGGGAACACAATATGCACTCTTTTAAAAACACTGGGTGTGTACATATGTTACACATAAGGTGAGGCTATAGGCTGCCTTGATCTTACTACCGATACCCTGAATAGATTATATTTTACATCAAGTTTTGTTCTGGATTTGGTCATAGATTGGTCATAGATACAAATGTAGGAATATATTCTTGTACAATAGATATAAGAAGATGTGGTATGAGTGCCAATGAGACAACTCTCCATCCAAGTCAAAATTTATAAATGTAAACCATTATAGGTCAAAGTACGGTCTTCAACACGGAGCCTAGGCTCACACCGAACAGTAAGCTATAAAGGGCCCCAAAATTACTAGTGTAAAACCATTCAAACAGGAAAACCAACGGTCTAATCTATATAAAACGAGAAACGAAAAACACTTATGAACCACATCAACAAACGACAACTACTGAACATCAGGTTCCTGACTTAGGACATTCTTGTACAATGCTTTTTAGTTGAATAATGTGTGAAATGCTTACCAAGAACAAAGCAAAACATCAGACACATGTGAAAAATATCATTCTATACAGCACTGCGGAAATATCATGTTATATAGCACTGCGGAAATATCATGTTAAATAGCACTGCAGAAATATCATGTTATATAGCACTGCAGAAATATCATGTTATATAGCACTGCGGAAATATCATGTTATATAGCACTGCGGAAATATCATGTTATATAGCACTGCGAAAATATCATGTTATATAGCACTGCAGAAATATCATGTTATATAGCACTGCTGAAATATCATGTTATATAGCACTGCGGAAATATCATGTTAAATAGCACTGCAGAAATATCATGTTATATAGCACTGCGGAAATATCATGTTATATAGCACTGCAGAAATATCATGTTATATAGCACTGCAGAAATATGATGTTATATAGCACTGCAGAAATATCATGTTATACAGCACTGCGAAAATATCAGTTATATAGCACTGAAGAAATATCGTGTTATAAAGCACTGCAGAAATATCATGTTATACAGCACTGTGGAAATAAGCACTGCGGAAATTTGATGTTATATAGCACTGTGGAAATATCATGCTTTTTGTTGAATAATGTGTAAAATGCTTACCAAGAACAAAGCAAAACATCAGACACATGTGAAAAATATCATTCTATACAGCACTGCAGAAATATCATGTTATATAGCACTGCAGAAATATCATGTTATATAGCACTGCAGAAATATCATGTTATATAGCACTGCAGAAATATCATGTTATATAGCACTGCAGAAATATGTTATACAGCACTTGAAAATATCATGTTATACAGCACTTGAAAATATCATGTTATATAGCACAGTGGAAATATCATGTTATATAGCACTGCGAAAATATGTTATATAACATTTTGCGCCTGTCCCAAGTCAGGAGCCTCTGGCCTTTGTTAGTCTTGTATTATTTTTACTTTTAGTTTCTTGTGTATAATTTGGAGTTTAGTATGACGTCCATTATCACTGAACTAGTATATATTTGTTTAGGGCCAGCTTAAGGACGCCTCGGTGCGGAATTTCGCTGCATTGAAGACCTATTGGTGACCTTCTGTTGTTGTCTGTTCTGTGGTCGGGTTGTTGTCTCTTTGACACATTCCCATTTCCATTCTCAATTTTATATAGCACTGCGAAAATTTCATGTTATATAGCACTGCAGAAATATCATGTTATATAGCACTGCGGAAATATCATGTTATATAGCACTGCAGAAATATCATGTGATATAGCACTGCGAAAATATCATGATATATACAGTATACAGTAATATCTTCTTAGTTCATTGTTGATTGACCTTTTAAAATTACTAAGATGAGGAACTACAATAAAAGTACTGTTCTGAAAATATTCATCACATGGCCCGTGGCTAGTGAAAATCTGTTCAGGTCATCTCTTTTTGTATCACCTCAACAAAGTTAGAGAGGGAAGACTTGGGCGGAATATTTCCTGCATCAAGGGCAAAGGCTGTGTAACAAATTGTTGAAGTTCGTGTGAGTTTATGGTACTTAAATGATATTAAGTAGGCAGTTGTATTAGCATTGGCACATATTTTAAATGGAGAATATTTGGCCCCAACCCTCTTTTGTGATTAGGTCAGTTTAACAAGAACCACTGATATTTAGTAGGCAGTTGTATTTGCATTGGCACAAATTTCATTTTCATAGGGGCCTGGTGGTCTAAGTAGTTCATCTACAGTTATCACATGTCTGTTAGCTCCAAGGTTGTGATTTGGAACCCCACTTGTTGCCGTGTGTGTGTTCGACTCCCTCTTAATTGACAAGGATTGACAATTTTCTTGTGGAATCACTGGAATGTCCATAGTTCTCAAATATTTCAGCTTCCTCCACCAATGAAAACTGACCACCATGATATAGCCAAGGTAGTAGAAAGTGACATTAAATGCAAGCACAAATCTCATTTTCATGGAAATTATTTGGCCTTGACCCCTTAGTCATGACTTTGAAAATTGTACATAAATGTGTTTTCAGGTTAAAGTTTCATCAATTGCATTACACTATCTAAAGTGCACACACTGACAGGTGAAATATATCTCTGCGTCAATAATTTATTGTTAAAACATTTTTTCAAAATAAATTGTATGCAAATAGATCAAGTTAAAGTTTTTGGGCTGGTTTATTCAAAGATCCAATTTTTAAGACTGACACCTGACAAAAAATCTTAAGATACTAATCTTAAACAATTTATGTTTATAACTTTTGCTGCAATGTCAGTAGTTTTGCTTGAATATGCATGTGACTTGCATGTGAATAGAGTAAGGTTTCTTTACAACTCACCCTCCAGATTAAAGTTCTCGTTGCTGTCAAGTTTTCAGTTATTGATGATTGGGACAGTTTAGAGATTGACATATTGAATAGACACTTGCCAATTGTTGAAAATTGTATCTTGACATCCAAATGTCTTTTGTCTTTTGTGTTGTTGTGTCATTGGCATTTTATTCATATTTGTAATCTGTTAATTCACAGTTTTAGAATTGAAAGCACTCTGGTTGTTTTTAAAGTATGCATTTAACCTTGATGATTGGTAAACAACGAACTTAACAATCGATCTTTAGCCAATGTCTATGCATATTTTTTTTTCTTTGTATATATATGCTGTAAAAAACAATAAAATTTCTGCAGATTCTGAGACACAGAAATTCCTACATGCTTCAAGTGCCCCGGACAGATCCAGGATTTTTAAATGAAGGGGTGTAATTTCAGATAATTATTATAAACTACTGAGCTGTGGGAAGCGAAATTTATTTAGTACAATTGTATGCTAAAAAGGATATATTTTTCAATGAAAGTGGGGCGTACTCCCTCTATGGCCCCTCTAAATTTGCCTGTAGGTGATAACAGTATTTAAGGGTGAATATAATATAGAAAATTAAAATGCAGGAAAATAAATAGTTTGTAAATTGTATATATGCAAACAGATATTATATAATGTTTAAGCATACCAGTACACGTTTTATTTAATATAACAAATGTTTAAATCCTTGTTGTTTCATTAGAAGTGTTTTCTTACAAAGTGGTGAATGTGTTAGTCCTTGAGGTCCTTATGCATTTTATGTGTTTGAAATTTTCTAAGTATATCCTTCTGTTTGGGTTTAAATGCTCCTTGAATGTTTTCATATTAAAGGAACAATAGTTGTTTTTGTCTATTCTGTTGATAGGTTAACTGTAAACATTATGAGGTAAACTTCCTTCTTTATAAAAGGGGGTGGTAAGGTGGGGTATGACACTGAAAAGAAAATAACTTTGTGCTTGAACTATAATTTCTGCCTTTTAACACAAAATACAACAAATGGCACTTCAGCATGAAAAAATTGCAAATAAAAATGTCAAATATATGTACCTAGCAGAAACATATATCTGTTTTATCATTCTAAACTTTATTCTTGAAATAGAAATTATATGCTGATCACTGTTCAGCAGTAAATGGCAATTTGACTGAAACAATTACTACATGTACAAAATGTATGTACTAAAGGTAATCTCAAAGTTTAAAGTTGGAGGAGGTTTGCAATATTAGTAAAATCATAAGAATTTCTGGAGATAGAATAAATGGTCAAGAACAATCATATTCCTGGTACAAAACAGTCATTGGGTGCTAACAGTATTTTACGGTGAAAATAATATGAAATGCAGAAGAATATATAATTGGTATGCAAACAGTAGGCTTTGTTGAAATTTAAATAACTGATTTAGGTTTGTCACATTCAGTCAGCTTTGAGAAAAGTGTTGGGTCAAATAAGTTTAAATCTTTTGTAAATTAACATGAATATGATGCTTTTAATAGATGATAGAACAACAAACCAATAACTGAAGTTATCTAAAATGAAAATGATAATTTTTACCTTTTAATGTTGCTGTTAGGAATGTGATTGAAAATTATTTTGAGTAAATTTCTATCAGAAAAATTGACTTAATCAAATTAATGTACTTCCAAGAAATCTCTTTTCAAGTTTTCCAGGAAATGAAATGTGAATTGGTACAGTAGTTCTATTTTTATCAGTGAATAAATTTACCAGTTTGTGGTAACTTTTTTTGTATGCTGTAATTAAACTTTACCATTTAAAACACTTTTACACATCAGACTTATTTTGTAAGCAAACCTCCTCCAGTTGAAGATGGACTAACATTGCCTATTTTCATCCTTCATTAATTTTGGTTAAAGAGTATAAAAGGTTTATTTTCATTGCGGGTTAAATTGACCATTAAGTTTCGAAAATCCTTTCGAGTTTATGTAACTTTTTATTATTTTCCATTATTGCATATTCTGTTGTGAAATAGCAAGGGTCTAATCATGAAAGGAAAAAGCAAAACTTTAACAACTTGTGAATTGTAAAATTATATGAGTTAGTATCATAAAATTCATAAACGAAACTTGAAAACTTATCAAATATATAAATATGCACTGAAATGAACCATAAAAGTTACATAGATATATTTACATACAATAAAATACAGTGGGAAGAACTTCTGTAGAAAACTGAAGTGTTTGTTTTGGTTTAAGTTTTATAAGACAGATGGTTGATCTGAACATTCTCTTGTTTCTATGTAGAGATATTCAAGTTACTGCAATTTTTTTTCAGATTTATTGACCATTAGCTCAATAGAACGATTTGTTTTGGTGTTAACTATATGTTAGACATTGATTTACTTATTTGACGAATTTCTAGACACCATGTTTGTTTTTTGATGAGTGTATCATAATATATCACGTTTGTTAAAAAAAAAAGTGTATATGACATCATTTAGTTGATCATTTATTGATTATCTCAGTCGATATTTGTATAGGAATTGTAATTTTTGAGAGTGAGAGATAAAAACACTTGTTTCAAGTCTGATTGTTTTAGTTACAAGGCTTTCTTTTTAAGATCAGGCCCACAGTACATGTACTTTAAATTTTCAATTACAGTTATGTGAAATCTGATTTTTCTCATAATCTCCATTAGAATGATTGAAAATTGATATTATTTTGCATCTGATTTTAGAACTTTGTTTTATTTTAATTCAGTGACTAGTTTTAGAGAAAACTAGTTATTATTGCATATTTTTAAGCAAGGAATCTTTATTGTATTTGAAAAGCATTAGAATTAACGGTAGTATTTTGCCAAAATTTTTTTTTCATATAATAAGCTCTAGAAGACTCCCTATAAACCCATTCCCACTGTCCCTCTGCCCTAGCACAGCAAATATGAAAAAAATTAAAGAACAGAGCGTGAGTTGGTGTTATTGCATGATTAAAACAAGTTTTTAAGGTGGGGCTGTTTCAAGAAAGACTTTTTATGCCTTCATTTTGAATTAATGCTCTACTAATCTTTTCATTCTTGGTATCAGATACTGTAATTAAAAAAATGGTTTGTCAGGTGATGATCCTTGCATTAACTGAAGATGCTAAAACATGTTTGTTCCCAACTGTAACTGATTCTAGACATGATATTATTTGCATGTTCTTAGCTAACAAATAAATACATGAAAGTCAGGGATCAGATAACTTTGATTCCAGGATACAGTATTTTCTTCATCTTATTTGTTAAATTTTTAATTAGCTATAAATTATCAAATTTGAAAAATATTTTTTTTGTGATGGCTTTATGTTCAAAAACATAACCAGAGGGTCATGTTTTTCTGTAGAAATATTAAGATGAAACAATAAACTTGAAATGTCTATAAGCATGATTAGCATAGATTGCAGTTGAAAAATGTGATTTTGAAACTTCTGCTTTGTGAAAATTAGGGGGAAATAAAAAAAAAGGTGGTACAAATATTTTTGAAGGACTCACATTGAGAATATTGAATATTAAAGAGTAATGGAGTTACTGGGTAATAGAAACAATAACCTTACTTGTAGTTTTAATTCTACAGTACACGCATAGGAAAGGGCCTCAAATCATAAGGGTTATCATCTACAGTCACCAGCAATCACTCTGTTTCACAGTGAATCAACAATAGGACGATGATTTATTGATTCATCTTGCTTGTACTGTAGGAACTGTACAGGCAGTTGTATGAAAAAGAAAAGAAACAAAAAAGTTTTAACCATTTTTTTAAAAGGTAACTAGTATTTCACTTCACGGATATCTGTGATATAAATTCATATCCCTTAACTTGTGTTTTTCAGAAGTTAAAGAAAAACCGAAGCCATTGAAAGTAGACCAAGCAACAGACACTTTTACTGAGAAAACTCAAAACCATCAGACATCATCTAAAGTTGACCAAGGAACTGATCCTCTACCTGAGGAAACGCCAGAACAAACAGTTAACCAGGAGGAGGAAACTTTCTTGCCAGAAGACCAAGACAAACCATCATTAAGGGTTGATCAGGCAACAGGAACTGAAGACATGGGGGCTGGGGCCTCAAAAGATGGAGAAGTAGTGGATGATGATGAGCAGTATGTCCAAAGACCAGAAAGGAAGAGGAGTAATGAAGCAAACCAGGAGGCTGGACCCTCCTCCCCACATCGAGGAATACAACAGAGACCTTCTATAAGTAGGCGGCTGACAGCTCACAGTAAAAGTAGCTCACAATCATCAAGAACAGATGACAAAAATGATGTTTTGAAATATATTGGTAAAAAGTAGCATGTGAAATAGCATGTATACTCAAGTATTAAAAAACCTGTTTTCCCTCTGACTTCTGCCTCCTGCAATGATCTATATTATGTGGTATTAGAAAATCATTTAGATATTATAAGTTGCAGTACTTTGTTTATCACTTCCATATTTTAATGACCACATAAATTTTGTTTGGTAGGAAAAATATAACTAATATTGTAGATGTAAGTCTTCTCAATTTTGTTGTGGTTAAATTTACTCTATTATTCATAAAATGAAATAATGAATTCAAATGCATTCTGTTGTGACAGGAAAATATTTTACTTCTTTCAACGGCCAACAAACATCGAATATATAGATATTGAATAACTAGCAAGTTAAAATTTTAGTTCTGTTTTTGCGAAGTCACTGATTATACACGTTTTTCTTCTTTTGATTTTTGAAATACAGTATTTTATTAATGGGGCTTGGAGGTGAAAGAGGTTACATAAGATTTTGAAAAAAATACAGTTTGTGCTATGAACAGTGAACTTTCATCAGTAATCAAAACAATTTTTCAAACATTTTCCAATTTCCCTTTTAAAAAAATATTTTTCATTAATGGAGGCTATCCCAATTTTCGTCTGAAACAGATATATATCTTCTCTCAATCAAATTCTGTCTTTGCATGCACGTTCTTGATGATTTATATTTGTGTTGTGTGATTTGTGGTGTTTTGTTGAATAGATGCTGTTTACATAAATGTGGAATTAATTGTAGGATGTATGATAGAAGAAGCCGGTTTGGTACATATTATATATAGTTTACAGCCAAAAAAGTGTTGGTGCACTCAATTTATTCACTTCTGTGTGTCCCAATATTTGCCTAAAAATTCTATCAAATTCATGTTCTTATTTTCATAATTTTTAAGTTTAATGAAAATATACATAAAAGTATCTGACAAATTGAAAATAAACCAGCTCAGTTGCAATTCATCAATAAGTATGTCATTATGACATCATATTTGTGAACTGGAATGATAAAAATTCTTGCTATTATTTTTTTGTAAAAGTTTTATAGTTTTTGCTTCTGGTGACATGGTGATCATGCGTGGGCCAACATTATCTTACATAAGTCAATGCTATTTCCAGTTATCCTGGTTTTATTGTGAAGATTTCATGAGTATTGTGTAAGATTTTGCCACCGAATCCAATTCCTTTAAAAAGATAGTTTATAAATAAATACACAATACATTATGAAATTATGGTATGTTATGATATGTATGGCTGTAAACTGTATATAGAAATATTTGGTTTGTTTAATCTGTAAAATTCCAAGTTTCTAAAAATTTATATATATAGGCTAAACTAGAAAAGTGTTTGGTAGAATTAGAAACATTTATACACTGCTAGATTATTGAAAAGAATCCCAATTATCAAAAGGGCACATATTTCACAGGAAAAATATGTTATTTGTTATGGATGTATAAGACATAATAAAGTTCAATAATACAGTACCTGTAATATTCACCACCTGTTGTATATAGAACTGAAACAAATTGCTTTTAGAAAATAACAATAAATATTATTAGTTATATTTCTACGGCAACAAAACATTGTTATTTTTATACCCCACGCAACGAGTTGCGGAGGGTATAATGTTTTGACCCGTCCGTCCGTCAGTCCGTCAGTCCGTCAGTCCGTCCGTCAGTCCTATTTCTTGTCATCACAACTCCTCTCAAACCACACAACAGAATTTCACGAAACCTTTTAGATAATAAGGACATGCTATGTAGTTGTGCATATCGACAGGAAATTACGATTCAATTCTTTTTCTAGGAGTTACGCCTTTGAACTTATTTACTTTAATGTACTACTGCAACAGTTTGTCATCGCAACTCCTCTCAAACCACACAACAGAATTTCATGAAACCTTTTCAGATAATAAGGACATACTATGTAGATGTGCATATCGACAGGAAATTACGATTCAATTTTTTTTCCAGGAGTTACGCCTTTGAACTTATTTGCTTCAATGTACTTCTGCAACAGTTTGTCATCGCAACTTCTCTGAAACCACACAACAGAATTTCATGAAACTGTGTAGATAATAAGGACATACTATGTAGATGTGCATATTGACAGGAAATTATGATACAATTTTTTTCTTACACTTATTTTATTTCTCCAATGACAATGTGGGGACGTGGGGTATGTGAGCGCTCACTAAGGTTCTTTCATTGTTTTAGGATTAGTAATTTCTAAATTTAAAGGACTCTTATGTTTTGTCTGCTAAATCTTGGTAGTTGAAATGTCGTCACTGTCAAGCTAAAACAAGCAATTATCAGATAAAATGTTAGCTACAATACTAAATTATGTCATAAATGTAAAATTGCGCCTATTACATGACCCAAAATAGGAATAGATATTCATGAAAATAAGACAAAGTTTTTGTAGTTTAATTCTCGGAAAAGTAAATTTTTTGATACTTGCAATGAAACTGCTCTTATAAATATGTTTGAAATTTTGTGAAAATTAGTTTCAGTTCTGTAATGACAGTTGTTTGGGTAATTTTTGCTGCTTGATTTTGAAAATTTAGCTAAATTTTGGGTCAAATTAGGCCTTTAAAGTCGATGTTATTTAAGTATACAAGAACGTTTAATACTGGCATTAAAGAAAACATATTATACATTTATATTTTCTATTATATGGTTTATTGGATGTAGGATGTACCTTAATAGTTGTTTTCTCTCCTTGGAGTTATGGAAACTTTAGTAACAATAGATTTGATAAAAACTCCCAAAAATCTTGTAGTGTACCAGTTCTTCAATGAACTTGAAAAAGAAGATTTTAATCTTGATTGTTATTTTATAATTTTAACAGAAGGCCAAGAAGAACCTGTTGTATCAGTTTCAGCTAATGGATTTGCAGTACCAGAAATTACTGTCATGGAGGGTCAGGTAATTATTTATTTGCAACAGGTCACTACACCCACGATAAATGGTTGATATGGATTAAGAATAAGGTGTCTGGGAGGGTGGCATGTCTCTCTGCAGACTCTGGCATTTAAAAAGTTGAAAGAACACTTTGAATACAGAAATGTTTCATTTGTTTGTTTATGTTTCAACTACAATAAGTAGGTCACATTGATCTAAAATAACCAATTACTCATACCAATAGAAAAGAACTTCATTATATTGTGCAGATGTGACTTTCATGATTACATGTACACTGCTAGTTATTAAGGTTGTTTCCTGTTCATGTGTTAAATTTTTCCTAAATATTTTGTAACTCATTTGATTTTTACATCGCGATGACCTTATATTTAGCATTGGCATTATTTAGGTCTCAAATCGTAAGAAAAGAAATCTAGAATCTGCTTTCTATTGAAGTCTTATATGAAAAGAAAAGTGGGCGATATAGGGCAAAATATTTTACCCTGTATTGTAGGGAAAAAAAACCAAGGAGTCCAAAGATCTGACAAAAATTCCTAAACCCGACATGACTACATCCTTAAGGAATCATTAACAAAAGTTTTTTTTTCTTCAAATGTTTATCATGCAACTAGACATATCTATTTGTTTCTCTAGATTATTTTGATGCATAATACATTATTAATTGAAAAAGACCGTATTTTAATATTAGCAGAAAACAAACTTTTGACATTAATTGTCTAAATGTGCATCTGGTGCAGTAGAATTGGTATTATACATTATTTAAAGAATAACATCTAATGAAAATATAACTCCCAAAACAATAATAAACATATATATTATGAAT
Organism: Mytilus coruscus; assembly: GCA_017311375.1. Lineage (NCBI taxonomy): Eukaryota > Metazoa > Mollusca > Bivalvia > Mytilida > Mytilidae > Mytilus > Mytilus coruscus. The sequence goes on along the minus strand of CM029595.1, from coordinate 82,983,796 downwards.
GAATTAAGTTAACATTTTTGAATCAAATTCAATTAAATGATACTGAAGTTTGATTAAGTGTAGCGTAACATAAAACAGCAATACCTAGGGATGCAATTGTAAACACTTTCAAAGGAATTCTTTAATCAGATTACAACAGTAAATGTTTATTCTGTTGTTTTCTTCAACGGATTGATTTCCTGTAACGTGTTACTATGTAGGGAATAACAAGCTATAAAGTTACATGTAGCAGGAATAAATTATTTATCTGCATCTATATTTGTACATGTATTGAGTAGAAGGTGAAATCACACAGCTTCTAATTATTATAATTCCCAAGTGCCGTAACTTTACTAAACTTTAGGTAATGTTATATCAACATATTATTCCACTGTTTGCTCAACTTTAAAACTCCACAGAGGATTACTAGAGTAATTTTCTTTGATAATAATATGTTATGGTGTTTGAATCGATAATCTAATTGTAACCAACACCTGAGGCAGCTTTTTGTCTAAGCTACACATTGTTTCTTATTTGAATAAAAACAATCAGTTTTTTCTCTCGATTTTTAATATCAATAATTGTATTTTTCATCAAAAATTTTGATAAAAATACCTTCCATCCCTGTTTTAAATAAAAACAGAAAAATGTACCTGATTGTCAATATACAACTGTTGAAAGATGTTGGAAGTGTGGTGAAATTGTCTCTATGACAACAAACAAATCCAAATTTTTAATTAAAAGTGTTATCTTTGATCTAGAAAATGGCTTAGATTTTCCATATATTTTGTATAAGTATATAAAGAGCTTTGGAAGAATGAAATAAAAAAAGAAAGGATGTTTTTATTTTATTAAGATACACCCCTACCTCAACTTTTTTTCAAACTTTAAGTTGGTTGCTCTCAAAATAAATCAAGTATTGACTTAAATAGAGTTTGAATTTAGGTATTGACCAAATTATAAGTACAAGAATAAATGATAATTTTCTTAAATGAAAATAATACATCTTGTACAATATAGATGCACATTGCATAAAATTGAATTTAGAAACAAGCAACTAGTGCTTTTGTTAATTTGTCTTCTTGAGATGGAATGATTATAACTAAAACCTTTTTCTTTTTCAGACGGTTACATTTTTATATGAGGAGGCAAGACCAACAAATAATGTTATTCAGGTTAGTATTTCTGGTGTCCTGTGTTTGAAATAATTCTCATACAGAAACTTGCCTCTGCTTCTGGAACAACTGCAGAAAAAAATTTGTATGACACTCTTGTTAAGGCAAGACAACACAAAAGTGAGAAAATGAGAAAAAAATTACACTGTTTATTTAAAATAAGGAGATGTTGTTCAACGGGCAACTAATCCACCAGATTATAAACGATGTGGATATAAGCAACTATATTTCACCATCAGGCCTTTAACAATGAGAAAAACCCATACTGAATATGTCATCTATAAAAGGTACTGACTTCATGAAAATGTTAAACAATTCAAATGAGAAAACCATTTATGATAAAAACACAAGTTTGACAGACAGCAACCAACAACAAACACTGATTTACAGGCTTCTGACTTGTTGACCAAAGTAGTGGTGAAGCAGTTATTTTGATCGCTATGATTAAACAGAAGACATTTTTTAAAACTCTTGATGAAAATTTTAATAAATGGAATGTTTAATAAAGGCATCAGTTGTATACCGGTGTTCAAAAGTCATAAATCGATTGAGAGAAAACAAATCTGGGTTACAAATTAAAACCGAGGAAACACATCAACTATAAGTGGAAAACAAAGGAACAACAGGAACACTGAAGTGCAACAAAACAAACGCCAACACACATAGAAACGAACAATTTGATAACAACTGCCATATTCCTGACTTGGTACAGGACATTTTAAGAAAAATGGTGTGTTGAACCTGGTTTCATGGCATGCCAAACCTCCCACTTTATGACAATGTTAAAAATAAGACTGGTTAACACATGTTTTGATTATACTTAAGAGTTGATAAAGTTTGGTTCTCAGCATCTGAATTTTTATATTTGTAGGTGATACATGATGGGGACAAGCTACGTCCTGTTATTGGTGGTTTTTCCTGTGATGTTACTAAGTGTAAAGGACAATATAATCAACAGTTTAACTTGGAAGGAGAATACAAATTTGCCATGTAAGTGTACTAAACTTTATGGTAAATAAATTAGAAAGGAGAAGGTCTGGTAAGGGCTAATTTTGGCCTTAAATTCAAAGTACATCTGATGAAAGATTTTTCACATTTTTTATACAATTAAGTGTCTCCTTCAGTTGATTCAATTAGTTTATGTTAAAGATTTTAACTGGTTTGGTCATCAAAGAGGCTCAAATTCAAGCTTAAATATGAAAAATCTATCAAATATGCCATAAAACGTCACTTTTCAGATGGTTTTTGTCTAAAATGGAAGTGGCCGCATTCGTGTGCAGCCTCAACATTTATATATGTTATGTCTTATCAATAAATACAACATATATTTAAATATTAAGACTGAACACAAGTGCAGCCACTTCCATTTTAGACAAATTTGTCTGAAAATTAGCACAAATGCTAAAATTGTGAAGATTTCAGTATTTTTGCATGAAATAATGATGCTAGTACCTGATGCATGTCCATTGTACTGTCAAAAACAGCCCATATTTATGTAACAAAAGTATTCTACTTTCAAATAAATAGCTTAAAGTTTACATTTTCAACAACTTTGTAAAACACTGTATTTTGGGGCCAAAAAGGGGTCTTACCGGACCTACTCCTTTAGGTAATTGAGACTATCATAATTTGTACACTTTACAAAGCAAATTTCGTATAAATTTGTACACTTTAAAAAATATATTTTGTATCAATTTGTATTATAGAAACAATGTGAGATGTACACCGTTGACAGTTGTTGTAAAAAGAAGGACAGATTTATTGGCAGAAATTACAGATGATGGGTTTAATCCAAAGAAGATATACATAGACCAGGGCCATTCTATAAAATGGCAGTGGAAACAGTGTACAGCCCCACACGCTGTACAGGAAGTCAAATATTGTATAGAGAAAGGCTGCTTTAAAAAGAGGCAGAAAATGCAGAGTAAGCTTTACTTATCTGAAACAAAGTCATACAGAAATTAACATTTTTAACATTTGCAAATGTCTTATATCCTAGCCCTGTTTTCACCAAGATTAACAAAACTCTGTATGAAAATTGTTCAGTTATTGCAGTATGAGAGTAATTTTAGTGTGTCAACTATAGTTCATGCATGTTTTGTCGACTTTTTTCATATATCTGTACTGTATCCAAAATTATGATAACACACATGTATTTTTAAAAAATATATAAAAAATGTGAATAAAAAGAGAGATGTGTAGTGTATGTCATGAGGCTGGAATCTTGTTTGTCTTTTGGTCCTTTTCTTTTTTTTGCCATGTCACTGTCAGTTTATTTTTGACATGAGTTTGAATGTCCCTTTGGTATCTTTCGCCTCTCTTTTAAGGCAGTGCCAAATTTTTTTTGACAACTATGAAAGATAAATTGAATGCATATAAAGACATTCTGCGTATATATACTGTAACTATGATTTCCACAAAGTTTTGCTGAATATAGTAAATTTACACTTTTATCTTATCTTGCTATTAGTTATAAAAGAGGGACGATAGATACCAGAGAGACAGTCAAACTCATAGATCGAAAACAAACTGACAACGCCATGGCCAAAAATAAAAAGACAAACAGACAAATAATAGTACAGATGACTCAACATAGAAAACTAAAGACTAAGCAACACGAACCCCACCAAAAACTGGGGGTGATAAGTTATATATATACAGAAACATAAAGTACCTTTCACTAAAATATGCAATTAGCATTTACCAAAATCTTTGATCAAATTAGAATATGTTTGTATATATATAAATTTCAGCAATGTTGAAAGTCCCTTAAATACAATGGCTATCTGTTTTTGTTTGCAGGGTCGTTAAAACAGTAACAGGAAGTTTCAGACAAACCTTCACGTAAGTCTTTTTCCTTTAATACATATTTCTAGACAGTTGTACAAAGATACTTTCTTGTTCTTTTACGATGTCTCTCTTAGTGATTCTACCAGCTCACATTCATAGTGTCAGTCTACTCTTAAAATGCCAAACTTTTATACTATTTAAATGATCATTTGTGATTCCATTGAATATTTATTACTATCATTTGATTGAGTGCTGTGAAGATTATCTATATTGAATTGAGTACTTTGGATTCATTATAATTCATTTGATACTAACTTTGTTGTGGGTACAGGGTAACGAATTACGAATTGTCTATTGGAATGTATCGAGACTTACGCAAAACTATGAAATCAAATATCCACAAAAATGCAAGTTTTCCTCAATCCACAAAAATTTGTACCCACAAAAATAAATGAATCCATAGAACTTGCTTAATCAGTCAACTATTTTACAGTTACCAACTTATGTTCCCAAAGAAGATGCATCAACTTGTCAGTTAAAATGACTTTACTTTTGGGTATGTTCAACATCTGCAAGGTAGACTATGGATTTGACCCCCTAATATTATTATGGTTTCCAATCAGATGTGAGGTTACAACAAGGTGCATTTGAATATCTTATAACACTGTTTCATAATAAAAAATGTGGCATCTATATACCCATTTCTGTTTACAGGAGACCAGGCCTATACTTTTTCCAGACTGAGAGTGGTGAAGTTGAGAAAGTTCACCATTGTGCAGTACATGTCAGAGAATCACAGAGGTTTGTAATGTTCCCCTATGTGAGACAGTAGTCTGCTTATTTGGTGGCTTTATAAATGTACTTTTAACTTTGCCATATTTTTTATTATGGTACGGCACCAACTGTCATGTTTTTTTTTAATATAAATTTTGGGATATAAATAAAAGGTGATATGAACAAATGAGACAGCAAACTCACAACACCAATAAAAACAAACACAAATTATTTTGATTTGAAATAACTTCATAAAACAAATGTGATTACAGAATATTGTTACATAGATTTTCCTCACAATTGGGGATGAATCAACATAATGGCTTATGATTATCTGATTCCAGTACTATAACACTCAAATCATACAGGTGTTAACATTTTTGTCTGTTCTAAACATTACAGGAATTGAATCTTAAATTGCTTAGTTGGAATACAGGTAAATCTAGGAGGATGTCATTTTAAGCTTGCTGCTTCAGCTTTATAGCAAGATCAATGTCAATACCTTCAAAATATTTAGTTACATGTAGTTGCCTGGTGAAATTCAATATGAACTGACCAGTTACAAGAATTTTTACTTCTTTATGCTACTCTACAACTACTGAATTTATTTGTGGTGCTTAAAAGTGGCGTAAAAACACCAAAAATCAAATCAAATCAAATTATTTGTGTTTTTAAGAATGGGCACAAATTGCATCTACAAGACGTGCTGATTTGTTAAACATTAAGACTTCATATGATAGAAAAGAAATAAAAGTCAAACATAAGTTTTCATATATTTTTTTTTTATGTAAGTTTATTTATCCTAATTTTTCAGAGAATACAAAGTAGAACTATTAGACAGATCCTTCCAGCCAATGATTTTGTTGATAGAGGAGGGTGACAGAGTCTGGTGGTTTTGGGACAAATTTAAAGTAAGTTTTATTTCATTCTGCTATATGCATAATCATAACTGGGTACAAAAATGAATGCACATTTACTTTTAAATTTATTTATAACTTAAAAGCTTCTGATAGAAGTTTCATAGAGGGAAATAAATGATGATTGTTTTTTTCTCTCTAATTCTAAAAGGAGAAGGTATGGTAAAGTCTTCAAACTTCTACCATTTGAAAGGTTTCAATGCAAGAAACAATGTCGACTGAAACATCCCTGGAAAAATTAATTACAGTGAATGTGATCTATGGGCAGTTCCAGATTTAAGCGCATGGGGAATGGGAGACACTTATATTGATAAATTGTGGGTGATTGCATTTCATTTTGTAAGAATTATAAGTTATATGTAAATTTTATATTATGGGTGTTTGGGGTCTCGAAAAGTGAATCTCATTCCCCTGTGCATTTAAACCTTGAACAGCCTAAGGAGAACATTGGTTGAAGGAATATTGCCAAAAAAAAAAAAAAATTATTTAGTCATTAATATGTTTAGCAATAACTTTTGATACTCAATAAGGCATTTACCACTAGATGTATTGTTTTGATTTGATACAGAAATTTATTAGGAGAGAGCTGTTGTTTATAATTTTTTTTTACCGTAAACTATACGTAAAATGGATGTCTTTATAGAAATGTTTATATTGTTTCAGTGTAAGAAGTTACACAGTGTGTACCAGATTGAGGCACCAAGTGATGAACATGGAGATGATGAACCTTATGAAGTAAGTTTATTGTCATGAACTTGTCTTGAAATTAACCTGTAGACTTTTAAAATGCTGTGAATTCATTTTTTTCTGTTTTCCGATTTTTGGGGATTGAGGGAAAAATGCATTTTCATGACTATTTGGTTTCAGGGTTTTACCAATCTGCATATAGGGTTATAGATAATTTGTATTTAGTCAAACACTTAAATTAATGATTAACCTCTAATCGAATTCACAAAAATTAGGGAATAATAATGAATCCAGACCTTTGAACTTCATTTTCAACTACATGATGTTAATTGTATTGAATTGATAGTTACTGTGTTGTTAAATAACAAATGAGCCGGTCGGATAGAAGTCGACCTTATGCAAGTGCACATAAATATGCACATGTATAAGATTTTTATTGATTTTGGAACATTCAAATACGAAATGAAGATGAATTTTGGTCTGTTTTGTAGGGTTCTTATATCAACTCAATTTTCAAACAGTTACAAACTTTGCATAGAGATTTTTTCAACCCAAAATAGATTAACAGATGTATTGATATTCATTTGCAATTTTGCATTAGGTCAATTTCTATCCTAGGCAGCTCAAATTATGATTCAGTCAAACTTAAACTTACACCAATTTGATATAGAGTTAAGCTATCTTATTTTAGTCATCCTTTGGCTTGCAATACTCCTGTTTTCTGATGCAGGAGTATATAGTGATAGCTTTGTCTGTTTGTTCGTCTGTAGAAATGTGCATCTGCAATTGTATGCACAACTCCTAAATCAGTGAATGGATTTTAATAAAAATTTCAAGGTTTAGATATTTTATTAGTACCTATTTTCTATGGCACAAAATTTTTTTTTTGGGGAGGGTTCTGATGATAAAAATTTCCAAAGTAAATCTAAAATTTTTATGCCCTACCTACGATAGTAGAGGGACATTATGTTTTTCGGTCTGTGCGTCCGTTCGTTCATCCGTCCGTTCGTTCGTCCGTCCATTCGTCCGTCCGTCTGTTCGTCCATCTGTCCCGCTTCAGGTTAAAGTTTTTGGTCAAGGTAGTTTTTGATGAAGTTGAAGTCCAATCAACTTGAAACTTAGTACACATGTTCCCTATGATATGATCTTTCTAATTTTAATGCCAAATTAGAGTTTTGACCCCAATTTCATGGTCCACTGAACATAGAAAATGATAGTGAGAGTGGGGCATCTGTGTACTATGGACACATTCTTGTTTTATACATGTCTCTTTTCTGCAATTTTTCAGCCTGTACAGAATGGATTCAGGAGTTCCATTCCAAGGTAAGATTAAATTCAGTGGTTGATTTCAGATTTTAAGTCTATGAATCTAGTCACTTCAAAGCTGTGGAGAAATTCACCTGAATTATATATATTTAAAAGGGGCCATCCATTTTGGAAAGCATCCAAAGCGCCCTTTATGGAGGAGAGGGTTGAATCATCCACACTTTTTATACATTTCAGATTTTTTTTGCAAAGTACAGTTTTATTCTTTTGAAAATGTTTGTTGCACACTTTTTGGGGAGGTTGTGGGGGGTGGTGTTCCCAGGGCTTCCAAAAAATATTTGTGCCAGCTGGACATTTTTTGTCTTATCCCGATTTTGATCCCTTAAGACTACGTAACAAAAGGCAATCATGCTAATCAGTTGGGCATCATATAAACAATGAATGACTGCCATAAAAACGATATTAAACTTGACTTTTGATACAAATTCGATGTACTGACGTAAACTGTTAAATTGACAGTGCATCATTCGAAGTATGCAACATTAGCGTACTTATATCTGCCTTAGAATCTTTATTTGTGCAAAATTACGTTGTCAAAATCTTTACTTTCGTTTTTGAAGGTACATTTTCTCATACCGGATGTTGACTTGATAATGGTAAAACACGGACCAGAGACGGATACGAAAAATCTGTGTACGTTTACAAAGCACAATCGAGTTTAAGTAGCTCTTTCCAATGTTATTTCTTCAAGAAAATACTTGAAATGAATGTTAGATAAAGGTATCAATGATAATTTTAGTATTTTTGAAGAATTCGGATGCATAATTAAATCTCACAACTGCGCACATGCGCACGCGTGTACTTTGTTCAAACAACGTGGTCCTGACGATTTTTTTCGCATTTTCATCAAATCATATTTGATCATATTTATATACATATTTTCGATCATTTAAATCTTTTTGATTAAATTAATTAGATGCAAACTGCTAAAACTTATGAAAATAACTTCAAATAGACCAATCAATGTCCGGTACATATTAGTTTACCTGTTACCTGAACAGGTAAATTTCAACTGTCTGACAACTAATTACCCTTGATTGTAATGAGAGGATATTAAAGTAGGGTTTGTTTTGATAGTACTTATTCACCATGTCACTTTTATGACCGGAAATTTGGCTGTTTAAGGCAAACGGTCGGGTGAAAAAAGATCGCAAAAAACTTCAACTTTTTCTGAATAATGTTAAAATGGCAAACCCACATTAAATGTCCGTTTCAGGTTTGGCACAACAAGTCATATTTGTAATTTATCGGTCATGTCCGGAAAATACGACCGTTTTGGAAGCCCTGGGTGTTCCCTCAACTTAAAAAACATAGCTTCAACTGTTTTGTATTCATTTTTTGGCATGGGAATTTCAAGAGGGATTATAAAAGATGTGCAAATAGTGGTGACAATTTATTTAAGGAATAAATCTTTATAGAAAGGGATAAATACATTTTAAGTGTACATGTAGTACCACCACATGGTTTTTGAGAAATGAGTAAAAAGATGTTTAACATTTTTTTTTTTTCACTTTTACAACAGACTTTCTGTAATATATCTTCACGGTTTTCAAAATATTTTGATGCATTACACAACTGCACAATTTTCATGTTTCTATTAAGGAGTTGAGTAAATTACTTCTTTTACAGTGTGATGTCTTTAACTGTCACTCAACATAAAAAACATTCTACAAGAATCAGAAATTGGATGTTCATGATTTGTATATATATCTTTTTATTTTTAGTAAACAAGGCCTACTGTCCCATGAATTCTACACACCTGGAGTTTATTATTACTCAGATCAGAATTTCCAAGAAGCTGCAGAATATATAGGAACAATTATAGTCAAACCTAAACAGAAAGAACATTATGTAGACCTAACAGAGAAAGGCTTTACACAAGGTAAAAGATTCTTTGATAAAGCTGAGGTAGGAACACATTCTACAGATATATATTCTGTTGAATTTCATTCATCGGTTTGCATTATATAGACATATAGATTACAGTTATTATTTAAGAATAAGTCATTTTACTTTGTATAGCCCAAACCAGTCAGTGACCAAGGCAATATAGTGTCTGTATATATGTCAATCCTTAATTCAGCTGTTTTCAGAGCATTTCTAGAGCATGCTCTTTGTTTTGTTGAAAACTGAACATCCTTCAAAATTTTTTTAGAGATTGTTAAATTTCATCTTCCTTAATATCCTTCTATGGTTTCAATAAATGAAAGTTGTTTTATTCTATTTTATTTCATTTGCCTTATATCTTTCTGTGTGTTCATTTTTCTTTGAGTAGACTGAAGATGGGATGATGTCTTAAGCCTCACGTAATTGACATTGCTTAGGAAAATAGTGATAATCAGATTATCTATGGTATTCAAACTGTAGAAGGTTTCTGGACTACATCTCATCTCAGGACTTTCATTTTTCGATGAGATCATTGCACAGAAACTCCCTCTCTTTTCTAGAACAATAGATAGCTTGTAAATCCTAACAATAGAAAATGTTCTTGAATATATAACTAAGGGTCTTTTACATTTCATTTACAGCAGGTTATAAAATGTCTTATTCAATTAAATTATTTTTATGATTTTATGATTATAGACGTTGTGAATGCCCAGACAGGAGACAGAATTTGGTGGACCTGGGATGCTGAAGAAAGTCTTAAAAGAAACCACATATTTCATATATCTGAAGTTGATAAAATGCTTAACCCACTTGCTAAGTTACCAACTTCTGAAAATGGTATGTTAATAAATTTTATGTGTCAGAAGTTTAGAATTATAATAACAAAACTAATATTTATGGTAACTTAAATTTGCAGGAAGTTCAGAGATGATAATTAACAAAACTAATATTTGGGAAACTTAAAATAGCATAAGGCTAGATATTTTATATTTATAACATTAAGTATATAATGGATGTAGTATATGTGTTAATGAGACAGCAAGCCAGTGTTACAAACAAAACCTAGACACATCAAAGAAGTCAATCAATGGTCTTCAATGCCACACAAGTATGCAAAGATCTACTTCGACCTGAGCCTAGAAAATGTGTTTGAAAATTTAGCAGAAACTATCAAAGATCTCTGCCATCCATACCAAATTTCTTAAAATGACAAAAAAAACTTAATATATGACAAATATAGTTTGAAAAAAATATTTCTCTGTTCTTAATGGTCTGACATTTGAATCTTGTATGATTAATGTTTTACAAAATTATGCTTTTTTTCAACTGTTAATGGCTGAAAAAATTATCTTACAGAAAAATACCACCACCTTAATGAGGATGCCATCAGACTTTGTACAAGTGTGGGTCTGGCAACTACGCAATATACAACCATAGGGGTGTATAATTACAGAATCGTGAATGGACCAGATAGCATGAATACATGTTCAGTAATAGTAAACCCTGGACCAAAGGTAATAGCTCTACTAACAACTGAGAAAATATAACAGGGATGAAAAATTGTATATAAGTTGACTTATTCAGGTGATATTAAGGGTTATTCCATTAAAATGGATGAGGGAGGGAAGGAAGGGAACTTTTTGGGGGTTCGTGAGTCATGGGTCATTGCTTGTTTTTTTGATGTACCTAAATTACTGAAAGAAAGTGTGTTGGTTAGGTTGCAATTCTGGAAGTCCCTTCCTATCCACCCACATCCATTTTAATGGAATGGCCCTAAGTCAAAGTGAAAATAATTTTAAATGATAAGGAGGATACAAAATGATTTTAGCCAATTATCATGAAACTCAGTTTACCCATAGTACACTTTCTGCTCAATTTGATGAAATATATTTACATGCAAAATAAATTTCTTTCAAGTGCTTATTTGTATCTTGATTATGTATTGAGCTACCTTGGCTTCAATTTAATTCAGGGGGTACTAACTTTTCATGGATTTTGTTTGAATTGGTGAACCAGAAATTTAAGTACACAACAAGGTTCATATTTCCTGTAGACTTGTATTCAAAATATCTAAAAATGACAAAAAGAAATATCCACAAAAAATCCAATTTTATCTCAATCCATGAAAAATTGGAACCCACAAATATAAATGTATGTATCCCAGTATTGATTAACTGCTCAGCTGTGAATCAATGAAATCTAAGGTAAATACAAAAGATTAAATTCCTAATTGTGTATAAAAATTCTGTTTATTAATATTTAGAAACTTGGAGTAAAAATACATAAAAATAATAAGAGAAGAATATGCCATAAATGATAATTTGTTTTTTAATTTGCTTACAGAATCACACAATACATCTGACAGACAATGGATTTGAACCCAAAGTGATCACAGTCCGTCCTAATGATAGAGTCTGGTGGGTGTGGCAGTCAAGTAAAAAGCCACATGATATCATTCAAGTAAGTTATGAAAATAACCAAATGTGGTATGATTGCCAAAGAGACAGCTATCCACTAGAAGTTAGTTGGCTTGTTTTGATCTTTTGTTTGCAGCTGAAACTTGTGCAATCTAGTCACATATTGAAGAGTAAACAAAAATTGTAATCAGTAGATGTTTGTTAGGTCATTGAAATTGACAAAAGTTTTACTAATAAATAAGGTTATATTGTTTATGCTAAATTATATATATAGTATTTTAGAATGGAAAAAGATGAATATGAGTTCAATGTCTGTTTGACAGCATTATATCAAACACTATTGAACGGACTATAAATGGGAGCCATCTTCAAGTTCGATAGAATCCCTGAAAAAGATATATCAGTTATGCAGGGTTAACAACAAATAAAAGCAGAGACTTTTATAGCAATAACACTTTAGGAATTGCTGCAGTAATTTTGATGATTGTCCCTTAAGTGTTGGTGATATACTTGTCACACAAAGTATGTGAAATTACAAGTTTGGCATAGTGTTCTAAGGACACATGTTCTTGGTTCATTTTTCATTATCATATTCAGAACATATTGTTATCTAGCACAGTGTTACAGTCATGGCTTCCAAAACGATCATATATTCCAGACATTTATAAATTTACCAGACATTGTCCGCCTGGAAAAAGCATGAAACGGACATCTACTTTTTCGTTTTTTGTCAAGGCGGTCATTTTACCATAATTCGCGATGTTTTTGACCCAACCTTTTGCCTTAAACAGCCACACATTTCCGGTCATAAAAGTGACATGATGATTAAGTACTATCAAAACAAACCCTACTTTAATACCTTCTCATTTTAATCAAGGCTAATTAGTTGTCGGACAGCTGAAATCTACCTTTTCAGGTGACAGGTAAACTATTTTGTACCGGACATTGATCGTCCTATTCAAAGTTATTTTCGTACATTTCTGTGGTTTGCATCTAATTAATTTAGTCAAAAAGATTAAAATTGTAAGAAATACGTTTATAAATATGATTTGATGAAAAATTTTAAAAGGTTTTAAATTAAAAATCGTCAGAACCACGTTGTTAGAACTAGTACACGTGCGCATGTGTGCAGGTGGGAAATTTAATTATACATCCTAATTTCTTCAAAAATGCTAATATTATCATTGATACCTGTATCTAACGTTCAATTCGAGTATTTTCTTGAAGAAATAACGTGGAAAGAGCTTCTTACGCTCAGTCGTGCTTTGTAAACGTACACAGATTTTACGTATCCGTCTCTGGTCCATGTTTTACCATTGTCAAGTCAACATCCGGTATTAAGAAAATGTGCTTAAAAACGAAAGTAAAGTTTTTGACAATGTTATTTTGCACAAATAAAGAGTCTAAGGCAGATATTAGTATGCTGATGTTGCACACTTCCAATGATGCACTGCCAATTTAACAGTTTAAGTCAGAACATCGAATTTATATCAAAGTAAAGTTTAATATCATTTGTTTAATGTCAATCATTGGGATGGCCAACTGATTACCATAATTGCCTTTTTTTACTTAGTCTTAAGGGATTAAAATCGGGATAAAATATAAAATGTCCGGCTGGCTCAAATATTTTTTGGAAGCCCTGGTTACAGTATTTCCAATTATTTCAGGTGTCTCATCAAGGCAAGCCAATAGATGATGGATTCTGTAGTGGACAGGCCAGAGATGCTCCCTCAGCCTTTATGCATCAGTTTATGGCACCAGGTGTATTCTATTTTATCAGGTAAGTAAGAACAAAAATAGGATTCTTTGGTCAAGGTAGTTTTTGATGAAGTTGAAGTCCAATCACATTGAAACTTAGTACACATGTTCCCTATGATATAATCTTTCTAATTTTAATGCCAAATTAAAGTTTTGACCCAAATTTCATGGTCCACTGAACATAGAAAATGATAGTGTGAGTGTAGCATCCGTGTACTATGGCCACATTCTTGTTCATACTCTTTTTTGTATGCATTGCTAAAATCTTTTAGACACACAACTACTGTTATTAACCTAAAATAATTGAGCAAAATTGATTTTGTTTCTATAAGTGTCCACTCGATTAATTAAACTGATTAATTTTAGGAAAATTTGTTAATGACAATTGTTTCTGCCTTAATTGATATCAATTCATTATTATACTTGATGATTTTTGTACTCCATTTCAGTTCAGTTTTGCCAAAAGTCTTTGGTGCTATTGTGGTTTCAACACAGCCACAGGTAAGTTTACATTTATTATTTACACTGAAACTTTGCACTGTAAATTACAAGGAAACTTTGCACTGTAAATTACAAGGATAGAAATTATGTCTTGGATTGGATCATGACCTTGTAAATATGAATAACAATTGATGTGGGGTAAGCATCAGTGATACAGCAACCTACCAACACATATATAAAAAAGCATCTAGAAAATAGAATGTCAAGCTCTAAATCATCTACACTCTAGAAAAGTTGTGTGTAAATTTGACAGAAACATTCAAAGAACTGCTATCCAAAGTAAACTGTCCAACTTGGGAAAAACATTTAGATATGACACATTTTATATAAAGGGCCAGTGTAGAAATCCCTGGTGAGGAGAAGTTTGTGTAATTTTAAAGTTGTAACAGTTCTTTCTGTGTTATCTGCAATAAGGACCTGTTCCTGTCATTCCCAAATTGGAAAAGTGTGCACAAAGAAGGAGAAGTCATCAGTCATGAATCCATTTACATTAGGCCTTGATTTTGCATTAAATATTCAATCTCACATTAATTTGTTTCACAAAGACCAGTTTTTAACATGAGAAAATGTCAAATTTACACATCATGAAACTATTAATAAAAATTGATGCAGTTGGTTTTATTTGTTTTTCTTTCTTTCTCTTTCTCTTTCTCTCTCGTTCCCTTTCTCTCTACTAAATGAACATTTATGAGGTATATTAACTTCAAATTCCACAGGTACATGAAGTAAATGTAGCATTAGAGATCAGACCAGATCCAGTAACAATCAAATGTAATGACATTGTATGTTGGATATTCAGAGGTTTGAGGTCATATGATGTGGATGAAGTAAAAAATGTTGATCAGCTCACAACAGAGGAATTAGAATCAAAAGCTGTCACTCCAAGGTTTGTTGTCTTCATTTTGGATTTTTTTTTGTAAGTCAATATTTTCAGACAACTCATAAAACCTTTCTGATTAAGTAATTACTGTAAATTTATTTATTAATGATTGCATTTATTATTGCGATTTTTAAAGAATGGAAAATCTGCAGACCGATAAATGTATGCGATATCAGAATGCGAGTTCTTATTATTGCCAATCTCACCAAGTCGCATAATTCGTATTAATAAAAACCTCGCAATAATTTCTGAATGTACAGTACACAATTGTTAATTTTGTAATGAAAACCAGATACTAGATAAGTACTATGAGAATCATTTTATTGTAATAGGGGATTCTTGTATAAATTTAAAAACTGATAGGAAAACATGATGAAAGAGTAATTGGACATGACTTTCCAGAATACTATTCATGGGATACAAACTTTGGGTGGATTTCGTGGATATAGGTAAATCAGGAATTTAAATGTTCCACAAAGTACACATTTTCTAAAGGACTGTATACAGATTTTGGGGAAACCCATGAAATTAAATTTCCACAAAAAGGCAAGTTTTCCTCAATCCATGAAATTTGTCATCCCAGAGTGCTCAAAATCTTTTTCCCTGGCAGTCCTTGAAGAAAATCTTTTGGTCCTTTCAATCATTTCTATCGCAAAATAATAAAAATATGTCGGTCCTTTGAAAATTTTGGTGGTCAAAACTTTTGGACCACCACTTTTCGAGAACTCTGTCATCCATGAAAATAAATAAATCCACAGTATTCCTGTCCAATTTTCTAATATATTCTTATTTCTGATATTCAAGTTGTCCATAAATTTATATTAAACATAAAGAAGTGATGTTATGAATTGACATATTATTACAATATAGCCGATGTCAGAATTTGTTTAATCTACTATGTTCGACATATTTACTTGCAGGCGATGTATATCACAAGCTGTACAGAAGACAGGAGTTATCCATTACTACAGTAAATCATTCAAAAGACAGAAGAAAGAGTCTGATAATGTAAGATATATATGTTCTGTAGTGTCATATAGTAAATTGTTCATTTGCCGTTGAACCTTACTTCAAAATAATGATGCTTTTATAAAGTAATTTTGATGTTCTTTTCATTTTGGAATTATAGGTTTCATACCTATAAATGAGAATTGGATATAATTTGATATATCAACTCGAGTTATTTAAATTTTGTTCAATTAAAAAAAAAAAAAAACAGTTTGTAGGCAAACATTGTGGAAAATTATTTTGATTCTGTTTGAATTAAAGCATATTTG
The DNA here is from genome assembly GCA_017311375.1 of Mytilus coruscus. Lineage (NCBI taxonomy): Eukaryota > Metazoa > Mollusca > Bivalvia > Mytilida > Mytilidae > Mytilus > Mytilus coruscus. The sequence continues at coordinate 82,967,428 of CM029595.1, read as the reverse complement.
TTTAACAAAATGTTATGACCTTCAGAAAAATCAGTATTAAGTTTAAAATAAAAGATAGAATTAATTTAAAGTATTCTGGAATAAAAATTTTTGCATATCACCAGGTATATTCTGGTCCAATGATTGTGGTTGAGGGGAATGAAGTGAGTCAGTGTGGACTTTAGGCTAGATTTCTTGGAGCCAGATTTCCTTTTATTTAGTGAAGAGCACAATTTTTTTTTAGAAGTCAATTTTGCCAAAAATCGATAAATAAACTCATCATGGATACTTATAGATCATTAGATATTAGAATCAATATTGCTTAGGTAAATCTTGGATAAAACTAAGGGCTGTTTCATAAAAAACATACATTGGACCAGGGGAGACAACTTGATATATTTCTGCTATAGATGAATGTGAATTATGATGCTGTATATGATTAAAATGTATATGATTAAAATGTATGAATGTCTTCCAAAATTGCTTCTTTGAGTGGTAACTCTATTTTCAAAGTGCAATGCCTGGGCACAATGTATCTTTTGTAAAAACAGCCCTAAGGTAAAATCATCCGATTCAAGCTGTAGTGCCTAAGCTCTTTGATTTCAGCTTGTAACATTTTGTTGTAATATGAACCACATTTTCAGAAATGGATGATTGTTTTTAGAAAATTGTGTAATTTTGAGTTGTGGCAATGAAATGCAGAATTTCTTATTTGTTTGTTTAGCAAGAGAAAAGTGTAGAGATGGAGCTTTGTTGTATTGCTTCAGATTATCTGCTAAATAGATTTTGCTTTTTAGTTACAGGTTTTTAGGAGCTGTTTTTTCAAATTCTGGTAGGCAAATTTTACTTTAAAGTGAACTAAGTTTCACCAAAATTGAAATTATGTTTAACAATTTTAGTTGACCAAAATTGAAATTATGTTAAACAATTCTAGTTCTTTAGTTCTGTAAATTACTTATTTTATGTAGATTAAATACACATCTACAAATTGTTACACTACAAAGTAAATGTGATAATGGGAGAAGGTATTGTGAACTATGGCAGATATTCTGGTTATTTTGAATTTTAGTATATGCCTTTAGGTTGATATATTAAGTTGAACAAAGATTTGGTGATGAAAACATATAAAAAAATTTTAAAATTGTGTTTTTTTTCTATTTTAGGATTTTTTTTTATTGCCTCTATGAAGTTGAGGAGGAATTTGTATTTGTAGATAACTTAAACGTTAAACAATTTTGGAATCTTGGACAAATAGTCTAAAAATAAGACTTTGTTTTGATATTTACAGTTGATGGATGACATCCGAGTCAGCAGTGTGATTTGTGATGAGCGCTATGACAATCAAGTATGTCGTTTGGATTCAGAAGGTTTCCATCCACACTTCCTGTATGTAACGAAGGTAAGTATTGTATCCGTGACAACTATGTTTTGTGAGTGCAGAAAAAAATTGGGTTCTTCCTATGTCATTCGGATAACTCAGCTACTATTTGGAATTCAGTGGGTGGTGTATTGTAATCACCTTGTTGTTTTGCCAGTCAATAAATTTTGTTACATATAACTCAACTTCTGTATCAAAGAATAATTTGATGCATGGTCTTGAACTTCATAATGTCCAGTTGTACCATGTTAGTGATTTTCATTATGTCAGTTCCAAACTTAAGTTTTATTATACTTAATTATGAACATGATGTTTGTAAATGTGTGATCTAATACAGATAAAGAGCATATAGACATGTCTAATAAAAATGTTCATTGTTGATTTAAATTGATCTGTCACTTTACTTTTAACTATTTATAAATTTTAACAAATGAATTTTAAATTTGTTACACTTTCAAAATTAAACAATATGGCAAGAATGCTTAACACATATACAATTGGGCAAATAAGATCTGAATTAAAATAATTCAAATTTACTGAAGCTACTGTTTTTACTGATTAAGGATGATTCTTTTTGGCAATCAAATTACTGATCTTAAATCTAAGATATGCAGCTATTTTGAAATTCCAAATATAAATTCTATGAAAGTTGAAAAAAATTGGTTCTGAATTACTGTTATTGCATTTAATTTGTTTCCTTATTTTTCAGGGTCAGAGTGTTTTATGGACATGGAAGGGGAACGAAGAAGCTCATAACATTATACATGTATCATCTCCAGAAAGCAAGGTAAATTGATCTCTGATACTATGCAAAGGTTGATATGGGTGGAATGCACAGAAGTCATATATCTTAAGAAAGAAACATTGAAGCTAAATTTTCATTTAAATCTTTTTAAAAAAATGGAAATGAAGGAGTTTGCTTATGTTTGGGGAATTAAGATGAATCAATTTTTCTTGTAGATGAAATGTTGAAACCATTATTTCACTGATATCTACACAAATACTTTTGTTAGAAGAATTATCTTTTCTTACATTTGAAGAATTATACAGAGGTCACTCACCTTTTGGGTGAAATATTGAAGTTTTTTGATGCTATAACAAAGATAAAAGTACAGCAGTTACTTGTTAAAAAAAGCAAGGATGTTTTAGACGTGAAGATAACAGCATTAATAACAATTTAAACATTGTGTTCATTATTATGGGTAATCCAGCAAGCTTGATTGAACTAGAAAAAATCAATATTTTTTAGAATATTTAGAATTTTTTTAGATATCAGAATAAATGAATTAATATTGTAATTAGGAAATGTCAAATGCACCTACTCAAGAAAATGAAGTAAGTTAAAATAAGCTGGCATGCTAGTTGAAAATCAACTCTTTGATATGCTCTTGTAAACAGAAAATATATATTGATATATTCAGAATTTGATAATTTTCAGCATTGCAGATTTTAATCAACAAATATGCAAATAGGTTTATACTAAGTCCGCAACAGTTCAAATTGTAAACATTATTGCAAGTAAATTTATGTTTAGTTTGCAACAGTACAGACAATTAACAGCAAATATGCAAATAGGGAAACAATTAGCCTCCAAGAAATTTTAATAATATCAAAAGTCACTTTTTCTTTTAATTTGCAACTGAGGTGAGATATTGAAATTTAATGTAAACTGTTAAAGTTTTTGTCAACATGCTTAGAGTAGCTGCTAGATTGAGAAATATCAGTTGGGTGTATATATTAAAACTCTATGATTTTTATCCTATTTATTTCTAAAATAGCAGATTTTATAGCTCGATGTTGAACCATTCTTTCGTTATATATTTTCAATAACTATGTATTCTGTTATTCATATCATAAAAGAACACATATTTACTCAGAATGCTAAAAATATTATTGCTTCTCAAAGATTTGCAGTTGTCTGAAGGCTTTTTACATGAATTTGCCTGATGTCATAATTAGTTATTATACCATAAACATGATAAATCATCCATGTGTTTACAATAATTGTTCTTGCAAGAGGTCAAGTATATTCAGATCCTTATAAATGCTTTACAATATAGAAGCTGTTGAAATAAAAATGAGTTATTTGGACTTGAGGATTGTCAATTTATTATAATTGATAAGCCTGTACTAGGCTGTTTCAGGCTGTTTTGTGAGAAATTTTGTTCCAGTGTTAACTTTTGGGTAGAAATTTAAATAATTTTTTTACAAAACATGTACATAGTTGTTTTATGAAGGATATCATAAAGTGAAAAGTAACTCTATTTTACTATTTTTTGCAGTTGTTTTTTAGGAAAATTACCATTAAAAGAATGATTTCAAAATGTGTGCATAACTCTGGCTAAAGCAAGGATTCTGCTTTCTTGGTTTTATCTGTTTTATAATGCAAATGAAAGAGTTTGTTTATATATATATATATATATATATATATATAAAAACATACCTGATTTGTAGTTTGTTTACTTACCTGTCTTATGGTCTTTGGTAAATAATTGTCCTGTTGGCAACCACATTATCCATTACTACAGTAAATCATTCAAAAGACAGAAGAAAGAGTCTGATAATGTAAGATATATATGTTCTGTAGTGTCATATAGTAAATTGTTCATTTGCCATTGAACCTTACTTCAAAATAATGATGCTTTTATAAAGTAATTTTGATGTTCTTTTCATTTTGGAATTATAGGTTTCATACCTATAAATGAGAATTGGATATAATTTGATATATCAACTCGAGTTATTTAAATTTTGTTCAATTAAAAAAAAAAACAGTTTGTAGGCAAACATTGTGGAAAATTATTTTAATTCCGTTTGAATTAAAGCATATTTGTTTAACAAAATGTTACGACCTTCAGAAAAATCAGTATTAAGTTCAAAATAAAAGATAGAATTAATTTAAAGTATTCTGGATTAAAAATTTGTGCATATCACCAGGTATATTCTGGTCCAATGATTGTGGTTGAGGGGAATGAAGTGAGTCAGTGTGGACTTTAGGCTAGATTTCTTGGAGCCAGATTTCCTTTTTATTTAGTGAAGACCACAATTTTTTTTTAGAAGTCAATTTTGCCAAAAATAGATAAATAAACTCATCATGGATACTTATAGATCATTAGATATTAGAATCAATATTGCTTAGGTAAATCTTGAATAAAACTAAGGGCTGTTTCATAAAAAACATACATTGGACCAGGGGAGACAACTTGATATATTTCTGCTATAGATGAATGTGAATTATGATGCTGTATAAGATTAAAATGTATGAATGTCTCCAAAATTGCTTCTTTGAGTGGTAACTCTATTTTCAAAGTGCAATGCCTGGGCACCATGTATCTTTTGTAAGAACAGCCCTAAGGTAAATTCATCCGATTCAAGCTGTAGTGCCTAAGCTGTTTGATTTCAGCTTGTAACATTTTGTTGTAATATGAACCACATTTTCAGAAATGGATGATTGTTTTTAGAAAATTGTGTAATTTTGAGTTGTGGCAATGAAATGCAGAATTTCTTATTTGTTTGTTTAGCAAGAGAAAAGTGTAGAGATGGAGCTTTGTTGTATTGCTTCAGATTATCTGCTAAATAGATTTTGCTTTTTAGTTACAGGTTTTTAGGAGCTGTCTTTTTAAATTCTGATAGGCAAATTTTACTTTTAAGTGAACTAAGTTTCACCAAAATTGAAATTATGTTTAACAATTTTAGTTGACCAAAATTGAAATTATGTTAAACAATTCTAGTTCTTTAGTTCTGTAAATTACTTATTTTACACTACACAGTAAATGTGATAATGGGAGAAGGTATTGTGAACTATGGGCAGATATTCTGGTAATTTTGAATTTTAGTATATGCCTTTAGGTTGATATATTAAGTTGAACAAAGATTTGGTGATGAAAACATAAAAAAAATTAAAAAATTGTGTTTTTTTTTCTATTTTAGGATTTTTTTTATTGCCTCTATGAAGTTGAGGAGGAATTTGTATTTGTAGATAACTTAAACGTTTTTTGGAATCTTGGACAAATAGTCTAAAAAATAAGACTTTGTTTTGATATTTACAGTTGATGGATGACATCCGAGTCAGCAGTGTGATTTGTGATGAGCGCTATGACAATCAAGTATGTCGTTTGGATTCAGAAGGTTTCCATCCACACTTCCTGTATGTAACAAAGGTAAGTATTGTTTCCGTGACAACTATGTTTTGTGAGTGCAGGAAAAAAATTGGGTTCTTCCCTATGTCATTCGGATAACTTAGCTACTATTTGGTATTCAGTGGGTGGTGTATTGTAATCACCTTGTTGTTTTTGCCAGTCAGTAAATTTTTGTTACATATAACTCAACTTCTGTATCAAAGAATAATTTGATGCTTGGTCTTGAACTTCATAATGTCCAGTTGTACCATGTTAGTGATTTTCATTATGTCAGTTCCAAACTTGAGTTTTTATTATACTTAATTATGAACATGATGTTTGTAAATGTGTGATCTAATACAGATAAAGAGCATATAGACATGTCTAATAAAAAATGTTCATTGTTGATTTAAATTGATCTGTCACTTTACTTTTAACTATTTATAAATTTTAACAAATGAATTTTAAATTTGTTACACTTTCAAAATTAAACAATATGGCAAGAATGCTTAACACATATACAATTGGGCAAATAAGATCTGAATTAAAATAATTCAAATTTACTGAAGCTACTGTTTTTCACTGATTAAGGATGATTCTTTTTTGGCAATAAAATTACTGATCTAAGATATGCAGCTATTTTGAAATTCCAAATATAAATTCTATGAAAGTTGAAAAAAATTGGTTCTGAATTACTGTTATTGCATTTAATTTGTTTCCTTATTTTTCAGGGTCAGAGTGTTTTATGGACATGGAAGGGGAACGAAGAAGCTCATAACATTATACATGTATCATCTCCAGAAAGCAAGGTAAATTGATCTCTGATACTATGCAAAGGTTGATATGGGTGGAATGCACAGAAGTCATATATCTTAAGAAAGAAACATTGAAGCTAAATTTTCATTTAAATCTTTTAAAAAATGGAAATGAAGGAGTTTGCTTATGTTTGGGGAATTAAGATGAATCAATTTTTCTTGTAGATGAAATGTTGAAACCATTATTTCACTGATATCTACACAAATACTTTTGTTAGAAGAATTATCTTTTCTTACATTTGAAGAATTATACAGAGGTCACTCACCTTTTGGGTGAAATATTGAAGCCATGTTTTTTGATGCTATAACAAAGATAAAAGTACAGCAGTTACTTGTTTAAAAAAGCAAAGATGTTTTAGACGTGAAGATAACAGCATTAATAACAATTTAAACATTGTGTTCATTATTATGGGTAATCCAGCAAGCTTGATTGAACTAGAAAAAATCAATATTTTTTAGAATATTTAGAATTTTTTTAGATATCAGAATAAATGAATTAATATTGTAATTAGGAAATGTCAAATGCACCTACTCAAGAAAATGAAGTAAGTTAAAATAAGCTGGCATGCTAGTTGAAAATCAACTCTTTGATATGCTCTTGTAAACAGAAAATATATATTGATATATTCAGAATTTGATAATTTTCAGCATTGCAGATTTTAATCAACAAATATGCAAATAGGTTTATACTAAGTCCGCAACAGTTCAAATTGTAAACATTATTGCACGTAAATTTATGTTTAGTTTGCAACAGTACAGACAATTAACAGCAAATATGCAAATAGGGGAAACAATTAGCCTCCAAGAAATTTTTAATAATATCAAAAGTCACTTTTTCTTTTAATTTGCAACTGAGGTGAGATATTGAAATTTAATGTAAACTGTTAAAGTTTTTGTCAACATGCTTAGAGTAGCTGCTAGATTGAGAAATATCAGTTGGGTGTATATATTAAAAACTCTATGATTTTTATCCTATTTATTTCTAAAATAGCAGATTTTATAGCTCGATGTTGAACCATTCTTTCGTTATATATTTTCAATAACTATGTATTCTGTTATTCATATCATAAAAGAACACATATTTACTCAGAATGCTAAAAATATTGTTGCTTCTCAAAGATTTGCAGTTGTCTGAAGGCTTTTTTTACATGAATTTGCCTGATGTCATAATTAGTTATTATACCATAAACATGATAAATCATCCATGTGTTTACAATAATTGTTCTTGCAAGAGGTCAAGTATATTCAGATCCTTATAAATGCTTTACAATATAGAAGATGTTGAAATAAAAATGAGTTATTTGGACTTGAGGAATGTCAATTTATTATAATTGATAAGCCTGTACTAGGCTGTTTCAGGCTGTGTTGTGTGAGAAATTTTGTTCCAGTGTTAACTTTTTTGGTAGAAATTTAAATAAAATTTTTTACAAAACATGTACATAGTTGTTTATAAAGGATATCATAAAGTGAAAAATAACTCTATTTTACTAATTTTTTGCAGTTTTTTTTTTTTTAGGGAAAATTAACATTAAAAGAATGATTTCTAAATGTGTGCATAACTCTGGCTAAAGCAAGGATTCTGCTTTCTTGGTTTTATCTGTTTTATAATGCAAATGAAAGAGTTTGTTTATATATATATATAAGCAACATACCTTGATTTGTAGTTTGTTTACTTACCTGTCTTATGGTCTTTGGTAAATAATTGTCCTGTTTGCAACCACATCTTATTTTTATAAACATAATATTGAACAATGAAAAACATAATATTCATTTTGGTAGTTAAACAATCCATCAAACAGCCTATCATTGTTATTCTCACTTTTTTTTTGAGGTACAGAAATAAATTTGTATATTTTTTTTAGATTTGGTTTTTTTTCTAGTATTAAAACATGTTTAAAACAAATAAGTATTCCAATAATTTGAACCCAATTGATTTTTAAACAGGAACCGTTGAATGTGATATCTGGACCAAAAGCCTTTAACAGTGGGAAGCCCACACCTGACAACAGTTTTCTGTATACGTTTGATGAGCCTGGATCTTACACAGTAGCTTCACAAGGAGCACCTGGTTATTCCTGTATTGTATTTGTCCTGGCAGCAGGTAAGTTAAAAAAAAGTAGCAGGGATAAAATTCAAAAGGGCCAAGACAAAACAACATATGGTAACCAAAAAATAAACACTGAAAGATTATCAATGATGTTTTCTTGTTTCTATTTAATTTAATAACAACTTTCTAGACTCGGGATGATCTGAGTGCCTGCCATACATGGAGTCAGGGTTAACTATTGCTGATAGGTAGCCATCCCATTTGTGTTTACTGTAAGTAACTAAAAGTTTTCAATAAGAAACAGATGGTCACTCTAGTTTTTGTTCTTTATATTACTTCACTTTGAAAAACTTCAACAGGTTTTCATTTACTTCACTTTGAAAAACTGACACAATTCAACAGGTACCGTGGATTCATTTTTATTCGTTGGATACCAATTTTCTTGGAATTCGTTGGTGCAGGAAACCAAGAATTTAAATGTTCAACAAATTACAAATGTTCTACAGAAATATATATACTGAATTAAGCAAAACAGACAAATTAAATATCCATGGAAATTGGTACTCACGAAAATAAATGAATCCACAGTTATTGAAATAAATGGTCATTTTGTCCCCTGCGCTCGTTTTGCGTAGAAATAACGGGTGTCCGTCCATCCATCAGGTCTTGTTAGCGCTTTCACATGTATAATTCTTGCCAGATTTTATCAAGTTCATATCAAAGGTTAATAGCAATGATGTGGAAAATTTCGAAAATTATTGTAGATCAAATATTTTTAATGAGTTATGTCCCATTGAAATATTAGATATATCAGAAATTGCTCTTAAGTCTTCAACTCTCGTAAGACAATTTTAAAAGCTTTAAAATATTTTTTAGTTATTGACCTTGAACAGATAAAATATGTACAACGAGGGGACATTGGAACTCTGTTCTTTTATTATGAATAAACCAGCAGAAAACTTAGTGTTATTTCATATATCAGTATTTTTGCAACTTAAGCATCGAATAAAACACTCTCTTGCTTTCTCAGATATGTATATATATATAAAATGATTTATTTACCATCTGTATTTCAGCTGGAAGAGTATCCGATCCTTATATATCATCAGTAGATGGAGGATCAGTTAACAGCGGGACAAAAATTACATTAGGTTGTGATTCTCCTGGTTCTAAGATATATTTCACCATAGATGGAGCACCACCAGAGTTACATCTAGACTCAGCAAAGGTATAAACCTATTAATGAATTAGATTTACAATGAACAATATATGGCTATATGAATTGAACAATACCATACTGATGGAAAAATATGGCTGCTAGCTCTTATTTATTGCTGTTTGAAAAACAATAACAAATACCACATGATTCAAATTCTACTGCCTAAAATAGGTACTGTGGATTAATTTTTTGGGTTCATGGAATACTAATTTTTGTGTACTTCGTGGATATAGGTAGACCACAAATTTAAATGTTTAAAGTAGGAATTTTCTATAGGCTTGTATTTAGTTTTTGGAAAACCACGAAATTTAATAAATATCTGTGAAAAACAATTTTTCCACAATCCACAAAATTTGGTATCTATGAAAATATATAAATGAATCCATGAGTAAGTCAAAGGGCAATAACTCATGTATTAACCAACATGCCATGGTTGTACCTGGCAATATCACTTTTAGAAATCCTGCAAACAGAAACTTTAGAATTTGAAATTCTTACTTCCAATTAGACAACAGTAACTATAATGCATTGTTTGATTTCAGCTATACACAGAGAAAGGTATAAAGTTAAAGAAGCCAGGATTGTGTTTTGTCAGATTTATGGCTGTCAAAGAAGGTTTTCTTAATAGTCATATTATAACTTCAAGGTAAGTGTGGTTATTGTGTAATTTTGTTTCATGGAGATCTACTTTATTTTCAACATGACTATTCAGAATCAAAATGTCTATGGGTAATTTCATTGTTAGTACATCAAAATGAAAAAAATGATAAGACATTGGCTGAATATATGGACTACTTGTTTAAGGACATTGTTATCTGATCATGACGTTTTGGTGTACACTTTGTAAATATTACCTGGAATGCTTAAATACCTGCAATGGCAAATTACTCTAAGCTGCTCAACAAAATGGACAAATATGTTATATGTGGAATCAATATAAAAATTCAGACATTTAGCTGGTTTATGCAAACAGGAAACTTTTCTTAGTACCACTTAAAATTGCTCTCTTCCAACACCTTGCATTAAGTACTTTTAGCTGTATACTCTTAACTTGAAGAATTTCACCTGTCAGACTAATTTCAATATATTGTCAATTTTAATGTCAATATTTGATTTTTTGTTGTATATGATAAACCCTTTTCCTTCTATTGTAGACGATACTTTGTACTACCAGAAGAAATTGACACACAAGATGACACTAGTGATTCTGATGCCGAATCTGCAGTGTCTGAAAAGCGACCATCACCTAAGGTAAGCTAGACAGCCTAGGTGACATTGTAGTAGAATACTCACTTTGTGTTGTAAGACAAGGATTCAATCCCTCGTTTAAAAATCAAGGCATTTAAATTAGGATTTGTTACTTTTCAGCTATGAACACATCATTCTTTGAAAGGTTAAAGATAGGTCAGCTTGGAGTACGATTAATGTGTTTATGTTTGATAAAATGTATATCAAAAAACTGTTACATTGTTAGCTATCATGTTTAAAATCTCAGTATGTGGGGCAGAACAAAACAAGGTATTTTCATGTGACATCAATATCTTATTGTTCAGAATAAGGAACTGGATATGACACATGAATCAATTCATCTATCCCAAGATCATGATTTTGTTAAAAGAAAAAAGGTAGGTGAGACAAAGAGGGTATTATAAACCATAGTTCTAAAGAAAGACAGTGAACAAGATGACCAAAAGGAAAAAAACTGAAAATACAAACAACATTTTGCAAAATACAACACAGAAAACTAATTATCGGCAATTTGTACATTTTCCTTTGATCTTACTGCCTAATATTTTCAGATCATGGACAGGACTTGATACTCAAAATATTAGACAATGACGTCATGTATCAGTGCAGCAACGTTGCTTGTTCAAGTCCATCCGCGTCGATTTATCAATGAAATGCACGCAACGTCATTCATACAACCGAACAACTATCCCAACGTTTTGTGCGCGTAAAAGTAGTCTTACTAACTATTTCATTCTACTTCATATTCTCAACCAAAAACCTACAGTTATGACAAATTGCCGATAAAGAATAATGGCATTTTATTTTTGATACTGACTTTATCAGCTCGAATATCAGCTCGCCCTAGTGGGCTCGCTGATATTCTTGCTGATAAAGTCAGTATCAAAACGAAAATGCCATTATTCTATATAGATTGAGCATTACAAACTCCACCAAACAAGGAGAACTCATGTGCACAAGAAGGATAAGCATTTCCTTCTCTAGTAGCATTACCTATTATGATTTTCATAACAAGACAAATCAAGTGACAATTGTCACCATTGGGGAAAAAGGACAGAGACATTTTGAGTGGCCCATAGAACACTGGTTTCTTATTTGTGCATATAACCGAGAAATACCTTAAGATATAATATTTGTTTTTGTTATTTTTTATTAGACCAAGAAGCATTGGACGTGGTGGGACTGTGTACCAACAGTAAAAGCATGCTTTACTGGACCTGGAATTATGGAGATATTCTGGGATTCACCAGATGAAAGCAATTTGTCACTTATTAAAGGGTACCAGGTAATGGCAGTTTTATAATCTGTAATTTAGATAAAATAAAAGTTTTAAAAAAAATCTTATAATGGAAAAAAAACAAAAAACATAATGGGTAGAAAAAATAAAACTTTAAATTTTATTTTTATAAGAGTGGGAACTCTATGCTGTTTGATAATACTTACTATTTTAAAACATCAAAAACATGAAGAAGAAAAGACAAAGAAAATATATGACCAGTCAGGGCATTACTTAAACAAGTAATGTTCAAAATTACCTATACAAGTTATGTTGAAAACGAGGCTATTTTAAATATTACTTATATAAATAACTTTCGTAAATATCATTTTATAGGTGTCCATTCATACAGATTTTACTAGTTTTAAAAAATTTCACAGACATGGTTATTTTTCCCATGAAATATAAAACTATTTCTCCCTAAACACTAATTGCCTTTCTGACACACTTACATTTCATATCGAGGCTTCTTGGTCAAAGATTGGTCTCATAGGACTATTAAAATATCATTTCCTTAAAAATCTTAAATGTAGAAAGATATAAATAGATGGAGACTTGTGATTTAATTAAGACTTGAAGTTATTTATAATTTGTAACCCAAAACAATTACATATGTTCCTTAAGTAATTGTTATTACTAATTCGTTCAAAGATGTATAAAATAACTTATAGAAGTAATATTTTGTCATTATTTTTAAAGTAACTTTGTATCTCTATACTCCTCTAAAATTAAAAAATCTTAATTGAAGGAAATAAAATGATGTAAAATTTCATTAAAACTTCATTTAGTTCATGCTAATATTGAAATTTTAAATAACTCTATTGAGTAATTCAATAATTTTTAAAAACATTTTATTTTACAGTTATTCTTGAATGGTGTATCCTACTGTGAAATGTTCCCTCCTAACAACAATAGTATAAACATCAGTGGATTGGCTGGTGGACGCTTGTATGAAGTTGTTGTGGAAGTATATTCTACCAATCCCAAGCAATCTCCACAGATGTCTAACAAATTGGTAAGTACTGTGGATTCAAGTCCATTTCAGCCTCGACACAACAAGTTATTTACATAATTTATCGGACTTGTCTGGAAAATAGGACCGTTTTGGAAGCCCTGCACTGGAACACAATACGGTTGTGGATTGTCAAAATGTGGTGCATGGATTTCTTAAAAAAAAAAAACATCAATAAATTTATAGCAGATTGACTGGTTGATAATTACATGAACAAATATAATCATTGTTAAACTGTTGATGTGAAAATCTTAAATCCACTGTTGATTAAAATGTCTTACAAACTAGATACTAAATTTGCTTGAGATTGGCTTGTGAATAATTATATGAAATCAAGGTGAAACTATATTCCATCAATCCATATCATTGACTGTTATGTGTGAAATGTTTTGTTTTATCTGATTTCAGTTTTATTTCAAGAAACTAATTTATAAATAAACATTGTCAGTGGTTCTGAAATATTAAAAAATCTCATATGTTTTTGTTTTTTTTTCTCAAAAGTAATATTCTTATCAACATTACATTGTAATTTTTTTTATATTTCAGATGATGAAGAGTCCATTAGTCTCAAATGATGGAGGACCAATTATCTCCCTTGAGAGAACAGATAAAGAGGATGCCATATCTGTTGTATGGATGTCCATTGATTCCAGATCATACCCTATTTCTGGCTATCTTGTTTTCTTGAATGACCAACAGTGTGGATCACGGGTATGGAATAGTTAATAATAATCTTTTGGTATATAAGACACTGATTAAACAGATTAGACGATAATGTTCATTTGCAATTTGGCAAGTGACTCTTTTGTAAGAAAGTCAGACCAAAGAAGAAGAAAAAAGGTGGATTTCTTGTAACAACAAATGTATATATTTTATTTTGACTTCTGGCTTGTTACAATATCTATCAGGGGTCCAAGTTTCTCCTGATTTTCCCTGAAAAAAAGATTTTATCAACTTGGCTTTCTTTAATGAATACCTACTTGAAAGTATATTACTAAAAGAAAAGTTAGTATTTTCAACTTTAAATAGGTATCTTGCATGAAAATAGAACACAGGCCTCATTACATGACTGATTTTACATTATGTATATTTTGATTTAATTTTCCTTTCCCTCAGTTAAGAATATTTAAGATATGTTTTATTTGACAGCTTGTCCCTGATCCAGACAGCAACAGATGCAAAGTTGTCATTGGTGGTTGTGAATTAGGTGTCTCACATAAAATCTATGTGGTAGCTTTACCCAAAGGTAAGAATCCTATAAAGTAATGTAGCTTGTTTTTTATGGGGTTTGACCTGGGTTATGGGATGTAACTCATAAAATAACTACACATTTGTGTCAACCATTTTTATAGACATATTCTTTATACTTCTAGATAACACAGATAATATAGTACTTCAGTTTTAAGTGAGTTCTTAAGAAAACATTGATGAAACTGAATATTACAAAACATTAATGATTTAAATAATTATCTCCTTTAACAGTGTTTTATTCCCTTAAACATACACACTTTAGTTCTAAGATTATTATTGGTCTCAATGATTTTTACCAAAGACTTAAAACTTTGTATTTGCTGCTTTGTCATCAAGCACACAGCATTGAGGAGTAAGAGCAAACAGGTTTATAAGGAGTCGGAATACTATGCCCCAGTAGGGTTACATGTCTTCCTGCACTGCAGGTTGTTCAAAGCAGAGTTCATATTTCTATCACATTTTCTTGTTTTCAATACTTTGGATTCATAAACGTGGATTGAAGAAAAATTGTTTTTTTTTCATTAATATTTGATTTCATGGTTTTGCTAAAGTTTGCATATTAGCCTGTAGAAAATTTGTACCACGTTAAATGTTTAAATTCATGGTTCACTCAGACCAATGAAAATTTGGTATCCTTTAAATAATAATGAATTCACAGTATGCATTGAATTTGCCAATGGGCGTTAAACAGCCATCTATCATTATCTTTAGCTATGACATTTCATAGTGTGGAAATAAAGGTGACCACAGCTAAAAGTTAAATAATGCTGTACAGCTCATGTAATTTAAAGTATTTTCTGGTATGGAGTGAATTGGATTTTTTTTGTAAAGAAAAAAAACCTATGTACATTTGAAGTCTTGTCTAAGAACTTTGCAATGTTATGAAATCATTTGTTCGATAAACCAGGTATATCCCACAATTTTCTTGGAAAATGCCTGTACCAAGTCAGGAATATGACAGTTGTTATACATTCATTCCGTTGGTTGATAAAGTCTAACGTTTGAATTTGTCAGTTTTTATGGACTTCCCCTTTTTGAATTGACCTTGGGAGTTCAGTATTCATTTTTATACCTTTTTGAATTTTTATTATGAATTTGATACTTATCGTATGTTATGTATAGATTTACCAGAGGGTGAGTAAAAACAATGGGTGATAATAGAATAATATAGCTATAGGTTTGATTAATTTTTGCCTTGCAAAGTATGAAATTTGAAAAGCAAATTATTTTAATTAAAATTTTAGTATGATTCCAGTCTATTACAACTGCTCAGTTTGATTTAAACATTTTGAAGAAGTACTTTAGAGAAAAATGTTTCTTGTTTGAATCAAAATTGATCAGTTGAAACAGTTTTATTAAGGTGACTTTAATTTAGATTTTTCTGTCTTTTACTTGAGCAATATTTGTTTTGAATAGCATTGGTAGAATTACGTTAAATTTGAAATGGTATGTTTAAAAAAAAGATAAACTAATAATAGCGTTTTTTACAGATATTACCGTTTTCATTTTTGTTAGCAACTATGAAATTGAAGCATTTTGTGGCTAAGAAACATTTGCAATATTTTTATATGAACAATTTGTTAAAGTTTTCCTGCATTTATATGTTTTAGATACTAATAGATACTACTGATTATTTGTATATTTCGGATATTTTATTTTTTCATCTTTCCTATATTATTACAGCATAAACCATACATCTGTTAACCTTTTTTTTTTTTTTTTCATCATCCTTAGTAGAGCACCCACCTCACTGCGAGATATTGATAGTAAGCCTTTTGACTAGTAGAATTGTTTGCTTCAGACAGACGAACAACTGGTCATTTTATTAAAAATTTAATCAAATATAATTCAAAAAATTTTAAATATTGAAATCAAAATTGCCCAAGTTAAACAGCTTGATTATGTTGGATATCTATAGAATAATGTAAGTTATACCTGATTTATTCTGGCTTCAATGCTCACAGTTTATTTTAAAGTACACATCTCTTGATAGTATTGATCTGTTTCAAGAATGTTTGATTTTTGCTGTAATATTCTCGACACAATTTAGTAAGTGCACAATAAATAGCAAGTAGGCTTATTTTTACATATATTTCTTGGATAATTCTTTTGTTTATGGTCTAAGGAATAAAAGTAAGTATGGGTGAATGTCAGTAAGACAGCAACATCCTACACGAAAAAAAAACACAAATACACCGGTCAACATAAGGTTTACAACAATTGGCAAATGTCTTTGCAAAATGGCAACCTCAAAATTGACAGCTTTAAAACACTTCGCAACATAAGGTTTACAACAATTGGCAAATGTCTTCGCAAAATGGCAACCTCAAAATTGACAGCTTTAAAACACTTGTCAACATAAGGTTTACAACAATTAGCAAATGTCTTTGCAAAATGGCAACCTCAAAATTGACAGCTTTAGAATGCCATTTGAAAAAACACATAATTTTTACTGTTTTCTACCTAGCATAAATTTATAATAGAAAAACAAAGGATATGGGGTATCCATCCATGATACAAAATCAGTACATGTACAACAAAAAAAAAAAAAAAAATTTGCCTTGTAGCTGCTGCCCGAAAATTTTTATTGGCACTTTTGGTTGTGAATCTTGACAAATAGTAGGTGGTCAACATATACTCAAGGTTAAAACAATTTAGAAAATGATAAAAATACCTACCTACCCTTTGTTTTTAAAAGGAGTCTTTTTATAAGCCTATAGAAATGTATTTATTTGTTTGGCCGAAAACATTTGTATTTAGGAGTTGTTGCATATGAAGCAAGGGAAATTTTGAATATTGATAAATGGACAAAAATGTGAAGATTAGAAAAAATGCAATTTCAGGAAATACTGCATGCAAATAATGTTATCAGAATTCATACACATACAATAAATATATTAAAATTTACAGGTGAAGTCGATGACTCTAAAGTATCAAACCTTCTTGAAGTGACCTTGCCACTGGATGTAAGTGAGATAGTGCTGCCACCTGAAGGCCAACGTCTGGAAGAAGAGGAGCTATACTTAGAGTATATTGAGATACATGAAGGATCAGGTTACCTACAGGCTATGGATGGTATGCTTATCTTTGATTTTGTGTGCATGTTTGAGTGTAGATGTGCAATTATTTGTTTATTTTTAGTTAGGCAAGGCAATGTGTCATTTTTCCATGATAGTGTCCTTTTGCTATTTAATTTGAAAAGTTGGGAGTGTGTAAGTCCAGATAACATTAAAATGTCAGCAATCGCTACTTTGATATAATTTAATTTGAAAATGAATTATTTCAAAATTCAAGTTATATTTAATACAGTGCTAGTCCCATTGCATATTAGAAATAAGAAAAACATGCCTTAAGATGCTAAATTTACCAGAGGTAATGTTATAAGTGTACAAAGTGATGATTATTTAAATATGCAATAGATTGTTATCTGATGGGGTATGTTTCATGCATATTCAGGATGTAAAATTTTAATTTATGGCTAAGGTTTGGAAAAGTATATCTAATCACTTTCGACATTACATTAGGGAGGGAAGGATGGGTGGGATATGTGTGTTGAGCTGGAACAGTCAATGCTCTGAACAATTTAATATGAATTAAAATATGTTTGTTGGTTTGTTTCATCATTATTGAGTTGTAATTTTAGAAAAAAGAAAACAAATTATACTGTTTTGTGGAAAAGTCAAAAGCATAAGCTGAATTTTTTATTTGTGTTAAAAGAACAAAATCTGCTTTGTAAAAATTTCAACTGATATTACTTTTCACAAACTTCAACAAGTTGATAAAGTTGATTTTTCAATGTTTAAGAAATAATATAGCTTCATTTGTATAACTTTTTCCAGAATGTGTTGAAGTTTTATTTAGTGTAAGCCACAATAAATAGATTATTTGATATTTATAGAATAGTTAATAATTATGAGTTACAATTTTAATATCAAGGATCTATCTAAAGAAAGTAAGGAGATAACCTTTATCAAATAATTCTTAATTGTATCCTCTTTATTGGCTTTATTTAATATATATATAGCTTCAAAATCATATCTTCCAAGTTATTGATCAGGGACCAAAACATACTTCTGTGTCCACAAATCGGTAGAAATTCTAGGAAAGGCCCAGAGAAGGATCTAGTAACCTTTAACAAATAATTTCTTTATTGTGGCTTCCATGCTTGTGTTTATTTAGTTTATATAGTTGTTGTTGCATGCTTTTTCTACAGAAAGTATAAATAAAGCTAGTAGAGCAGAAGTTAATGAGAGAAATAGATTTCAAAAAGATGTGACCTCACCAGGGTCACAGAGGTCAGCAAGTTCACATCGTTCAGGTAAGAAGAATGCATAGAAAAAGAAGAGTAACCGATGTACATGAATATATGTGTTTGTTTATGAAAATTAAAAGTTTTCAGTTATTGAAGTTTAAATGTGAAGGACTTTTAAAAAGAGTCAGTCACTTGAGCAGCAAAGCATCAGATTTTTTTAAAAATTGACCCTCTGTGAAATTATCCTTGCTTTAATTTACTAGCTTGACAATCTTTTACATCTCCTGTTCAGTTTACAATTTCCAGAGTTCTGGGTCTACCTATTTAAACTTGTAATTTGAATAAGTTTGTCAAAAGCTATTGAACACATTTTCAAATATATGATAGCTTCTTTCTAAAGAGGAAAGCAGAAACTAGAAGAGAAAATAAATCACCCAAACTTTAAGCATAGAGGTATATATAAATTTTTATGCAACTTGTCAATTCATTAAGAATTTTACCAAGACCGATTTAAACATTTGTGAGGTATTGATCAGGTGATACAGCTTGCTGTGGGCAACTTTACCATAGATTTGTCCAAGTTCCATTTAGCAATATTTGTTATTTTCTGATTGCGCAAATTTGAATCGACACCTGCTGATTTTAAGGAAAATGTCTCTATAGTTTTAAGATATAAGTGACAGTTGCAAAAATTTTGAAGACCTGCATAAGTTTGGGTATAAATTTATTTAGTTATTTTCCATTATTGTAGTGAGAAATTTTTACTAAGTAATATTCCATGGTATTTTTGAAACAAGCTTGCAACTAATATAACATTAGTATTATTGTAATGAGCTTTTGCTTAAGGAATTTAGGATATTAACAGGTGCTTTTATTTTGACTTTGTAGCTGTTAGATTAAGACGCTTAGGTGAGAAAAACCATAACAACAGTGTGTGTGATTTAGTCACTTTCATCATTCAGAAATATGTATAGTTATAATATTGTATCAAAAAGACCTTGTCTCTGTCATCTCTTCCACCTGTGTCTTTTAACATTTGGTAATAGTGTTGCAGCAACCTTGCCTCTCTCATTTCCATCTGCAGATTTTAATGTCTGGTAATCATAAAATGTTAAATGAACTTTGTATTTCTCATCTCCATTTGCATCTTTTTACATGTGGTAATCATAAAATGTTGTAACGATTTGACTTTCATTTCCATCTGCAATTTTTATGTCCGTTACAGCAACTTTGTCTCTTTCACATTCATCTTTTTTTTATGTTTGGTAATCATAAAATGTTACAACTTAAACCATACTTGTGTTAACAAACTTTTCTTGAAAGTGGTTAATTCTTATTTGATTTTATCAAGAGCTATTTCATAAAATAAACTGTGGATTCATTATTATTTGTGGGGTACCAATTTTTGCTGATTTCATGGGTATAGGGAAACCATGAATTTGAATGTTCAATGAAGTATAAATTTTCTATAGGCTTGTATACAAACTTTGCAAAACCAACAAATCAGATATCCTTGAAAATACGATTTTTCCTTAATCCACGAAAATTGGTACCCTTGAAAATAGATGAATCTACAGTAAGTAATAATAATAATAATAATAATTCTTTATTTAAAGAGGGTTACACAGTTAGCTATAAAACTAATCTTCCTGAGGCCCTCATGAAATACAATGAAATATAACAAACAATTATGAAATATCAAACAAACACACATATATGAAAAAATGAAATAAAAAATTGTTATGAAATATACAATTTTCAAAACAGGTAAAAATTACAAATTAAGTTGCTGAAACCAAACTCATCATGGGATATTCATGTAGATGTATGGTGATTGATTCACCTGAATCAATCTGTTTTACCTGAAGAGCATTTTGATATTTGAATATTTAAAAAACATTTAATTTGGTCTTAATCAAATTTAAAATTGAAATGATCAATTGTAAGGCAATTGAATAACAGAAGGATGGTTGGTGTTGTAATGATAATAATCAAAATTTAAACAGCATGGATTTTCATGAATTTGGTGTTAGCAAATGTTATTCATGGCACATGATGTGATAACAAAATTGTAAAGTAGACCAAAAAATTTATTCGTAATTAAAAATAATTTACTGCTCCTTAGAAAATAGTTATAAATAGTGACACAATAATTTATGAAATAAACACTTAAGACAGCAATACTGCAATTAGTGACATTCAGCTTCTATGTGAATACTGTGCATTCAGTTTACTTTTTGTATTCTATTTCTATCTGCTTAACAACCCATTTTAATTGTAAACTTTCCAAACATTCTCAATATTTCTACAGATCTATCAGCCTGGTACATGTACTACTTTTGTTGTGAATTGTCCTGGTATTTTAAGAAATAAATGTCCAACCTGTTATTCCATAAAAGTTCTACTTATTTAATATTCAGTGTTAAATCAACTGTTTATAAATTGTGTATACTTTTTATGTTCCTTCTGTTTCACATTACTTGATGAACAAATTGCAGAAAAGGATGTAAGGTTATATCCAATAAAGGTGGGGGGGAGGAAATCACTTATATCATTTGCAATTTATAGAAGAAATTACAAGAAAAGTTCTCTATTTATAAAGCAGACACTAAAATGATTTAATATTTTTAATGATTAAATCACATTAAATTTTGTATAATCATTCTAGATACTAATTTTATCATTTTCCTGCACCTCATATAGTATTTGTAATTGATATAATGGACACAAACTAATGTATGTAATGCTCATTTTTAACCATCTCATCGGTCAGTCTATTTTGTATTAAAAAACGTTTCCATCAAATTAAAATTAGAAAAGATAATTTCTTGAAAGAACCCATGAAAATGAAGGATTTCAAATTAGTTTCAGTTTAAATCAAACTGATTGTTCGGTTTGGCTTCAACTATTTTTGCATAGCTTCTTTTTGCTATGTTCTACATCTTAATTCTGTAGTTCTTGTACCTGTGTATTTTGACTTTATTTTGTTTGGTAATTGATTGTGATGTTAATGGTTTTATATATATATATACATTTATATGATTAATAATTAATTTCAATCAGTCCCTATTCTATTTCTATATTGATTTTCTCACTAATTGATTGACCAGCTTTTATAATGTTTCTGACTTTATGTGCCTAGGAACAAATACATGTAGTTATTAGAATTTTGTTAACTTTTATTGACAATTCAGAAGGAAAAAAGATTATTCTGAATATAATTATTTTAATTGATGACCTTTTAACTTTCAGATGACACCAGGATGAGACAAATACCTGAGACCATTGTTGAAGTGGAACAACGGAAATATAAAGGTATGTAGAATTTAATACAGCTAAAAATGGTTAAAATGTAACTAGGTTCTGGTGTAAAAAAAAAAAGCTAGTTGTGTTTAGAATATTTTATTTGTCATCAATTTCAGATCATTATTTGAGCCACATTAGCAAACAGAAAAGTTTCAATGGCTTGTATTGTGAATTGTATAGAAAATATTCATATTTACTCAGATAACATGTTCACTCATTTCAAATTTTAAATTTCATTGATTTTTAGGACCATTATTGACCCTGTATGAACCAAGTTCTATACACTTTGTGTAACATATGAAAGCTTTGTAAAAATAACATGTTATGGTCATTCTGTTCTTTGACTAAATGTTAAAATATTTTGTTATTTTCAGGTGATACATAATTTAAAGTGTGACTATTAAATGTTAGATAATATTGTTATTTTCAGGTGATACATAATTTAAAGTTTGACTGTTAAATGTTAGATAATATTGTTATAGTTCTTTAGGTGATACATAATTTAAAGCATCTCACTAACACAGATTATCATAGCAGAAGACATTTCTTGTTTTGGATATTTGATGTTTTATATGAAATCTAGTGACTTAGTTTTAGTAATAATGTTCAGTGGAATAGTCTGCTTTAAATGAAATTCATGAATAATAATTTGTAGGAGTGTTTATGATAAATCATTTTGATTTCAGCATTATATATTATTTGTTTTTCACTAATTCTTAGCCGATTTATCCTTTTCTTGACCTGTTGATTTTTTTATTGAATCAACAAGTGGTTTGTTTGATCTCAGTTTTTCATTAGTCAAAATTCAATTATGATGTCAAATTTTCTTTCTTTCATCTATATTTCCTATGGTGACTTCACTAAAAAAGGCAACCAAGCCTGATGAGGTTATGATTAAGTTTGTCTGCATATGATCTAAAAATCTTTTGAGAAACAGATTCTACCACAAAATCTAACTGTCTAGAGTGGAGAAATTTCGTTTCACTATTGATGCATTGGTAGAATCTATATATATCTTACTGGTTTAAAGTGTTGAATCTGCAACATTTCATTATATTTTATTTTCATTCTGAAATCAAATATGTTTTTTTTTCTGGTTGTTTACTTAGATGTTAGACTTTTAAGGAGAATTTTTTATTCTGATTCAAAATATGCAATTTTTTTTCTGGTTGTTGACTTAGATGTTAAACTTTTAAGGAGAATTTTTATACTGCTTCAAAATTATAAATATTTTTCTGGTTGATTACTCAGATGTCAGACCTCTAAGGAGAAAAGGAGATACCAGTTTGAATGAAAGTCTAGATCAATACAATAAACAACAGTCAATACACACAGGAAGTGTCTCATCAGAGACCATATCTAAAACTCCAGGAATGGAACCACAGCAATCATCAGCAAAACCTTTAAAAAGTAGGGACTCAAAACAGGATCTGCATCAAGTAAATAGAGCGGATTACATTTCCAGAGCAATGACATTTGGGAAAGGGGTTAACAAATTTGAAAAGTCAATAAAAAATCAAAGAATGAATTCTTTAGCCAGTCAGGAATATCCTTACCAACCAGAACCACCACAGAGTGAAAGAACAGAAATGAGCAGACGGCAGTCATATGCTTCAAATATTGCCAGTAGAAAAAGCTCTCTTCATCCAAATGATGCTTTTCATGAGCCATATGGAATGGAAAGAGCATTGTCTCCTGCTCAAATGCCCCTATCTCACCATATGGATCCTATGTCAAAACGACCCTCAGTTCCAGTAATTAATGAACCAAGGAAGAAACCAATATCTTTAAGAATGTTAGGAAAACTTGGAACCTTAAAATCCCTGGACATTAAAATGGAGGAGCATAAGCCCTTTAGTGGAATTACTTTCAAAATGGTGGCTACAGCAATGACAAGTTTTCTAACACAACAAAATTTCATATTGTCTGGACTTGCACCGAAAATTTACAAACACAAACCAAAAATGAAATTTGATTGGGCGAAGTTTCGCCATTTTGTTCAATCAACAAAAGCATTTGAAAATCCTGTTAATAGTGCTACCAGAGTGTTTCAAATGAAGGCACCAGCTGTTGTGGCAGGTAAACAGACAATTAACCAATACATGAGACACTTTCAGGAAATGGCAGATGACAATGACAACAGTGAGTATGAAGAGAACAATGTTATTCATCCACCAAGTGGACCCAGAGAACAATTTAGAAGGCATCGGAGGATGTCAAGGTCACAGGAGGATATACCTCATCCTGAGAACCGTAACTTGTCTCCTTATCCAAATCAAAGGTATAGACAAGATGGCAATGTTTTATCTCGCCAGCCTCGATCTTTTGATGGTCCAAGTCCTGATAGGATAAAACGATATCCAATCATGTCAGGTGCCCGTAACATTGAAAGAACCAGGGCCAGAACTCCTAGATATGACACAGATGCTCGGAGACGTAAACAAGACTATTCCCCATCACGTCATGAGAGAGATCTTTCAAGGCCAAGAAGTTTTACCCAACAGGATTTCGACCGGTTCCTTCATGAACAAGGTATGCACAATAACTATGCAGAATATGAGGATCCTAATCTTTATTACCATGGTAACTATGGAAGACCAGGTCATGGACGTGATGATCAACCAGGAAGAGATGATGGATATTGGGATGAAGATGATGAATCATCAGAAGATTTTGATCCTTTGCCTCCATGGCAACAAGAACTTCCACATGGGGAGAGATATAAAATGCTACCACAAGGGTATAACACACGGAGGACAAGGGAAAGACATTCCCCTGGTCGACATGGAAACATTGTGTATGATAGCAGTCCAGATGAGATTGAGAGACGTACCGATAGAAGCAGACGGTCTTCACATTACAGGTTTAATGACAGGAGTCCAGAGGTTGGACAAAGAAAGCCCTACAGGAATCCAGAGGATTACTATAATGCTAGTCCTGAAGATGATAGAAGGGGCTACTTTGGTAAGCATAGTAGCCCAGAAACCATCAGAAGAGATATAGTCACTAACAGAAGTCAAGACAGATCAAGAAGGGAGTTTTTAGATCCTAAATATGATGCTGATGAAATGCAGAATAGAAGAAGTTCATCAAAAGAAAGAAGTTCAAGATTGGACACTGAAAGGTCAAAAAGTAAGCACAAAATATATGATGAGGAATTATCAGGAAGAGATATTAGTCCTAAGGAAAGAAAGAAGAAATATAAACATAAGAAGAAGAAACCAGATGCGCCAATGACACTGAAAGAGTACAACAAATGGCGGGATGATCAGAGTGACAGTGACGATACAGACAAAATGAATACAAAAGATGTCAGTAAGGGACTACAGTGTTTGGACACATATGGAACCATGTTCAGAAATCAGCTTGTATTAGATGCCATTGCTGTTGAAGGTTTGTCCAAAGTCAATGTTGTCTGCAAAGTTCACAGGTCACAGTGATGCAAGGTCACTGCTCAATGTAAGCAATCACATGTATAAGTTATCTGCATGTCATGATCGATGAAGTTCACAGCTGAATGGGATGAAAATGTCGTATTAACAGCAGCATGTCACATGTTAATTTATTATGATCACTTTGAATAATTAATTAATCATTTTTTTTAATTTCAGAATGATACTCACTTGATGTTTTAACATTATTTTTTCATTTGATATGTATACATGTTGTGTCTGATAAATAGAGCTGATTTTATGCATCTTCAAAACAATTTAAACCTTAGGATAATAATCATTGGAAAGTGACAGTGTTAAAAAAATCTGTAATCTGCAGATGTATTGAATTGGAAAGTTCAAATGATCAAGTAATAGATCAGTGATTGCTTAGGAAGCATAAAATAGGTTCATATTCAGTTAACAAATTTTGCATGAACTTATATCTTATTTCATTGTCTTCACTGATGATATAAAGAATTTCAGCTTGATTTACAATAGAATTTAACAATAAATTTTATCTGTAACAAGCATTTGTTGAAGTACAATGATGGCCAGTAATCCTGTTTTTCTCTCTCTCTGTAAATCATTTAATTAACATTATGTCAATGAAATGCACAAACTTGCCAGGGTAACAAAATTACATTTACTTGATGGAAAAAGAGCTTTTTAATTCTGGCTTTAAATACAATTGGTTTTAATCATGAACAGATATATCATGTTTAAGAAAAGTATTTGCCAATCTGACTAAGAATATAGATCCTGTGTCAATGCTTTGCTTACAAGGATCTGACAACACTCTGTTCTACTTGCCTTTCTGGTAAATATAACATCCAGCCAATGATTGTTCAGCCTTCAAATTTTTAAAGGTGTATACCTTTATGATGACAAAATCTTCAAAATAGAAAGTAGAACGGAGAACTCATTGTTAGATCCTTGATTGAAAGCCATGACTTAGGATGGGCTGCTAGATGTAATTAAACAGATATATCTTGGTCAGGTGGAGTATTTGCCAAATTAACTGTCTAGAGAATTAAATTCTGAGCACCTTGTTCATATTTTTTTGCTACTGGTCAGTATAACTAGAATTTTGCTCTGGAGCTGTGACTTGTTTGTAAGGAATATTTCTTTACCCGTAATCAACCTCGGATATGTCTGATCAATTTTCTCAACAATTATTACTGGGACTTGACTGTAAATGTTGCTCTCCACCTATTGCAGTTCATTCAACATTCTGACCCAATTACAATTTGTTTTATCAAACCAAACTGGTCAACTGGTCAAAAATTTTTATCAACTGCTGTAGAAAACCACAGTCAAAGTGCAAAAAATCAAAGTGCAAGGTGATAAATTAAAGAATACCTACAATCGAATAATACTTTAACTCCACTTCAATGCAATTATGAAAATTCACCAAAAATTTCTATACATTATAGTTATTGTAAATAGTATTCCAAATGTAAGCAGTATAGAATTTTTTTTAGCAATAGGTTGAGAGCAACACTTAGTGAAGTCACAGTAGTAATGATACAGTATCTACAGGTAGAATTTAAGGGAGGTGTGAACCAGGTTAGGTGTTAAAAATCATATACAAAAAGTTTTGTTTTAGATGATTAAAACTTCAGTTTCAGTTAAGTACTTTAAATGACATTACAACAAAGTGTATTGAATGGGGATTTTGTGTACAATTATTCATACAACTTCATAGGTGTTAATTCCTCCTATATACTGTAGGTTTTGTTTTTTAAATCCATAGTCATCTTGACCTTATTTACTTATAACAATGCATACCAAGGATTATAAATACATTAATAGTTGTATAAACAAAATTTTGAAAGAACTTTTTATGATAATTTTCAGATGAATCTGAGGGTAAGTGGAAAAATCAGCAATGCATTTTTTACATAGATCTAACCCTTTTGTTTTCTTTTCCTCTAACAATGTTGACCATTCTGCACATTTTTATGTTGTAGTATTTGTTTTATAGGGAGTAGGTTTCAGTTTTACATTATTGTTGGGTTTTTTTCACAAGTAAAATAGTTCCGACTATATACATATCCTCTTTCAAGTGGTCAGATCAATATTGTTTTCACTAATAACTATGAAAAATTGACAGCTGTTGAAAGTTGAAATTCACTTTTTTTTATTAAAACTGATTAAAATTTGCAGTTTTGACAGCACTAAATTGTGTTACTAATAAAATACGAAGAAAGGTATTTTTGACCTAAAATTGAAGTTTGATTAATATTTTACATTCTGAACCTTATATTGGTGACATTAATTAGTAATATTATCTCGTTAGGCTACATGTTTTTGAAGAAAGTCAGGATTAACTTTTTTTTAAATTACCAATTAGTGTGGAAATAATTACCTGTTTGGACTTGGAAGTTAATCCTTTTATAATTGATTGTATATAAGTTATAACAGAACTATAAGTATTGCATGTTTATGTTTATAATAATATCTCATATGAAACAGAATTACTGACATAAAACATAGCTAAGACTGAGCAACACCTCCCCAACGAAAAGCAAAAGGTGATCTCAGTTTAAATTACTGAATGTATTCAGTTATCATCCTGGCACCAGGTATATTTAAAGTACAATTTATTGGAAAGCTGCTGCAACAGGTTTGAGAAGCAGTGTTCTTAGAATTAACCAGAATTTAATTAATGGCAGATTAGGGGAAGGGTTGAGTGCTCACATATTTTTAACCATGCCACATTCTGTATGTTCTGGTCCCAAGTCAGGAGCCTGTAACTCAGTGGTTGATGTTGGTTGCTGTATATTATATCTGTTTTTCATTTATTTTTTGTCATAAAACAGGCCATTAGTTTTTTGGTTTGAATTGTTTCACATTTTGTCAAGTCAGGGCTTTTTGATAGCTGTCGATAGGTATTGTTAAAGGCTGTATGATGACCTATAATTGCATAAATCTACGTCATTGGGACTTTGTTGTCTCATTGTCAATCTTGCCACATCACCTTGTTTTTAAAGGCAGACATCCCTTTTTCGCAATTAAAGTTACCTAAATTTAAATGTTTTGTATTACAAATTCTTTTTTCAACAGAAAAGAATTTTTTTTAATAGGTTTAATTGTTATGAGAATATTGCAAGTAAATTATTCAAAATTTTTAAAGTCTCCACTTCAATGAAGACATAGCAGTTATTTTAACCTTACACAGTGCCATGCACCATGCAATATTACATTGACAAAAAAGCTGTAAGTCTGCTTGCATTTAATGTAGACTCCTTTTGCACTATATTTTTTTTTGCACATGCAAGAGTATATGTCATGTTTCTTCATTGGTGTGGTAATTTATGTTTTTTTTCCAGTCAGTAACAACATATTCAATCTGTTTTGTGTGTCCTTGTGTTTTGAATTAGATGTAATGAGGAGTATATTGGTTTATTAGAACTTTTAATTTACAAAATATTCAGTTTTGATATGGTTATGAAACATGTAAAGTATATTGTTATCAGATTTTTTTTTATATCTTATATATATATGTAATTTTATACATCATTGATATACAAGAAATTTGATTCTAGACTTTGCTCCCTGACTTTTTTAAAACTCTGTTGTTTTATGCCTAAGTTTGGCACTTCTAAGTATAATAGAATTCATTCATACATTTTTGTATTATTCAAAATTATCAAGAAATTGTGTGTTCTACAAGGATCACCAGTCCTTCACATTTCATCTGATACCTTATTTACTAAAATAGATAAATAGATGCTACATAGTTTAAGATTTACCCTTATACGTAGGAACTATTTTGTTTTAAATATGTACTACTTTCCAGTATGTTCTTTCTTGACCGAGCCCAATTAGGTAGTGTTACATCTTACAAAGTCTATCCACATTATTTTTGCAAAGAATTCCGAGAGGGTTTTTTTGAGTTTTTTTTTTTTTTTTTTTTCACTTTGTGTTGAAGGCCTCACTGTGACTTTGAGATGAAGAACAGCAATAAAAGCGCTGTTCCTTTGCTTTTAGTGTGTTTTTTGCTGTGCATGTACTGATTTTGTGTCATGAATGGATACCCCATATCCTTTGTTTTTCTATTATAATGTACAATCTTATGTCATTTCTGAAGTATAATGTGTATTGTATTATCACATGTGTGTTTTTCTCTTATAGTTGATTTCTTTGATTTCTTTTCCTCACTTAACATTCAATTTCTGTAAGAGTTGTCGATTTTGAGCAGGCAATTACAGTTCAGTTTTTCTTTAAATTCAAATGAGACAAAAAGCAAGTTATTAAAACCCAATTTATGCTAACAGAACATTTTGAAATTTTGAAAATTTTCATGAACTCTGGGAATATTTAAATTGTAATTTTTGATTTGTGTTTATGTAATTAGAATTACTTTTGATTCTTTCTATAGACATCTCTACTGACTTTTCTTTTGGAAATAGTACTCAAAACAGGCAATTCTTAATTGTGCAAAATTCCATATTTTTTGGGGGTTACCGGTACTTTTAAAACATGCGAGGAAAACACTTGTTGAAAATAGACAATATTGTCGAGAAGCATCCTTGACCATGTTGACAGTTTGTCTATAACCTTTTTCATAAAATAGAAAAAAGATTTGGAATAAACATCAATGAGTAAACAAAGAAACAATAGCAGAGTACCAAAAATAGAAGCATCAGGAGTAGTCCAGTGGTTGTTGTTGGTTGCCAACTGCCATAATTGTTTTTGTTTAATGTTGTTTACCTAAATCAACCCCTTAGTTGTTCTTTTTGAATAATGTAACTCTTAGCCATCAGGGGCTTTTTATAGCTTACCATTTGGTATGGGTTTTGGTCATTACTGAAGGATTACTGTTACTTGTAGTTTACATCTCTGTTCTTTGTTTTATGATGGATAGTTGCCTCATTGGCAATCATACCACATTTCCTTATTTTAAAACCAAGAGATCAGTGTAATGATAGAAAAGTTTTTAAACCATCTTATATATTTTTCTCCCTTATTAAGACCAAAGCAGTATGACAGACGATGCAAAGAAACGTCCTAGGAAAAGACTAGCTCCAATGTCAGAAGAATCTGAAACTGAAACTGAAACTGAAACAGAAAGTAGTGAAACAGAGACTGAAACCTCTGAAAGTGATTCAGAAACAGAAACTGATGATTATGCCATCCCAAGTGAAGGAAGTATGGTTGTCATGGATGCACAAAGACCATATGATGAAGTCAGAGTTCAAAGACGTGAGAGAGAAATTGGTAGAGGTAGCTCACGGAGACTGAAGGAATTTAGAAGTGAGGGTGTTGAAACATCTGGATATTCTCCAAGACCTCCAGATACTCCAAGATCCAGTCATCATTCTGGAAGGAAAAAGCAGAGGACAGCTATTCTTGAGGTCCAGGATGAGGTTGAACTGAATAGTAGTACCGTGGAGAGGCATGGCAGCATGCATGAAGAAAGGCAGGTAGCAGTCCCTGGAGACAAGCGGGGGGCCAGCAGAAGGAAAATCATTGATGAAGGAATGGTAATTTATTACTTTAATGAAGTTATGGATAATAAAGAGATAATGATGATGATATATCATATAGGTAGCTATCCTAGTGACACTTTATGGATAGCTTGATGATGAAATACATTAAGATGTTTGCCTCTCATTGTTTTCTTATTTTTCTAAATATTTTTAGGGGTTCAAATTAATGGAGGATAGAGTTAACAATAGAATATTTCAGTTTGTTAAACAGAATCTGCTGGAAAATGGCTTGATAATGGTTTCTTGTACATAAACATAACCTTTGCCACTTTTGCTTATATTATTTGATTGACTCAACCATTTTGATTTCTTAATTCTAAAGAATTATACATTATTTCTTGAAAAACAGATCATTTATGACAACATTATTATTTTAATCTTTCCTGAAGTCACACGTGAACAGTGGTTGAATTTTCTTTCTACCATATGGTTTTTTTGAAGTTATACAACAGTATATCAGTGTGGAGATATTTTTAATTAGAGTATTTAAAAGGGAAAAACACTTTGACAAAAAAACATCATAAAACAATGATTTTGAGAGTAAATAAACTATTAAATGACAATATAGCTTAAAAGATATACATTTATACTCCAGAAATAATGTATGTGAAGTTAGCAGCCGGTTCGTTATTCGATATTCGATATTCAATATCCAACCGGCTGCTAGCAGTCGGTTGGATATTCAAAATTTATTTGAAAATCATAAAAAAATTAAATACTTGATAACATTAAAAGCACGATTTTCATAGTTAAGAGGACAGATAAGATAGGTAGGAAATCGTTTAATGACCTCTTCAAGCTGTCGTAAATTCTCGTTGTCCTCGAATATAAACCCTTTTCTAAGTTGCATATTTGTCTTTCTGTAATATAGATTTTTATCAATAAAACAACTTCAAATATGTACTTTTATATACGATATTTCTTAAGACAAAAAGAAAAACCTATAACTCTAGAAACATTTAGAAATATAAATAGAAATATTTATGGAAAGGCCAAAAAAGAAATATATAGTGAAAACCTACCTGAGACCGCTTAAATGAGGGTGAGACCCCCCCTGGTCTTTCAATGTCCATAAAATTCAACTTAATCATAGACTCTGTATATGTAAAGGTTGTATTAGAAGGATTTTCCAGAATAATGTCATCTTCGATATCTACGGAGGGCTTAGATTGTCACTTTTCAGCTAAAAATTGTCAAAATTTTAGGACAAAGGGCACAGGGCAATGGTGAGAGCCCCCTGATCTCTCAATCTTTCTAATATTATGCAGACATTTAGTTAATAGGTAGATACAAACGTGATTAAAAGGAATTTGGGTACACTCCCTGTCTTCTATGTTTACGGAGCGCCCAAAGTGCCAGTTGGATATTCAAAATATATAGTGAAAACCTACCTGAGACCGCTTAAATGAGGGTGAGACCCCCCTGGTCTTTCAATGTCGATAAAATTCAACTTAATCATAGACTCTGTATATGTAAAGGTTGCATTAGAAGGATTTTCCAGAATAATGTCATCTTCGATATCTACGGAGGGCTTAGATTGTCACTTTTCAGCTAAAAATTGTCAAAATTTTAGGACAAAGGGCACAGGGCAATGGTGAGAGCCCCCTGATCTCTCAATCTTTCTAATATTATGCAGACATTTAGTTAATAGATAGATACAAACGTGACTAAAAGGAATTTGGGTACACTCCCTGTCTTCTATGTTTACGGAGCGCCCAAAGTGCCAGTTGGATATTCAAAATATATAGTGAAAACCTACCTGAGACCGCTTAAATGAGGGTGAGACCCCCTGGTCTTTCAATGTCCATAAAATTCAACTTAATCATAGACTCTGTATATGTAAAGGTTGTATTAGAAGGATTTTCCAGAATAATGTCATCTTCGATATCTACGGAGGGCTTAGATTGTCACTTTTCAGCTAAAAATTGTCAAAATTTTAGGACAAAGGGCACAGGGCAATGGTGAGAGCCCCCCGATCTCTCAATCTGCCTAATATTAAGCAGACAGTTAGTTAATAGGTAGATACAAACGTGACTAAAAGGAATTTGGGTACACTCCCTGTCTTCTATGTTTACGGAGCGCCCAAAGTGCCAGTTGGATATTCAAAATATATAGCGAAAACCTACCTGAGACCGCTTAAATGAGGGTGAGACCCCCCTGTTCTTTCAATGTCCATAAAATTCGACGAATTCATAGACTCTGTATAAATAAAGATTGTATCAATTTTTTTCTAGAGTGATCGGTTTTTGTTTTTGTTTTAAGAAATATTAGATATAAAATTACAGTTTTGATGTCGTTTTATTGATAAAAATCTATATTACATAAAGACAAATATGCAAATTACATAAGCATTGATAAGGGTTTATATTTGAGGACAACGAGAGTTTAAGACAACTTGAAGGGGTCATAAAACGATTTCCTACGTATCTTTTCACTCCTTTCAACTATAAAAATCATGCTTTTAATGTTATCAACTAAATTTGAATATCGAACCGACTGCTAGCAGCCGGTTGGATATTGAATATCGAATATCGAATAACGAACTGGCTGCTAACTTCACATCCATCCAGAAATACTAGGTTTATCAGAGTCTCGAAATTAGAAAAATTGTGTAGGTGCTTTCCTAAATTTTGGTGGTCAAATCTTTGGACCACCACTTTTTGAGAAATCTTGGTTTATATTGCCTGTATGATAATGATATTTAATTACAGATGATAAGTAGTGATGGAGATGGAATTCTTCCAGCACCCTCTATCAGTGTTGAAAGTCGTGGTAAGAATGGTCTCCGTGTGTGTTGGGATAGTCCGAAAACTCCTGACTCTAAATATAAACTGTTGCTGCATGTCGTCAACATTGTTGGGACAAAGTTTACCAAAGAAATCCATAACAGCGATATCAGGTTAGTTTTACAAAGTCTCTCCCAAAAACTGTGGATCTGTATTTTTATTGTGAATGGTAAATGGAAATATTAGTTAAACACCTATGTAAGCTATCAAATTTTTTCAGGTCTCACTGGAAAACTGTGGATCTGCAACTCATTTCACAAAAAAATCTTAGGAGAAAAATACTTGTAAGTCATGAAAATTTCAGAATTTCTTACCATCAATTTTTTTTGTAAGATTTTTGGTGAAAAGATCCCCTGTTTTTGTGTGTGGTAAATGGTAATATTGGTGGTATGCCTGTTAACCATATTATATTTCTACTATTGTTATTATTTTTTTTTGTATAAGTCTTGATTTTGATGAATGTTCAAGTAAAAAGTAAGTGGGGGCTTTTAAGACATATTTTTAGAAGCCCACCACCTACAGAATATTTAATGATACGTTTACCACTAAAATATGTTCTAGACCCAAATATCAAAATGATAAGGAAGTGCCTTCATAGACCCTAAAGGGTTTTTATTGATCATCCTCAAGGAAGAAATGTGCTGTTTAAGTAATACAAATCTCTCCCTCTTGCTGTTGAGCATCATTATTAGGGCCCCGCCTATAGTGATCAGTCTGTCCTTCCGTTTGTCCGTCCGTCTGTCCATAACAAATTGTGTCCGCTCTATATCTAGAGAACTGTTATGATTTCATACTTTATACTTGACATGTATATTAACCAACACCAGAGGGTGTATCATAATGTATGTACAAGTTCCTAGGTCAAAGGTCAAGGTCAAAAACTTTGGTTTCAGTTGACAACCCCATGTCCTATGGTACAGATCATGTCCGCTCTATATCTTGAGAACCGTTATGATTTCAAGGTTTATACTTGACATGTGTATTAACCAACACTAGAGTGTGTGTCATAATGTATGTACAACTTCCTAGTCCAAATATAACACTTTAACTAAAAAACATAGAATAAAATCACTCTCAGCACATAACGAGACTATGTGATAACTTAAAAAAGTGCTTCATATCAGCTTATCCATACAAATTTTTTACCACACGTTATTTACAGTGGGGCCCACAGAGATGGCTCCCATCTCAATGATGTCTAGTAAAACAGTTATTCTATGTTCTTCTGTGACAGATAATTTGAAACCACCACATATCATTAATTTAATCATGACACTGTTGCACATATAAGTGAAAGTGTTTTTATACTTTTTTATCACTTGGAAAAAATTTTGTTTATGTATATAGTTTTTATACGAGCCCAAAAAATTTTTGCGTTTGTATAATGCTATGATGTCGTCATCAGTGTTGTCAGCGTCGTCATCCGAAGACACATTTGGTTTCCGGACAATAACTTTAGTTTATGTGTATGGATCTCTATGAAATTAAACCAAAAGGTTCAATACCACAAAAGGAAGGTTGGGATTGTTTTTGGGGGTGATGGTCCCAACCGTTTAGGAATTAGGGGCCAAAAGGGGACCAAAACCAGCATTTTTCTAGTTTCCGGACAATAACTTGTGTGTAAGTGTATGGATCTCTCTGAAATTGTACCACAAGGTTCAATATCACAAAGGGAAGGCTGGGATTGAGTTTGGGGGTAATTGCCCCAAATGTTCAGGAATTAGGGGCCAAAAGGTGACCATAAACAAGCATTTTTCTAGTTTCCAGACAATAACTTGTGTTTAAGTGTAGGATCTCTCTGAAATTGTACTACAAGGTACCATACCACAAAGGGAAGGCTGGGATTGAGTTTTGGGGTAATTACTCCAAGAAGGGGGTTCAAATACTAATATGGCAGGAGATACAAACCAAACAGGATGTGTAAATTATTATTAACTAAGTATTGTGCAACAGCACAGTATTGCTCAATAGCAGGAAATCTTCAATTGCACAGTATTGCGCAATAGCAAGAAATCTTCAATTGCACAGTTTTGCGCAATAGCAAGAAATCTTCAATTGTACAGTATTGCCCAATAGCAAGAGATCTTCAATTGAAAATTAATACAAATCTTTTACTCAATTTCAATGGGATTAATTTAAAGTCTATAATTTTTGGGGGTTCTAACCTTGTAATAGTATTTACTATTTTGGATATTGGGCCGCATTTTTAAATTGGTCTACATTGAGGTCCAAAGGGTCCAAAATTAAACTTTGTTTGATTTCATCAAAAACTGAATTATTGCGGCTCTATGATATGCTAATCTTATTGTGCATTTAGATTTTTTATTTTGGGCTCTGTTTTCAAATTAGTCCATATTAAGGTTTGAAGGGTCCAAAAAAAAACTTTGTTTGATTTCAACTAAAATTAAATTTTTGGTGTTTTTTTCATATGCTGAATATATCCATGTTGTTAGATTTTGGATATCAGGCCATACTAGGTAAATTAAATGTCCCTTTTCAAATTTTTTTAAGATCATTTACCTCATTTATTTGTGTCAGAAACCTATATTATGTAACAAATTGATCACATTCCAAATTCAGACAGGATCAAGCTTGAATACTGTGTCCAAACTTGCCCCAACTGTTCAGGGTTCAACCTCTGCAGTTGTATCAGGCTGCGCTCAGCGAAGCATTTTATTACATATGCTAAGAAAATGTCCCTTTTTGTCTCGCCTTGACGAAGTCAAAAAGCGAGACTTAGGTATGCTGTTTCCGGCGTCGGCGACGGCGACGGCGGCGTCAACAATGTATTAATTTGTGATTAGGTCTAGTTCATGGTGAACCACTAGTGGTAGGTCAATGATATTTGGTATGCAGTTGTATTAGCATTGGCACATCTCATTACCATGGAGATTATTTGGCCCCGCCCCCTCAGTCAAGGTCTATTGACTTTGAAACTTTTCATAGTTTACATGTATTAGTTTGTGATTAGGTCAATTTATGGGGAACCACTAGTGGTAGGTCAATGATATTTGGTATGCAGTTGTATAAGCATTGGCATATCTCATTTCCATGGAGATTATTTGGCTCCGCCCCCTTAGTCATGGTCTATAGACTTTGAAAATTTTGCTTAGTTAACATGTATTAGTTTGTGATTAGGTCAGTTCAAGGGGAACCATTAGTGGTAGGCCAATGTTAATTGGTGTTCAGTTGTATAAGCATTAGCACATCTCATTTCCATGGAGAATATTTGGCCCCGCCTCAGTCATGGTCTATTGACTTTGAAACTTTTGCTTAGTTTACATGTATTAGTTTGTGATTAGATCAGTTTAAGATGAACTGCTAATGTTAAGTCAATGATATTTGGTATGCAAATGTATCGGCATTTGCAAGTATCGTTCCATGGAGATTATATAGCCCCACCCTGATCATGGTTCATTGACTTTGAAACTTTTACATAGTTTACAAGTTAATGTTTGTGTTTAGGTTTGTTTAAAGGGAACGACTTATAATAAGTCAATGGTATTTGGTATGCAGTTGTATTAGCATTGGCACATCTCATTCCATGGAGATTGTTTAGCCATGTACCTTCAGTCATGGTTCATCGACTTTGAATATTTCCATAACTTACATGTTAAAGTATTGCTATTTTAATTTCAACATTTGCATTATCAAAATTACAAAAAGGCGAGACATATCTCTGTGATAACAGTTTATTTAATACAATATTTTTTTTCAGTTTTGAATGTAACTTGGTTGAGCATAATAAGCAAGTGAGAGGAACACAACACTGCTGGAATATTCAAGATAAAAATAAATGTGACATCAAGGGATTGGTGTCTGGTATGACCTACAGGTAAATACTTTTTTACAGATGTTAAATATCTTATGTAAAAATATATAATTTGTATTAAAATATTGTGTTGTCTGGGAACATACGACAGTATTTAAATGAAGACCTAACCCATTATTTTAGTAATTTCTTCAATGATCATTTGCTGCAGTTATTGTTATTATAAAAAAATATTACACATATTCATGTATATATTAGGGATGTCAGTTTGTTTCCAAAAAAGTGTAAAATGCCTATAATTCCCATTTTGTAGATATTTTTCCAAGTGAAATAATTTATGGAACTATTTAGAGGGTTTTGCGTTCATTAGACAACAACCAATAAAGTGTAAAATGCTTATAGTGTCATGGATGGATACCCCATATCCTTTGTTTTTCTGTTATAATTCCCATGTCGGTAAAAAATGTCTCTTCAGGAAGACCATAAGTTCACTTCTCCAATATCTATTTTATGATTTATAATTAAAGAGGAGATGTAGAATAAACATCAATGAAACAGCAACCCAACAACACAAAAAAGACAATTAGAGGTCAACATTCTTCTTTTGTTTGGTTGCTATTGTATTTTCCTATATCTCCTTTTATTTATAAAATATTTAAAAAATGTTGATTAATAGTTTTACATTACATTTATTTCAGGGTATATGTTATCGCCAATTATACAATGATACATGGAGAACAGCCATGTGAAATACAGACCTCTTCATCTGTCATCTACTATACCACTGTTGGACCACCACGTGCACCTAGACTAAAGATTGTCAGTGTTGATATGTACCAGGTAAGGGCTTTTCCATTAAAACAGATAGACAACAGTCCACGAAACACTACAAGAAACACTTCACAAAAAAAACAAAACAGATTGAGCAATATGACTGGTGATTAAATTGGTGCAAATTTTTTCTTGTGTTCTCTATTGTTTTTTTCTCAATTTTGTGAATCATTCATTAGAAATACTTGTATAAAGGCAAAATATTGTAATTCATAACAAAGATATTATTTGAAGTGAAAATATGACCAAATGGATTTTTTAATGTCAGTGAATTTATGGCAAAATGTGAAGTAATTCAAAAAAGAAATCAAAAGGCCAGTTATATACTAAAACAATAAACAAAAAACAATTCTGGTACACAACAACCAACAACAACCACTCTATTAGAGGCTCCTGGCTCTGAACAGGCATGTAAGAATGTGGTTGGGTTAACCAGGTTTTTGACTAATCTGTCAACAGTCCATGAAACATTGCACTAAACACTATACAGTAAAAGATTGACAGTGGTATAATGGCACAACAAACAAACTAAAAATCAGTTGGAAAGGGATTGACTAGTCAGATTTGTATGAAAAATGTAAAGGCTTTCTATATTTTTATTTTTAGAGCTTATATTTTACAATTTATGTCTCATATAAGTTTAAAATTAATTATTCACTTTTTCTGCAGATGTAAAAGTCAGTAGATGTATATGAATTCTCAAAAACAATAAGCACGTTTATTTTTTGAAATTTTAATTTTATGGAGCAGATGTATAAAGCATAAGTTTATAGTGATAAATAATAACAATGAACACAGTTTTTTTCTTTGAATTAAGGCTTTGATAGAATGGGATCAACCGAGTTTCCACAAGGACCTACAGATCCGTGGATTCCAGATTTATGTAGATAATAAACCCTTAGGTCGAGTGAGGAATAAGGACACCAGACAAATGCTGATCAACAATATGGTGGCAGGTAAGAGTTAATTTTCCCTTTTCTTTCTTTTTACAATTAATTCAACCTCAAGAGAAAGACATTAGAAAGATCCCTACATATACATATTATGAATTCATTATTAGCAATTAGAGATATCACATATATGGGTACACAACATCAACCACATTATAAATGATAAGAGTTATCTCCCATATCATGTCTCAAAAGGTTAAAAATACTATTACATGTCCGACACCAGTAATTAAAATCACAGTGATTTATTAATGAATATATATGATAAGTTACTTACATATATATGTATTTGTTTGTTGAATGATAAATATTATTTTTCTCCATTGTATTAAATGTTCAGTTTGCTTCACAATAACCATATTGAATTCATAGCAGGTCTGATGTCGGCCATTTTAATAATGATTTATAATCTCAAAGAAATTGTGCATTCATACCTTCCTTATTGTTTCTTGATAATAGGTAGAACTTTGAGTGTTTATGTGGTGGCTGTTGCCAAACAGGGTGGCATTGAGAGTGAGCCCTCACGTAAACTCCACATCACCTGTCCAAGGAGGCCACCTGCAGTTGCAATTACCCAGCAGCCCTCTAATAAAGCAGGATGTGTATTAATTTCCTGGAACAGACCAGAAGGACATACTTATTCAACTAATGAGGAGGATATTTCATTATATGGGTAGGTTTTAATGTATAAATGTGTAGTTATAGCTCTGTGTTACATATAGATAAACTCATCAAAGACACCAGTTTATAATTTTGTATGCCAGACACACGTTACGTCTACTATAAACTTGTCAGTGGCGCTCAAATCAAAAAGTTAAAAGCCTAATAATGTATGAAGTTGAAGAGCATTGAGGACCAAAAGTTCTAAATGGTTTTGCCAAATACAGCTAAGGTAATCTATTCCTTGGGTAAAAATCCTTAGTTTTCAAACAATTCAAAGTTTTGTAAACAGTTTATTTATAAATATTACCGTATCAATGATAAATATTTGAGTCTTCATTAGTGCTTATTAAACAGTCAATTTAAGATAAGGACATATTTTCATTTGTTTTCAGTCACTACATATCTTTTAGTCCAGAAATATTTTTTCAGAATTTATTTGGATGGTAAATGGTATGGAAAAATCACAGCGAACAAAGCCAGCAATCGCCATGGTTACCAGTACTATTTGAATGACCTTCCCCTGAACAGACATATGACATCAATGTCAAGGC
This sequence comes from Mytilus coruscus, assembly GCA_017311375.1. Classification (NCBI taxonomy): domain Eukaryota; kingdom Metazoa; phylum Mollusca; class Bivalvia; order Mytilida; family Mytilidae; genus Mytilus; species Mytilus coruscus. The sequence goes on along the minus strand of CM029595.1, from coordinate 82,927,048 downwards.
CATAGCTGGGTACAATAGAGTTGATCCTGACAGTTCACATGTATTCTCGCTCAGTGATAGTCCAATGTCAAACTCACTACCAGTGTCAGCCCCTGCAGCCCCTAAATCTCCCAAACTTATGCTTGAAGGACTTCACATAGATGGCATAGATGTCAGTTGGCAGGCTCCTCAGCAGTTTGGTGATGCTTCAATATCTGTAAGTTTGCATTTTGAATAAAATAACAAAAAGGAAACTACTGGTTATATTAAATCATTGCATTTTGTTACATTTTGATGTCTAGTCAAAGAATAAAAACAAAAATCTACCCATGTCCTCAGTTGGAGTTGTTGTAGTTTATTTCTATTACAGAAAAATTATGAATTAAGTGGCAAACTTATGAAATATATATGTTCTGGACCATATGAGTATTTGGACCATTCGCGTTTGTCATGACCATAGGGATATAGGTCCAGTTTATTAACACAATGAACTTTGAATAGGTGTCCCATTGATTAAGAGTTTCTAAAAACAAAATGTTTACTTATTCAATCATATTGTAATCATTGTTACATGATTAATGAAATAAAGTGAATTTTACTTATAAGTAGGAATTATAGTAAAATAATTTTTACATGTTCATTATTGATTTGTCCTAACATTTGTATGAAACATAATATGTCTACTTATGAAAATAACTTCAAGAAATATCTAAATTTACTGTTAAACAAGACCTTTGGTCATTGAACCCTCTTTCTTTTCTTTTTAAAATTTATTTTGGTCTTTTATTTAGATTAAAATTTCGCAAATATTTCAAATTGTTTTTATTATCTAATATGTTCTTGCTCCTATATATACGATCTTACAATTAGAGAAAATAGGAGAGAAAAACCATAATTAAGTGAGAAATTTTGTTTATGACATAATAATTTAAGGTAGTTTCAGGGTATACCGCCATCTTGAATTGTACAATCACAGTACACAATCGGTCTAGTTCTTTGCCCAAATCTGCAAATTTGGAAACAGATTTGCAATTTATTGGTTACACTGGTTATTTATACAATATCAAAATGTTGATAATATAGATTCTTACATTGATACCAGTGGATTATCGGATTTATCGATCGAGATAGTTAATTATCAATTTTAAAGTCTGAGCCTTGGCGAGGACTTTAAAATTTATAATTTAACTATCGAGATTGGATAAATCCGATAATTCACGAGTAACTATGTAAGAATCTGTTTCTCTAATGATTAAAAAATACATTTTCATTTTTTGTTAAACCAAAATCCCCTTCGAGTGCCTTCCACATTTCACAAAGTTGTCAATTTCATTAACACCTGTTAGCATATTTTGAGCTGATAAAAGTTATGACCCTTAAATTCATCCAATCATCTTCTGAGATCACCGGCAACCACACGTTGATTAAATTTTTTTATACAATGAGTGCAGAAAGGTATAAATTGTCAAAGAATTAGAGAAATAGTTTTACATTACATTTATTTCAGGGTATATGTTATTGCCAATTATACAATGATACATGGAGAACAGCCATGTGAAATACAGACCTCTTCATCTGTCATCTACTATACCACTGTTGGACCACCACGTGCACCTAGACTAAAGATTGTCAGTGTAGATATGTACCAGGTAAGGGCTGTTCCATCAAAACAAATAGACAACATTCCATGAAACACTACAAGAAACACTTCACACAAAACCAAAACAGATTGATCAATATGACTGGTGATTAAATTGGTGCAAATTTTTCTTGTGTTCTCTATTGTTTTTTCTCAATTTTGTGAATCATTCATTAGAAATACTTGTATAAAGGCAAAATATTGTAATTCATAACAAAGATATTATTTGAAGTGAAAATATGACCAAATGGATTTTTTAATGTCAGTGAATTTATGGCAAAATGTGAAGTAATTCAAAAAAGAAATCAAAAGGCCAGTTATATACTAAAACAATAAACAAAAAACAATTCTGGTACACAACAACCAACAACAACCACTCTATTAGAGGCTCCTGGCTCTGAACAGGCATGTAAGAATGTGGTTGGGTTAACCAGGTTTTTGAGTGTTAAGCCCTCCACCTAATCTGTCAACAGTCCATGAAACATTGCACTAAACACTATACAGTAAAAGATTGACAGTGGTATAATGGCACAACAAACAAACTAAAAATCAGTTGGAAAGGGATTGACTAGTCAGATTTGTATGAAAATGTAAAGGCTTTCTATATTTTTATTTTTAGAGCTTATATTTTACAATTTATGTCTCATATAAGTTTAAAATTAATTATTCACTTTTTCTGCAGATGTAAAAGTCAGTAGACGTATATGAATTCTCAAAACAATAAGCACGTTTATTTTTGAAATTTTAATTTTATGGAGCAGATGTATAAAGCATAAGTTTATAGTGATAAATAATAACAATGAACACAGTTTTTCCTTTGAATTAAGGCTTTGATAGAATGGGATCAACCGAGTTTCCACAAAGACCTACAGATCCGTGGATTCCAGATTTATGTAGATAATAAACCCTTAGGTCGAGTGAGGAATAAGGACACCAGACAAATGCTGATCAACAATATGGTGGCAGGTAAGAGTTATCTTTCCCTTTCTTTCTTTTTACAATTAATTCAACCTCAAGAGAAAGACATTAGAAAGATCCTTCATACATATTATGAATTCATTATTAGCAATTAGAGATATCACATACATGGGTACACAACATCAACCACATTATAAATGATAAGAGTTATCTCCCATATCATGTCTCAAAAGGTTAAAATACTATTACATGTCTGACACCAGTTATTAAAATCTCAGTGATTTATTAATGAATATATATGATAAGTTACTTACATATACATGTATTTTTTTGTAGAATGATAAATATTAAATTTCTCCATTGTTTCTAAATGTTCAGTTGCTTCACAATAATCATATTGAATTCATGGCATGTCTGATATCAGCCATTTTAATAATGATTTATAATCTCAAAGAAATTGTGCATTCATACCTTCATTATTGTTTCTTGATAATAGGTAGAACTTTGAGTGTTTATGTGGTGGCTGTTGCCAAACAGGGTGGTATTGAGAGTGAGCCCTCACGTAAACTCCACATCACCTGTCCAAGGAGGCCACCTGCAGTTGCAATTACCCAGCAGCCCTCTAATAAAGCAGGATGTGTATTAATTTCCTGGAACAGACCAGAAGGACATACTTATTCAACTAATGAGGAGGATATTTCATTATATGGGTAGGTTATAATGTATAAATGTGTAGTTATAGCTCTGTGTTACATATAGATAAACTCATCAAAGACACCAGTTTATAATTTTGTACGCCAGACACGCGTTACGTCTACTATAGACTCGTCCGTGACGCTCAAATAAAAAAAAGTTAAAAAGCCAAATAATGTATGAAGTTGAAGAGCATTGAGGACCAAAAGTTCCAAAAGGTTTTGCCAAATACAGCTAAGGTAATCTATTCCTTGGGTAAAAAATCCTTAGTTTTTCAAACAATTCAAAATTTATATATCAGATAAGGACATATTTTCATTTGTTTTCAGTCACTACATATCTTTTAGTCCAGAAATGTTTTTTTCAGAATTTATTTGGATGGTAAATGGTATGGAAAAATCACAGCGAACAAAGCCAGCAATCGCCATGGTTACCAGTACTATTTGAATGACCTTCCCCCTGAACAGACATATGACATCAATGTCAAGGCTATAGCTGGGTACAATAGAGTTGACCCTGATAGCTCACATGTATTCTCACTCAGTGATAGTCCAATGTCAAACTCACTACCAGTGTCAGCGCCTGCAGCCCCTAAATCTCCCAAACTTATGCTTGAAGGACTTCACATAGATGGCATAGATGTCAGCTGGCAGGCTCCTCAGCAGTTTGGTGATGCTTCAATATCTGTAAGTTTGCATGTTAAATAAAATACCTATATGGCTTAATACTCATATGGTCTGGCCCATTAAAGGGGCACTAGTCAAATTCATGTTCACCGATTTGACTCAAATTCTCATATTTGATTTATAACCATGTAAAACATTTATCCAAATTATAAAAAGTCTAAAATAAACAATTTACAGAGCATGGGCTTGATAATAGGTAGCTTCGTTTCGTGTGAATTTTAGTCTTGACGCCATCTAATTAACTATCGAGATTACCTCAGAAGACCTCCGATGGCCATATAAGCGATATAAACATAAATATAGATATAAATAGAAAGCCAACTCGTGGAATTGGATTTTTATAGGTCTGTTTAATTTCATGTTATAGATTAAAAATATATGTTAATCATCGTTATTACCTGTATAAGAATTATTTTTTGTGGATCGAATCAGTCAATCAAATGATTTACCTTTGTTTCACTTTCAATGTTGACATTCTTTTCCTTTAAATAACCCAACACGAACACTTTGTGCGTTATCCATCTCTAGGTAAGGGGTTAAATTGAAGTTCACATGAATACGGATTCAATGAGGTCGTATTATTCACTTGCAAGTGAATAATTCATCATTAATGTTTCTTAGCTAAATTTGACAAAATTGAACCATACTGGCTGCTAAAAGCGAAATTATTATTTCACTATTTTGCTTTCATTAATGATTGAACAAAAAAAATAATACTTTCAATTTTTTATGTATCTCGTATCTAGTGCCCCTTTAATAACCAAATGAGTAGTATACTCATACGGTCCGACCGCGTATGGTTGGACCATATGGATATAAGCATATGGTCATGACCATATGCATATGGTCCAAATACTCATATGGTCCAGAGCATATATATATTAATTTAGTAGATTAATTGAAATTTTTATACATTTGATTATTATACCCCACGCAACGAGTTGCGGAGGGTATAATGTTTTTGACCCGTCCGTCCGTCCGTCAGTCCGTCCGTCCGTCAGTCCTGTTTCTTGTCATCGCAACCCCTCTCAAACCACACAACAGAATTTCACGAAACCTTTTTAGATAATAAGGACATACTATGTAGTTGTGCATATCGACAGGAAATTACGATTCAATTCTTTTTCTAGGAGTTACGCCCCTTTAAACTTATTTACTTTAATGTACTACTGCAACAGTGTGTCATCGCAACTCCTCTCAAACCACACAACAGAATTTCATGCAACCTTTTCAGATAATAAGGACATACTACGTAGATGTGCATATCGACAGGAAATTACGATTCAATTTTTTTTCCAGGAGTTATGCCCCTTTGAACTTATTTGCCCAATATACTACTGCAACCTTTTGTCATCGCAACTCCTCTGAAACCACACAACAGAATTTCATGAAACCTTTTTAGATAATAAGGACATACTACGTAGATGTGCATATCGACAGGAAATTAAGATTCAATTTTTTTTCCAGGAGTTACGCCCCTTTGAACTTGTTTGCCCAATATACTACAGCAACCTTTTGTCATCGCAACTCCTCTGAAACCACACAACAGAATTTCATGAAACCTTTTCAGATAATAAGGACATACTATGTAGATGTGCATATCGACAGGAAATTACGATTCAATTTTTTTTCCAGGAGTCAAGCCCCTTTGAACTTATTTGCCCAATATACTACTGCAACCTTTTGTCATCGCAACTCCTCTGAAACCACACAACAGAATTTCATGAAACCTTTTCAGATAATAAGGACATACTACGTAGATGTGCATATCGACAGGAAATTACGATTCAATTTTTTTCCCAGGAGTTACACCCCTTTGAACTTATTTGCTTCAATGTACTTCTGCAACAGTTTGTCATCGCAACTCCTCTGAAACCACACAACAGAATTTCATGAAACTGTGTAGATAATAAGGACATACTATGTAGATGTGCATATTGACAGGAAATTATGATACAATTTTTTTTTCTGATACAATTTTTTTTCTTACACTTATTTTATTTCTCCAATGACAATGTGGGGATGTGGGGTATGTGAGCGTGCTCACTAAGGTTCTTTCATTTATTTCATGATTTAAATTTTTGACAATAAAAAAGTTTAAGATTAAGAATGAATAGAATAATAAAGAAAACTTTCAAATTTTCAGGGCTATCAAATGTTGAAGAATGGCAAACTGTATGGATCTATTATACCATCAGATGTCAATAGTTTACGTATCAGAGATATTACACTTGGAGAAAGGATAACCCTACAGTTGATAGCCTTGACAGACCATCCTGTCGGTAAACATGAGAGACGATATGAAACAACTGGAGAAAGGGATTCTGGGATTGATGGATCAGGACAACCCGAGGATAAGGGTACTTCTAGTGGTAAGTATTTTAGAAAAAACAGAATGAATGTAAAAAAAATATTTTCTATATTGTAAAATTTTTATATGTCAGATTTATGTATTTTTTTCTTAAAAAAAAATAATTTGTGGTAATATGTTTCATTTATGAATATTTGCTTGTAGGAGTATCTTTTCAATTTAGCTGCAGTTTTAATATTTAGTTTCACACATTTTGACCATCACAGAAAGAGTGCATGTTGCACATTTAGTGTACCAATAATATATATATATATATTTAAACACATTATATCTATAGTAAAAATAGTACAATTATAAATTTAATTTTTCAACTTTTCCTGTAACACATCTATTTCTTTTTATCTTTTTTATAGCACGCTTTGATAAACAAAAAATGATTTTGTTTACACAAGATATATTATATAATGGGTCTAACGGATGGCCTTTGGTTGATACTAATATCAGTGGTAATTTATAGAGCTAAAATAAATTGTAGAGTAGCAGTCTGACATATCTTGCTTGAATGCTTTATTACCCATATAAAATATATATATCTTTATTTTGCACTTTCACCTATACATTATTTGGTTAATGAATTTTTAAATTTCAGCAGAAAAATTGACATACATATTTAACAGTCTTCACGCTTAACCACATGCCCAGCAGCCCAGGCTTGTAAAATTGCCTTCGGGCCTGTAAAAATTATCTCTACAGGCCAACAGAATGTTATCAAAATTTTCCAAAAATTGAGCTCCAGGCCTGTATAGATTTAAAAGTTTATCATGAAGAATGTCATATTCCAAATGATAACATATCAAAATTTTTATGCCCCCGCCATAGCGGAGGGGGCATTAAGTTTTACCCTTGTCCCAAAGTTGGTTTCCGTTCTGTAACTTTAGTTAGCTTCAACCAGATGTTATGAAACTTATACACAATGCTTATTACCACAAAACACAGATCAAGATTGAATTTTGGTGGCGTCACTTTAACCATTCTAGATATGCCCCTTTACAAATGGAAAAATTGCTGAATTTTTTGTTTCCGTTCTTTAACATTAGTTTGCCTTAACAAAATGTTATGAAACTTATACACAATGCTTATTACCACAAAATAAAGATCAAGTTTGAATTTTGGTGGTGTCACTTTAACCGTTCTAGAATTATGCCCCTTTACAAATGGAAAAATTGCTGAATTTTTGTTTCCGTTCTCTAACTTAAGTTATCCTTAACCAAATGTTATGAAACTTATACACAATGCTTATTACCACAAAATAAAGATCAAGTTTGAATTTTGGTGGTGTCACTAAAACTGTTCTAGAGTTATGCCCTTTACAAATAGAAAAATTGCTGAATTTTTCATTTCCGTTCTCTAATTTTATAACTTTTTTATTATTAAATCCAGCTTTATGCTAGATTGACAAAGTCTTTGTGCGACCCCAACAGGATAAAAAGTACATGTTACTATTTTATTCTACATATACATTAATAAATTCAATGTATCAGCAATAAGCTCTAAATGGCCCCTTGTCTTAGAAAAGATGTGAATAAATTGAACAGAGACTACTGGTATTTTAGATTTGCAATCAAGACCTAATTCACAAAACAACAAAAGACACCCACTGAGGAGTTTCTTGAATTGGGACAGGCACATGATCATGTGGTGTAATGTTTACAACCATCTTCGCTAGCCTCACGAAATTTGTAAACACTAGACACAACCATTTTTACACCTACACACTGAAGAGAGTTCAAGTGCTGCCATTTGTTAAGAATGATGCAGTAGGAATGGGCGTGACTTTTGTCTACCCATAGATGGCCCAGCATTGTAATCACAAATGTTGGCTTAATCTGCCAAGGGTGGAGAGGAGGGGGCTAGATCGTAACCCTTGGCTAGCTAAGATAGTTTACAACAAGACGTCCTGAAAGTAATGATTATCTGTATAAAGTTTAATGTTTTCGTGCCTACCCTATGTATTATGCTTGTTTTTGCTTTTATATACAATTTGTTAGAAAATTTGTATGCGCATGCGTGCTGTTAAAGCTAGTGGCTATTTTATTTTAGCTTGCTGGTTTGCAGATATCTTGATCTGAATTTTTCTTATTTTGAAATAAAAAATAGAAATGGTTTTGAAGAATTTTTTTCTTAACTGCTATGCATGAAAATTTAATTGATAATTTCCTGTAATAGTTCAGACTATCTTTCTTAAATGACCAGCACCCATCAGATTTTAATAGGAATGTCTTCCCATCCCCCTTCAAATCATTCACAATTTATTCTGGTACAGTCCTTACTGGGGTCATAATTGTGGAAGCAAAATTATAAATGAATTCTAGCTTATTCTCTCAGCTTGTGTTTTATTTCTGTTTTATAAATAGTTCTTATCCCTTGTTCCAGTGTAGATAATTTATGTTATGGGACAAAAGAGAAGCTGTAATTTAGCCTCATTTTAAACACTTGTACTGTAAAACCAGTAGCCACTTAAATTGTGCAAGTCAATATATTTGAAAATGTAAATTCAGTGTCTGGGCTTCTTTTGGGAATAATAAAAAAAACTTATGATTATTATAGTAAATTTTAGCCACATCCAGATATTTCAAAGTGGGAAAGTGGTAAATACTTACCTTGAGTGTTCTTGCTTGACATAGTTAAATTTTATAAATTTGTGATCAAGAATTGTGAACTTATTATTTCAGCCTTGGTTTAAAAATCATGAAAATAATTACAAAATGTTGATTAATTAAAGTTTGTTCCTCTGATTAAATTTTCTTATTAAATATTTTCAATTCTGGTTATTTCCCATGATTTGGCTGTAATGTTTTTGTCCTCATTAATAAATAGTATAATGGTATATCTATATCTTAAAAGTGGTGTTATTTTCAAACAAAATAAAATTTTCCAGATTTGTTCCTTGGTGATAGATATGCTGGTTGCAGACCTGGAGCTAAGTTGGTTGTTCATTACACAGGCCTTGTTCTACCCCCATCAAGTGTCTGGTGTGAACAAGTGTCTGGACACTCAGCATTGATTGTTTGGAACAAAGGTAAGAAATCTATACTTTTTTCGTTATTTCATTTCACAGACAACATCACCAGTTGGTTGACCATATGGAATATCCGTGTTACAGATGACATTGGATATGTTCCTATTATCTGTTTTGTCATACCGTATATCGGGTTTTTTTCGCGTCGGCTTTTTTTCGCTATTTGATGACAAAATGGGCAGGTTAAATTTTCACTGTGTATAATTTTCGCTGAAAGGGAAAATACACGCGAAAAAAATAACTGTATCGTATTGTTAAAAATGTAATCAACATAAACTTGATCGACTGACAGGTAATCTATTGCAAATACATATGGGTACTACAAACGAAAATACACATAATTCAGTGAACTTTCAACAAACATAGAATATGTACAGACCATGGGGCATGCTAAAATTGAAGCTATTGATCATTACAGATAAACAAATATCCGTGTAAATGTGATTTATTTTTATTTTAATTTTACATCAGATGCAAAATGTTCGTGTTATGACACCAATCAATAGATCGTCGCTAATTAACATCTTTTAACCTGTCACTGATTGCTGTGTTGTCAAAAGGTGTGCCATATATGATTAGTCATTTTAATTATTATATAAACAGAGATCTTAATTAAGTATACACTTTCTTGTGATCTACCGAACAACACAAAAGATTTGATAATCAACAGTATAATGTATGATACTTTCAAACAATAATAAATCTGGGAGTATGCAGTGAAATTTACGCAGGGTCAAATTTTCTCGTTTCTTTAACTGCCGCGAACAAAGCGAAAATTAGACACCCGCGAAAAATACCCTATATACGGTATTACCACAATCCTGTCCTCTTTTCTCGATTGTGACATCACCCAATGAAACTTATCTACAAATTTGACTTACCATGAGCAATTTACATCTATTTGCATACTTTTACAAGAGTGTTTCTTTTATGGACAGAGTTCTCTTTGGGAGAGAATTGCTTGATTTTTGATGGATTTCTATAGCATAGAAAAAACATGTTCAAAGAGGTATTTATGTATTGGGAATCAAATTATATTTGCTAGTGCTTTATTTTCATGAACTTCAAGAATAAAATAATAAAGTGAATATGAATAGTCGCAAATATGTCAAACATGGATGTTCTTTTATATACTTTAGAAAGAAAGTTAAGAAATCACTAAATTAAATATAAATTGATAAGAAAATGGCTCTAAAGGGCTAAGCAGGAAAGAAACTGTGAAAATTAATTGGTTTACAGTGTAGCATTTCAATTTTACATAATTATGATCACACATTTTCTTGCAATTAAATTAATTGTTAGTTCCTAAAATCCATATTGCCCTGGTGAAACATGCTAATTCATGTTACTTTCCTGAAATTTACCTGAATTCTCCTGAGCAATATTAGATTTTATTAATTTTGAAGATAGGTGCTGGATGAAAATAGAAATGCCAGTAAATTAAGGATTTTGGTATAATTAAATGCAAATTAATGCTTGAATTCGTTTTAAAAATAGGTGAAAATCTGCTGTTCAGGCTATATGGAAATACCTACATGAAGGAGGTGGGGGTAGTAGTTTTGACAGGAAAAACTACTGTAAATTCAGAAATTATTGTGTGCATTTCATGCCTTTATTATTGCGATTTTTGAAGAAAGAAACAAAAATGTGAGTTTAATTATTGCAATTTTAGGAAAAGCTTCATACAAATATATGTATCAGATATCAGAATGCGAGTTCTTATTATTGCATTACTCAAGTCACAGTATTGCCATGAATAAAAACCTAGCACTAATTTCTGAATTTACAGAAATTACACCAGTTAAATAACCCACATTTCATGTGATTTTGAAACTGTTTATAAGCACTTCTTCATTTCAGTGACCCTTATTTTAAAGAATACTGATGTTTTTAGAAAAATTTTGGTCCATTGCACTTGAAAGAGTGTATTGGTCTATTGAATTACATTGGCCTTGCTTTAGATAACGGTACTTTGAGTATATGTTCTTTTTTGTACAACCTTGTAATATGGATTCTTATTGTTAGGTTGATATTTTAAATGATTATAGATTTTTACCTGAACATATAAAGATAAGAAGATTTGGTATGATTGTTAGGAACTTAGTCTATTACAACTTTTTCCTCTACAGATGAAATTTGCAGGGGAATAAAATGTGTCTTACGGACACAGAATACTTTAGGAACAAACAACAAATATTGTTCACTCATTAAATTAAAAACATTGTGAATCCTTATAAGTTTAATACCTCCTATAAGTATTTTGTTAATTTTTATGCCCCACCTATGATAGTAGAGGGGCATTATGTTTTCTGGTCTGTGCATCTGTCCGTCTGTTCGTCAGTCCCGCTTCAGGTTAAAGTTTTTGGTCGAGGTAGTTTTTGATGAAGTTGAAGTCCAATCAACTTGAAACTTAGAATACATGTTCCCTATGATATGATCTTTCTAATTTTAATGCCAAATTAGAGATTTTCCCCCATTTTCAAGGTCCACTGAACATAGAAAATGATAGTGCGAGTGGGGCATCCGTGTACTAGGGACATATTCTTGTTTAATTTTCATTATTTTTTTCTACACACAAGGATTTTTGTTTGAGCTTTAAATAATAAATACTGTTCCCTTTCAAGTTCTGCAAGATGTTCACTACTTCTATCAAAAAATATTTACAAGAAAAATGATTTTTATTGGATATTGAAGCACCCTAATACTTGTACTCTGTTTACGACAAAATACCTACTCAAGTACATATTTTATAGACTTTACAAAATAAAATCTGATATGACCCTTGTTATTATCACAGATGATTTCTACAATATGTAGATATATATTGCCACTTTAAAAGAATGTGTTGAGTTAGCAAACAATATGTATTCATCTAGATTTAGTATTGTTTGATATCATAAAATCTCAGGAATGATTTATTTTTAATCAGATCCTTATGATCAACAATTTAAGCATTTGAAGGGCTAGGATAACAACGTTATTTCAAGAGATTGCTGATGTATTTATTTTACGTATAAGTCTTAAAGATTCTAAATCTTTCCTATTGATTTTTTTCTAAACTTAAAAAAAAAGTAAAGATCGAAACTGTATTTTAAAAAACAATCTATGGTTATTGATAATTTATATTTGGTGATTTAAAAATTATTATTACTCAAATTGGTCTGTATTATTGAGGTTTTTATATTTATACAATATGCAGTAACATTGGTACCATTTATGTTTTTCTTAATTTTCTTTAACCCAAGCTTCAAATTTTTATTAAAACTGGTTTTATCACTTGAAATGAAAAAAATTTTCATCAGTTATTGAAAGATGTATTATATAATTATATCTTAAAATAATTTTTAATTGAAGGGTTATTCTGTTGGTAGTTTCTTCAAAAGCTAGACAAAATATAAAATTCATTGTTTGAAACTTCCTTTAAAATGTTCTGATAATCTTAAAGAGACGATATTATCACTTCAGATATAAACAATAGCATATTATATTATCATATCAAAATATCGTAAATCGTAGTCACTGTATGGAACAGACAATACTAAAAATGGTAGCCATGTTCACACGATGGTATAATGTTTCTATTGATAGATAGGTACTTATTTCGGCTGTCATGAATTGATATATATTTATTTGTCCTGTTGGAAAGCGACCTTTACTCAATTGAATTTTGATGGTATAATAAATAGTGGGTGAAATCAACCAACAGTTTAGTGGCCGATAAGTGGGAAATGATTTAAAATTAATAATGTGTCACTCAAATTTTGTTTGTTGTCTCTGAACATAATTTTTGACGGAATTCTGATGTATTTGCACTTGTATTGTGTTTGGTACAAAGGATTTATAGTGTTACGATGGATCAATATTGAAAAGGTTATATCCACGTCAGGTACAATCTTGTGAAGTATGCATACTTATGCATTTCTTTGGATTGAACATTCACCGTGGATAATGTGATTTTTCCCAGGATTTACATCTATAATTTTATATAATGTTCAAGTTTTGGTAAGTTTTTTTTTATGAAATTTGATTTTATAAATTCCAAACATAGATCACTGTTTACATTTTGACTGCTTTAGTAATACGACACATTCATATTATCATTAATTTTTATTTAAGAAAAAATTACTAATAACTGATATGCATCCACAGAATCTATGATTTAAGAATTGGAGGGCTGACACACTAAAATTTCTTTGTCGAATATCTTCTAATTGAATAAGTTGGAGGAATAAAGATAATTTTATTTAATATTAACATTTTATCTAAATTATTATACAGTAAAATATAGACGAAAGAGACTAAAATTTTGAAATTATATTCTTTGGTACAATATTATAAAGGATTTATTAACATTACACCTTGGAGTGTGACATTTCAGTAAAACATGTTATAGTTAGAAAAGGGTATTGTATTTTATTTAAAGAAAACCAACTTCATGTAACTTTTATGCCAAGTTCCCTCTTTTTCATTTATTTAACTTATGCTACTGATGACAAGATTTGGTTTTCTTGTGTTTTTTGTATAGGGATTTTTGACTCAAATATTTGTGCTAATAACCAGGCTACCCAAGGATTCTCTTGAAATTTGGTATGACTTAAACATTATGTAACAAGTTTTAACAAAATTGAGTATATTTTCTTTAGCAAATAATGGAAGAATCTTTTGCTTGGAGACTACCTGATCTTTATATCTGTAAAAGTTGAACAGATTAAAGATATGGGTACCAGTCTAATAAACGTTGATTCATATGTTAGTTTCCTAACAACCCAGTCAGACTAATGCTGGTTATTAAAATGTCCTGTTTATCTGTATTGATCTTAAAATAGGAAAATTAAATTTTTAATATTGATTAATTTGTAGTGTTAACATTTTGCAGATTACATTTTATCTTTTAAATTGTTAAGTTTTAATAAAGTCTGAATTATAAACAAATTAATATAAATCCATATTTCAAATTATAAAAGTTGTTGATGTTATGGCATTTAATTTGGTAAGTCTGTTTATAAAACAAAGAAAAACAAGTTAAAAAGCAAGATTAGGAGAACAAGATCTGAAAAGATGAAGATGAAAAAGGGAAGAACAGGAGAAAAAAATATGAATTTATTTTAAATATGAATCTTTTCTTATAGTAAGAGAAAAAAAAAACTGTTAGAAGATTGATTGATTACTGTTTGCTTAAAATCCAGTGGCAAATTTTTCATGCATATTCACTTCAGGAATAGAATGATTCGATTTAATTTTCTTTTTCTGAATGACAATAAAATAAAAATGTAATGTTGTTGTCTCTTTGAAACATTCCGTTTCCACTCTCAATTTTAATTTCAAAATCAGTTGATATTAGTTTATAGATAATAGAAAAAGTAATTATGGGGACTTTTTCTATCATTATAATGTTTTCTACATTTCAAATGAGTATAGAAATTTCATTGTTCTTAATAGCACATTAAGCATGTTAAGAGATATGTCTTCATCATGATTTACTAATTCATTGTTGCTTCATTTGTCAAACTGTTATGAAAACTTTAAACAGATTTAAATATCCACCTCACAGTATATACCTAAAAAAAATAGCCAGGAGTTATTTATCGTTCTTTGTATTGGTAACACACTGCAAACAGCCTACTAGTGTACATTTGTTAATATTTATATTAAAATCTATATTGCATAGTTGATTTAATTTTGACGTTAATTGATTTTTAAATAGGAGTTTTGTATGAATGTCTTGTGATATACTCCATTTATGAATTAACAATCTACTTTTGTTGCTGTGTAATACGAATCAATAGGGCAACAGAATTCTTTGCACTTTTCAGTTTCATTTAAAAAAGTTTTCTAACCCATTTAATAACAAAAAGAGACCATTAATTGAACGTAGAAGGCAATTCAAATCGTGCTGTTTTGATCATTAATTTATGTGTACTGATAAACTGCTTAATGGTTGCTGTACAAATTTAGTTGTGTTTAAAGATAATCTTATTGACATAGGAAATTTTACTAAGTGAAATCGGTAAGAATGATCTGATAAATATATAGATTTTCAGTCTGTAAATTTGAATTATAAGGATTAATTAGACTTTCTTAAAGTTATGGATGGGTGATTCTGAATACTGAATCAATGTATTAATTGAATGCTGGTAAGATTTTTAAATAAAATTGAAATATTAAACTTAAATTTTGCAAAATTTGACCAGTTTCCTTTATTTTTGCTTATCCTTGATGAAAATATTGTCGATTATTTCTGCTTTAAAGCATTAGTACATGCGGCTAAATTGTAAAAGACTGAAAAAGACTTATCCTTTTATCTATGATAATCTCTATCATTGATAAATAGAAAAGTTGAATGTTATCTGTAAACTTATGTTGTTAGTTTGCTGTCTCATGATGTTTATAGGACACTCTCCTTTGAATATTCCTTGTTTTTCATATTCATATTCACACACATTTGATTAAAATAATATTTTAAATCATAAATTTCAATATTTAATTCTTATACAAAGATATTGTATGGTGGGTGGATTTCAGTAACAGAAAATAATTCTGATTTCTGTAGCCAGGTAGAATGTAAATAGTCAAATGTTGAAATTGAATTCACCTTTTAGATATAGATATTTTCCTTTAGAATTTGAATAGATATAAATCAAACTGAAATAAGATGTTCTCAAGTGCTTGAAAGACCCTTTTCAATCTCAAATCATAAATTCAAAGGACTAAATATGATTTGGAATAGGTATATCTGTATTTCGTATTTTTACCAAATTTATTTTTACACTCACTTTAAGTAGGTCACAAAAAATATCCAATTCAAAAGAAATGGTATACTGCTGAGCATGAAATGCAATAAAATTTATTTTTTTATTAAAAATTCTGGCCAATTTTAGAATTTTCATTTAGTTGGTACTGCCGTGTACAATGTAAATATAGAAAACTAGGCCGAAAGACTTTTTTGGGATCGTATAATGGTATGATGTGGTCGTCTTCTGCGTTGTCGTCCGAAGACAAATTGGTTTCCGGACAATAACTTTAGTTTAAGTGAATGGATCTCTATGAAATTTTTAAAGAAGGTCCAATACCACAAAAGGAAGGTTGGGATTGATTTTGGGATGATGGTCCCAACCGTTTAGAATTAGGGCCCAAAATGGGCCCAAAACAAGCATTTTTCTAGTTTCAGGATAATAACTTGTGTAGAAGTATTTCGATTGCTCTGAAATTGTGCCACAATGTTTAATATCACAAGTAGAAGGTTGGGATTCATTTTAGGGGTTATGGGTCTAACAGTTTAGGAATTAAGGGCCAAAAAGGGGCCAAAAACAAGCATTTTTCTAGTTTCCAGACAATAACTTGTATGTAAGTGTATGGATCTCTCTGACATTGTACCACAAGGTTCCATATAACAAAGGGAAGGCTGGGATTGAGTTTGGGGTTAATTACCCCAGACATGTAGGAATTAGGGGCCAAAAAAGGGCCAAAAACAAGCATTTTTCTAGTTTCAAGACAATAACTTGTGTGTAAGTGTATGGATCTCTCTGAAATTGTACTACAAGGTTCCTTACTACAAAGGAAAGGCTGGGATTGAGTTTTGGGGTTATTGCTCCAAGGGGGGTTTCAAAA
The DNA here is from genome assembly GCA_017311375.1 of Mytilus coruscus. Classification (NCBI taxonomy): domain Eukaryota; kingdom Metazoa; phylum Mollusca; class Bivalvia; order Mytilida; family Mytilidae; genus Mytilus; species Mytilus coruscus. The sequence continues at coordinate 82,910,135 of CM029595.1, read as the reverse complement.
AGTTGGGGGATTTTTTCCTTATTTTCTTAAGGATTCATATTTTTTTCAAAATTTTTAAATTTTGAATTTTTGAAAAGTTTCAAGAAGAAATCTTCAATTGCACAGTATTGCGCAATGGATTTATAAGATCTTTGACCACATTTATTTTGTGTCAGAAACCTATATTATGTCAAAAATTTGATCACAATCCAAATTCAGACAGTATCAAGCTTGAATATTGTGTCCAAATTTGCCCCAACTGTTCAGGGTTCGACCTCTGCGGTCGTATCAGGCTGCGCTCAGTGAAGCATTTTATTATCATTTGTAAAAAAAAAAAAAAATTATATGAATGTTCATAATAAGTTTTTATAGTACACAAATGTACTGATACATCTTATGAAAACATTTGTACCTTATGCATGTATTCACAATATACATGTTTTATAGGAAAATAAAAATAATATTTATACCAGTTTTACAAACTTGATGGCCTCCAATGCTTTACTCTTATTTCTAAACAATTGCACATCAGTCTATATGCGTATATTCCTGCTGTTTAGATAGAACCCAGAAATTTCAATTCTTGTCTTTCTTTTACAAAGAATTTGAAATTTCTTTAAATTTGATCACAAAGTGAAACCCAGTGAACAATAATTAGAATAGCAGGAGACAATGTTTGTATAGTATACAAATATTACACAAGTTTATTTGTAGACATGTAAAAGGCTGGTTTATATTAGTAAAACGTATTTCTTCTGTGAAATTATTAAGTGGATGGTAGATTGGGGACTGGGATTGGGAGAGAAGTTTGTATACTTATGGGGGAAGTGGGAATTGCCAACCCAATTTCCTACCTCTCGTTGTTTTTCCCAAATACGTCTTCTTTGAAATAAACCTAATTCCTTTTCAGACCCTTTTTAGAGACTTAATGCTATTGCATCCTGTTATTATTATAGAAAAAATGGGAGAAATTTTATAATACAATAGAAAACCTAGATTAGCCTCTTATTGTTTGTGTCGAGGGCTTGAAGCTGTCGTTGATATATATGTAGGACTCGGAACCGCGATGGTACTCCAAACTGCGATTGTCACGCTGAAGTGCGATGGTCAATGCTGAAGTGCGTTGGTTAACACGCTGAAGTGCGATGGTGACATTGTGACACTTACTTGTTGATAGCTACGCTGAAGTGCGATGGTCTGCCTGTGACATTGAGTAAAATGCAAACTGTACATGGGCTGCATGAAATAACGTCATTAAGATTTGACCAAAGTAGCTGCTAGCCTCGCATTTGGAAGCTCGTTTAATTTCTGTTCAGGTCAAACCAAAGATTTTTTTAAATCTAATTTTACAGTTGCCAATTCTCCGATTAGCACATTGCAGTATAGAGTCAGAAAATAGATTGGATGGTTCAGATAAGCATAATGGGTTTGAGTGGAGTAAAATGTCTTTTTATGGGGTGTTCAAGGGCGATAAAAAAAGGAGGTCCAACGTATGTGTCTATATATAGCACTAAGCAGGGTCTCTCTCATTCTATAAAATATAATTTGTTCACGTCATGACAAACTTAAAAATTTCTCCCAACAATCATTCATCCATTTATCTGATGTCGGAACAGTGTGGAGAAGTAAAATTTAGTCAATTATATTTATGCTTGACTTATAGCGTGACGTGTCACGTATTCCACCAAAAACTCTGGAAGTACATGTAGGGACCAGTCAGGTTTACTTCGGCCAAACTTGTTGTAGAAGATTAACACTGTAACCACAATAAAATTATGCTAGAGTGCCGGTGTTCTTACAAAGCAGGATTTATCTCTGGAATAAAACAACATTATATCAACTTAATATAGCAAAAACATTGCTAATAATTAATTTTATTATTAATTTGTCCACACAAAACCATGTGACGCATACTTGAAGAGAAGTCAAAGTTTATATCTAAATCAATATATTTTATCTATTGTGCAAAAAGTTTGCGGCATACTTCCAAACACTGATTAGCATATTTGCTGACCAAGTTCACTTTCAGCTGCTTTGCTCCCCATGATTTGCTGCCTGAAATGGTTAAACATATTTTTGTAACCTCCACCTGTACTGCTCAAAACTGTTCGGGACTTGAATCGCTGTTCGGGACTTGAATCGTTCGTTACATTTTTTTTTTCATTCCTTTTTTTCACTGCCTGAGAATCTATGTTGTATTTTTAAAAGTAACATTGTATTTGAAAACGTCACAATATTCAACGGCATACCTAACCATCGCACTTCAGCGAAAGGACCATCGCACTTCCGTGTGAACCATTGCACTTCAGCGTGACCATTGCTCTTCAGCGTCCCCATCGCACCTCTGAGTCCTACATATATATACCCACATATTTTATTCACATGAGGGTTTGCAGAGAAACATTTCTGATTGAATTAGATTAATTGAACATTGCATGAACTCTCTCTCATAAAAAAAAAAAAAAAATATCAATTCATTTTTGCAGGCTTTTCTTTTAGTCCTTTGGAAGCTGAAAAGCCCTTTGCTGTATTAGATGCCCACTTTGCAAAACAAATAATCTAATAAACCTTTCAGAATTTTGGGTCCTCAATGATCTTCAACTTCTACTTGATATGAGCTAGGCAAAAGATGAATTAAAGAATATAAACATTTTCTATAGTCTTGTATGCAGAACTTGTGACATCAACATAATTAAGTATTTACATATATCATTGTTCCTAAAGCAACAACAACAAAATTGAGAGCAAAAATAAAAAAGTCTAAAGTATGTATGTGAATAAAGAGATTATAATGATGATGATGTATATTAATTTTCACTGGACTTACCGGTGTAATTGGGCTGTTGGTTGGTCAAGAAGAAGGAGTAGTTATTATATAAGATAATAATATCTGCTCACAGTACTTTTAGCTTCAATTTTGACTACTGTAAATTCAGAAATTATTGCTTTCATTTATTATTGCGATTTTGTCATTTTAGACTTAAATGCGATTTTAATTTTTACGATTTTGAGAAAAATCCTGTTTAATTCATATAGAATATTTCAAATGTGAGTTTAAATTATTGCGTTTACAACTCTGTTGCATTTTTCGCAATAATAAAAACCTCGCAATAATTTCTGAATTTACAGTATTATGTCTTCATGTATCATTGATGTTTACACATACATGTATTTATATCCAATCAATATGTACATGTAGGAATACCTTTACAAGAATTGCCTTTGGAAAAGATTAATGGGACAAACATCCCTTTTCCAGGTGATCATATAACTCAGGATTAGAGATATATGCTTTGAATTTAATGAATAATTAACTAAATGTATATTTTGAGGTTCTAAAATATAAGAGTGCTCCGTTTGAAATTAAAATTAACATATACATATACAGTTGACTCTTGTTATTTCAAACTCATTTATCTCAAAATTCCTGTTAACTAGAAGTGAGAAGTCTGTCCCAATAGACCTTATTGCTATTTTGGAATCTTTGTCACTTGAACTATTGACATCAGACAACAATCACTTTTGCATTGTCGTGTTAGATATTTTCTCTTAAGATGTCAAAATTTCCATAAAAGTCTGAAATAGTGGACAAATAGAGATTTGGAGTAGTGATAAATCTTCATTATGATGACTCCTCAAATCTCAAAATTCTTTTTTTTTCATTTGGGTCAACTTTGAGATACTAGTAACAAGAATCGACTATATTTGAAAAGACTTTAACTGTTTGCTTGTTTACATATAACCGTTGCATAAAATTAACAAAAAGGTGTACTGCAAAACAGTATAAAACATTTTACAACAGTACAAAATGTTTGCTTGATTTTTTGTAATGTTTAACAAATCTGTCCCTTTTAATGGGAGACTGCAGATTTAATCATCAAATTTCCTAACAAAGATTTTAGTTCAAATACATTTCATGTTTTAATATAAATATAAAATATATTATACAGAATCAAATGCAGAACTAAAAAAAATTATTCATGCCAATATTTAAAGCTATAAATCATTACTTTCATATCCTGGTTTTATTTTTGCTTCGTCTTTTAAATAAAAGCTTAAACATTATATGTTTTAAAAAATATGGAATTATCACAATTGGAAGACATTTAATAAATCAAATTCAGACAAGATTTTAACATTTAACTTTTTTTGGTGCCTCTGATTTGTTTTTGATGTTTCATGTTGACAGAAACCGACTATCTAACGAAAGTAAACATGGATGATGAGCAATTAATTCAATATTTTGACGAAAAATAGATAAATTGTCAATAGAAGTCTTAAATCTGTTTGATTAAACACGAGTTGTTGAGTACTATATTCATGTCATCTTGCAGTTTAAAGGGAAAATCTTAATTATATCACAAAATTTTTCACTTGTATTTATGCATTTAATCTAGTGTGATATTAAAACACACATGCATGGCTAATATTTAATTTCACTGATTATTAACGTTTCTGTCACATTTGAATGCTAATGTATTGAATTTAATTTCAGATGATGAGCCAAGAAGTCATTTTATCAGACCTGAAAATTACCAGGTGACATGGTGGCCGGGAGATCGTCCTGAGGATGAAATCAACAGTGATAGCACAAATGGTAAAGTAAATTCTTTTATATCTACAGTGCATATTGAAAGCTTTTCTCAATGGCTTTAAAATAAGTTTACATTCTCTTTGCAAAAAGATTTCTTTTAATTGGTTGTATTGTTGACCCTTTTAATTTACCATTTCACTATTTTTATTGAAAAAACTTAAATAATTGAATGCATTTTTCGTAGTTTTTATAGTTATGTAAAACACGGATTGAAGCACATTTTATATGATTTGCTTGTTACGAAACATCATCTTTGAAATTTTGTAACAACATCTTGACAAATCATATCATACATCTTCAATGAAAGACATGCATTTTATAATTACAAGTTTATGAAAGTGCTTAAGACATTTTTTGTGAATATAGTTTAAAAAATTTTAAATTAGATTGTCCACTGTGCAAAACTATTATCCTTTAACCTTAATTAAGCTTCTTGTTATAAAACATTTAGGCACTGTAAGATCTCACATTTTTCTACAATTATAAGAATTTTATCCATTTATTTGTGCCATTCATTTCAGTAATAGCAATAAGTAATAAGAAATAAAGATAAATAATGGTTTTAACATGTGTACTAGATATCAGGTGGGCTAAATGTTTGCAATTTGTTGCATTGATTATATATCTATTAGATCAGGAAGCACCGCTTCCCTTCCCCACCTCAAGAGTCATTATGCAATAATAAGGATACTGACATTAAATGAATGCCTATACTTAATCTCGTTTAGTCTCTTTTATTCACTATATATACTGGTTTTTCAGTTGGAGCCCCAAATGTACTGATTTATTTTGTCCACAAACAAAAGAATTTAGGAACATGATTATGAAAAAGTAACTATGGTGGACCAGTAGTAGCATGATTATTTTACAGATATTCATTCTACAGACTATTAACTGCAGTGTCAAATGTTCTTTTGCTTCAGTTTTTAGCACCTTAGAAATTCATACTAATAAAATTACTTTTTATGGTACAAATGTAACTGAAAAGTGAGTAAATATTTTGATTTAATACTTTAATTCTGTAGATAACCATTTGCTGATCACCAATCTCAGACCATCAAATTCTTACACAGTGGTAGTTGAGGCCAGGAAAATGGAAAAATACAAAGACATTGATGAAGGTTTGTAAAACAAAAATTGAAGTACTGTTATACTGAGTACACTAATATTTTGTTGAGTTAATGTAAATGTTTTTCTTCAATTACAAAACATTTATAGCTTTTAAAAGAAACTTTATATGTATGCTCAAGTGGTTCATTTAGTTTGCCTTCTCTTTCAGATTTAGAGAGAGTAATCCAATCTTATTCAGAAGATTCATTTTTGTAAATATTTACACACTATCAGGAATGACTTCTATTCAAATTTATAACTGTACTGTTATTTTTTACTTCATCTTCACAATCTTTCATTTCTAAAAATAAAATTTATTGTTTTTCCTACCAATTTTTATCTTTTTTCATTTTTTATGATCATATTTTTTTACAGAAGAGAATAAAGGAAAACATTCAATAATGAATTCCTTCATTATTGCCTCCAAAGCAGAACCACTAACAATAAAGACAGCTCGTCCTCCTGACCCTCCATCAAACCTGGGTACAATTGCCACAACATGCTCTGGTATAAAGTTAGCATGGGATCAGCCAAGAGAACATGGTGTAGAGGTTATAGGTCAGTTTATATTATAGGATTAAACACACATTTTTTATGAGGTTATTGATGTGTAAACTGGGGCAATTAACTCACAAACTGAATAAAAGTCCCCAGGACTTTAATGTAAAGTTGTGAGTCAAATTTTCCATGCTTTAATGCCTTATTTCTTTTTGTTATGCATTACACATTACCATGTAACAGTAACATGTATTTGTTTTTCTGTCTCAATTTGCTTGGAAACCCTGGATCCCATGCATGAATATTGCACATGGATAGATCACAGTGATGGTTATGAAAGAAGTTTCAGCAACATGGTCTGTCGAAATGTAAACCAGGGAAAAATTTCTAAGGGACCAACTCAATTCAAGTATTTGTAGATATGCAAATCATATAAGAATTATTGCAGGATATTTTTTATATCAGAAACCATTCAAACTATCAGGTTTTTTTGTACAATGTCAATCATATTTTTATTCTGTTGAAATCTGTTGAAATTTTTTCAACTAATGAAATCTAATTTGCCATATGAAGCAAAACATTGGTAAATTAAAAGTTAAGTCACACGAGCAGTGTTGAATTTGATACAATATACTTGTTTAGAAAGGCACTTGTTTAAGTTGTCTTGAGCAGTTCCCATTAGCATAAATGTTATATATTTGTTTTGTTTACAGGAATCAGAGTTGATGCAGTTTCACTAAATACCAGTGACCCACATCATGTTAGTGTTGACGTACTACCAGATTCCAAAGAAGCAAATATTGAATATCTTCGGGAAAAAACAGACTATCTTCTTCGTGTCACTGCCATAACAGACGAATATTTTGATCGTTTGCCAGAAAAGCACAAACTTAAAAAACTAAGAGCATTGCCAAAGGACATGATGATTTCATCAGAAGATTCAAAATGGCTGCCAAATTCTAGTATTATCAGTAAAACAGCTGGCACTGAGCCGCCAGCAAACATCAGGGTTTCCAAAGCATCGACAAATAATATGAAATTGACATGGACACCTCCTATTGTGTATGGATCTAATAAATTGACTGGTCAGATTGTACGATGGTGGGATGTCAAAGCTAGTAAACATGTTGATGATGATTTCCACATTGCTTGCCATAAGAACCTTCTCCCTTCAGACGATTCTGTTATGATTGATGATTTAGTGCCAGGAATTCAGTATAAAATAGTCATCGAGGCTGTGGTCAGTGTCAAAACAGCGCTGGAGAGAGACAGGAATGATGGTGGCATTGAAGCAAACAGACGAACAGCTCATGTTATGTCAAAACCCATGTTTGCCAGGGCACGTGCTCCGACAGAACCACCAAGACTTTACATTACTGGTTATACTCAAACTACAGCACAGTTATACTGGGAGAAGCCTTTATTGGTGACAGTAACGGGAAAAGACGAAAACGGAAAAGTGAAATATCTACGCAGATACTTAGAAGGATACAAATTGGAAATCAATGGGAAGACATATAGTTGTCTTGGACCTAATTCACAAAGTTGTGCACTGACTAAATGTAAACCTGGGAAAAAATACTTAATAAATCTTGTAGCTTTAACTTGTACGGAGGAAGGCAAGAAAGAAAGAAAAAGAAAGGTTTGTACATTTTGTACTTGAATTTAAGTATTTTTAGCTCACCTGGCCTAAGAGGCCAAGTGAGCTTTTCTCATCACTTGACGTCCGTCGTCTGTCGTCCGTCGTCGTCGTCCCTCGTCGTTAACTTTTACAAAAATCTTCTCCTCTGAAACTACTTGACCAAATTTAACCAAACTTGGCCACAATCATCATTGGAGTATCTAGTTTAAAAAATGTGTCCGATGACCCGGCCCAGCCAATCAAGATGGCCGCCATGGCTAAAAATAGAACATAGGGGTAAAATGTAGATTTTGGCTTATATCTCTGAAACCAAAGCATTTAGAGCAAATCTGACACGGGGTAAAATTGTTCATTAGGTCAATATCTATCTGCCCTGAAATTTTCAGACAAATCAGACAACCCATTGTTGGGTTGCTGCCCATGAATTGGTAATTTTAAGAAAATTTTGCATGTTTTGGTTATTATCTTCAATATTATTATAGATAGAGATAAACTGTAAACAGCAATAATGTACAGCACAGTAAGATCTACAAATAAGTCAACATGACCAAAATGGTTAATTGACCCCTTAAGGAGTTATTGCCCTTTATAGTCATTTTTTAACAATTTTTTGTAAATTTTTGTAATCTTTTACAAAAATCTTCTCTGAAACTACTGAGACAAATTTAACCAAACTTGGCCACAATCATCATTAGGGTATCTAGTTTAAAAAATTTGTCCGATGACCCAGTCTCACTGCCTGCCAACCAACATGGCCGACATGGCTAAAAATAGAACATAGGAGTAAAATGCAGATTTTGGCTTATATCTCTTAAACTAAAGCATTAAGAGCAAATCTGAGAGAGGTGAAAATGTTCATCGGGTTAAGATCTATCAGCCCTGAAATTTTCAGGCAAATCAGACATCCCGTAGTTGGGTTGCTGCCCCTGAATTGGTAATTTTAAGGAAATTATGCAGTTTTTGGTTATTATCTTGAATATTATTGTAGATAGAGATAAACTGTAAACAGCAATAATGTTCAGCAAAGTAAGATCTACAAATAAGTCAACATGACCAAAATGGTCAATTGACCACTTAAAGAGTTATTGCCCTTTATAGTCAATTTTTTACAGTTTTTTTTACAATTTTTGTAATCTTTTACAAAAATCTTCTCCTCTAAAACTACTGAGACAAATTTAACCAAACTTGGCAACAATCATCATTAGAGTATCTAGTTTAAAAAATATGTCCGATGACCCGGCCTACCAACCAACATGGCCGACATGGCTATAAATAGAACATAGGGGTAAAATGCAAGTATTGTCTATTATTTTTTGAACCGTTATAAATAGAGAAAATCTGAAAGGAGCAATAATGTTCAGAATAATGAGCTCTACCAATTGTCCATATATGTCAAAACTGTTAGACAAATTCTTATAGGAGTTATTGCCCATAAATGACAACTTTTACCAATTTTTTCATTTTTGCCTATTATCATGAAAACTATGATATTTAGAGAGAAACATTTTTTTCCGTTATGCCTTATATGATTTAAATTATAATAGATAAATAAACACTTTAAATCACAAAAATGATCAGCAAGGCAAGATCTATTAAAAAGTCAAATTTTGCCGATATAGTTAGTAGACTGTCACTCTTCATAGGAGTGATTGCCTTTAAATGAGGATTTTTTTTACCCTCTTTTGTGTTTTGAGCAAAAACTAAAGAAGATAGAGAGAAACTAAACAGACTAAAAGATCAGTAATACAAGATCAACAAAATAAAGATTTTTGTCATGAATTGTATTCTCGTCTACAATGTTGGAGAGTGTCCTTTGTTTGATATGCACACAGACCAAGGTGAGTGACACAGGCTCTTTAGAGCCTCTAGTTAAGTATAGTCTAGATTTTACCTTAGTATATTTTTGAAGCATGTTTTAAATCCCTGTTGCATGAATTTTATTTGTGGATCATCAATATTTACAATATATCTTATAAAATGTTGATTGGTTCTTTATTGTTCAAAATTATCTTTTACTATTTGTTCATAATTCTTAAGGTTACATGTATGTGACCCGATTAATGAAGGCAGTGAGGATTTTAAAACAAAATATAAAGTACTTTTATTGTTAAACTATTACAGTAAAATATATAACCAGGGATAACAGGTCTTTTTGACAAAACAAAGGAAATAATCTAAAAAAGACATATAGATAACTTCATTACAGCTATATCTACTTAGTCCCAAAGTGAATATTTAGAGGTGATAGAAAATAAAGCAAATTCAGTGTAAACAGCAAGAACAATGCAAAAAAAGTAATGTTGAAGGCTAAACAGTTTAATGTTACTTCAAAAACATTTTGAAAGTACAAATAGCATTTTTAATTTCAACCTTATGAAGTTTACTTTTAACAACATTTATTTGATTTTCAGTATAAAGGAGTATACAGGACAGTGAATCCTCAGAACATTGATTATTCAGCCATCCTTGATGATGAAGACAATTTGGATGCTTCACCTTCAGAAGCATTAGAGGTCGTATTACCACGAACCCAGGAGGGTAAGTGTTCATGATTGTCGTGGGTAATATGTGAAGTAACCATAATTTTTGTTAAAATTGATGATTGATACATCCTGGATAATGTAAGCAATTTTAAAACATATGTTTTAAGACAGAGATAAAAAAATATAAGAATGAGAAGTGAATTTTCAAAATTTAACTTTCATACAAAATTCACTGTGGTCTGGAGCACTTCTATGTATTACATGAATATAGTCTCTTATGAAAATTGTCTATCTAAGACAAGTGAAGGACAGCCAATTATGGTATCTAATGTGTATATTACATCCAACTTGACACAATGTACAGATAAGTGACTCATTCACCCATTCAGCATTTTGGAACTGAAAAGATCAAATATATTTTGTTAATTATTGGATATTACTTGTATAGTTAAATTTTTATTTTTTTTAGGAAATATAAATACTTTGAGTTGTCGTTATACACATACTGAGGACCGTGACAATAGAACGTTTGGTGACATTGAACTCGATTGGGATGTTCAAGGAGAAGACGTAAATCTATTAAAACAGTTTAATATTGTGTGGTATAATGATGATGATAGAGTTATACAGACCAAATATGTTAGTCCAGACTTCAGACATACTGTGGTCCCAGTCACTAAGAACAAGTAAGTACACAAGTATCTACCTTCTTGAAACAATAGGCAAATGTACTCAAATTTGAAGTAACTATCAAAAACGGAAAATCAAAACTCAGAGGCAAAAAATTGGAAAACATGCAGGTCTTGCATCAATTGTCATATTTTTTAATTTCAGAAACCTGAACTGAATTTAAAAAAATGGAATAAATCTACCTAGCAAGAAAGGAAGAGTTGTTTCATTCATCTCTGGTCCTGGTTTTCACTTATTTTGATATATTCATTTATTTAGAAAAATATTAAACCTAATAAAAGTTTCAAACATTTTATGAAGCCTACTTACAGTTTTTGCTAAATTATTCTTTTAGATTGATTTAACATCATCACAATTCAACTGTGGATTATTGAAAGATAATTTCTGTTTCCTTTAGATCAGTGTATTACATGACTGTGGAACCAATTTACTTCACTGAGACCCTCCCACAGAGACCCCAAAGTATACAACTAGTCATCCCTGGACCCCCAGACACTCCAGAGATCTTCATTAAATCAGTTAGCCCAGAAGAGTTTGTTATAGAATGGGGAGAGCCAAGATTGTATGGAGGAGTGAGGGTTAGAGGTTACCAGGTAAGATACAGTCATAGCTAGAACTCATTAGGTTTGTTAAAGGTGACATAATACTGATGTTTTTTTAAGATTACATCAGAAACCATTACTGTGCTAATTTAAATTCTAATTGGTCTAGCTGTCAGTCAAAATTGAAATTTACAAAGGTTTTTAGAAATCGATATATTGCAAAGGTGAAAGAGATTGATAAAGCTAACTAAGTTTAAAATGAGTTAAGTCAGGTTAATTTATAGTTCAACACCTGGTATTTTTCCATAAATGTCTGCTCTGGTTAAAAGTATTACTCACTGTAACAAAGGCTAACACATATAGCATTTATGTTGTAAGAAAACAAGAATTAGCACTAAATACTATCACATCAATATCTTAGGTAAAATAGAAGATTTTCCAATTGATTTTCTAAAGATAATAGAATGCCAAAATGGTTAACACAGATATAGTGTACGATTTAATGGAAAAAGAGCTTAGCACTAAATACTATTTAAAGCAAGATAAGAAAATTCCAATAATTGACTCCTTTTTTCAGGTGAAAATAAAACAAAGCTTTACAATATAATTAAGCTTTACAAGAAAGTAATTTCCTATCATTACAGAATTATTTTCAGATCAATGAAGTGTTATCATCTGTTACGGGTATAATATAATTGATTTCTATTAATAGGAAAGATTGTATTGTGATATATTGTTTTCAATAGATATTGAGTTCCATAGCAAGTGAAGATTGAATAAAAACACTTTTACGATTTTTAATTTATCTATATATTGCATATTCAATTCTTAGAACCATTAAGATTTTCTTTTATGATGGACACAAAATTTTAGTAATTATAGATTAATTCATGTATTTTTAAGAAATGATACTTAAATATGAAAGGAACTGCTTGTCAGATTGTTATTGATGGCAATATATTTTGATAAAATTTTGCTTTCATTTATTTATTTGTTTTTTTTTTTTAATTTTTTTTCTTGTACTTAGTCAGTTCAAGAGCTTTACTTACTTAACCTTGTCAAGTGTTGAAACCAAATGGCTCTGGCTAAACAGCTAAATTCAGTTGACTTATACCTTATAAATACCTAAAGGTCTGCTTTAGTAATTTTAATTTCAGCAGCTAAAAAGTTTTGAAATAGCTTTAGATAAAATTATAATATGGTTGACTACTTGCGAAAAGAAAGGTATAAGAATCACCAAAATTTTCATATATCAACCACAGTACACTGAATATAATTAGGGCTATTCCATTAAAATATATGTGGGAGGGTAGGAAGGGACTTTCAAAATATCCCTACAGTCAAGAACCATTTTTTAGATAATTTTGCATAATGGTAACAGACGCATACTGAAAAAGACCCATGACCCACATTCAATAATTAAACTTCCTTCCTACCCTCCCACATACATTTTAATGGAATAGCCCTTACTGTCTTCAGAAAGTGATGTGAATGTTGTTTTAGAAAGCATTTTTTCCGTTATGCCTTATATGATTTAAATTATAATAGATAAATAAACACTTTAAATCACAAAATGATCAGCAAGGCAAGATCTATTAAAAGTCAAATTTTGCTGATATAGTTAGTAGACTGTCACTCTTCATAGGAGTGATTGCCTTTAAATGAGGATTTTTTTTACCCTCTTTTGTGTTTTGAGCAAAAACTAAAGAAGATAGAGAGAAACTAAACAGACTAAAAGATCAGTAATACAAGATCAACAAAATAAAGATTTTTGTCATGAATTGTATTCTCGTCTACAATGTTGGAGAGTGTCCTTTGTTTGATATGCACACAGACCAAGGTGAGTGACACAGGCTCTTTAGAGCCTCTAGTTAAGTATAGTCTAGATTTTTACCTTAGTATATTTTTGAAGCATGTTTTAAATCCCTGTTGCATGAATTTTATTTGTGGATCATCAATATTTACAATATATCTTATAAAAATGTTGATTGGTTCTTTATTGTTCAAAATTATCTTTTACTATTTGTTCATAATTCTTAAGGTTACATGTATGTGACCCGATTAATGAAGGCAGTGAGGATTTTAAAACAAAATATAAAGTACTTTTATTGTTAAACTATTACAGTAAAATATATAACCAGGGATAACAGGTCTTTTTTGATGAAACAAAGGAAATGATCTAAAAAAGACATATAGATAACTTCATTACAGCTATATCTACTTAGTCCCAAAGTGAATATTTAGAGGTGATAGAAAATAAAGCAAATTCAGTGTAAACAGCAAGAACAATGCAAAAAAAAATAATGTTAAAGGCTAAACAATTTAATGTTACTTCAAAAACATTTTGAAAGTACAAATAGCATTTTTAATTTCGACCTTATGAAGTTGACTTTAACAACATTTATTTGATTTTCAGTATAAAGGAGTATACAGGACAGTGAATCCTCAGAACATTGATTATTCAGCCATCCTTGATGATGAAGACAATTTGGATGCTTCACCTTCAGAAGCATTAGAGGTCGATACCACGAACCCAGGAGGGTAAGTGTTCATGATTGTCGTGGGTAATATGTGAAGTAACCATAATTTTGTTAAAATTGATGATTGATACATCCTGGATAATGTAAGCAATTTTAAAACATATGTTTTAAGACAGAGATAAAAAATATAAGAATGAGAAGTGAATTTTCAAAATTTAACTTTCATACAAAATTCACTGTGGTCTGGAGCACTTCTGTGTATTACATGAATATAGTCTCTTATGAAAATTGTCTATCTAAGACAAGTGAAGGACAGCCAATTATGGTATCTAATGTATATTACATCCAACTTGACACAATGTACAGATAAGTGACTCATTCACCCATTCAGCATTTTGGAACTGAAAAGATCAAATATATTTTGTTAATTATTGGATAAACATGAAGTTATTACTTGTATAGTTAAATTTTAATTTTTTTTAGGAAATATAAACACTTTGAGTTGTCGTTATACACATACTGAGGACCGTGACAATAGAACGTTTGGTGACGTCGAACTCGATTGGGACGTTCAAGGAGAAAACGTAAATCTATTAAAACAGTTTAATATTGTGTGGTATAATGATGATGATAGAGTTATACAGACCAAATATGTTAGTGCAGACTTCAGACATACTGTGGTCCCAGTCACTAAGAACAAGTAAGTACACAAGTATCTACCTTCTTGAAACAATAGGCAAATGTACTCAAATTTGAAGTAACTATCAAAAACGGAAAATCAAAACTCAGAGGCAAAAAATTGAAAAACATACAGGTCTTGCATCAAATGGAATAAATCTACCTAGCAAGAAAGAAAGAGTTGTTTCATTCTCTCTGGTCCTGGTTTTCACTTATTTTGATATATTCATTTGTTTAGAAAAATATTAAACCTAATAAAAGTTTCAAACATTTTATGAAGCCTACTTACAGTTTTTGCCAAATTATTCTTTTAGATTGATTTAACATCATCACAATTCAACTGTGAATTATTGAAAGATAATGTCTGTTTCCTTTAGATCAGTGTATTGCATGACTGTGGAACCAACTTACTTCACTGAGACCCTCCCACAGAGACCCCAAAGTATACAACTAGTCATCCCTGGACCCCCAGACACTCCAGAGATCTTCATTAAATCAGTTAGCCCAGAAGAGTTTGTTATAGAATGGGGAGAGCCAAGATTGTATGGAGGAGTGAGGGTTAGAGGTTACCAGGTAAGATAAGGTCATAGCTAGAACTCATAAGGTTTGTTAAAGGTGACATAATACTGATGCTTTTTAAGATTACATCAGAAACCATTACTGTGCTAATTTAAATTCTAATTGGTCTAGCTGTCAGTCAAAATTGAAATTTACAAAGGTTTTTAGAAATCGATATATTGCAAAGGTGAAAGAGATTGATAAAGCTAACTAAGTTTAAAATGAGTTAAGTCAGGTTAATTTATAGTTCAACACCTGATATTTTTCCATAAATGTCTGCTCTGGTTAAAAGTATTACTCACTGTAACAAAGGCTAACACATATAGCATTTATGTTGTAAGAAAACAAGAATTAGCACTAAATACTATCACATCAATATCTTAGGTAAAATAGAAGATTTTCCAATTGATTTTCTAAAGATAATAGAATGCCAAAAATGGTTAACACAGATATAGTGTACGATTTAATGGAAAAAAAGCTTAGCACTAAATACTATTTAAAGCAAGATAAGAAAATTCCAATAATTGACTCCTTTTTTCAGGTGAAAATAAAACAAAGCTTTACAATATAATTAAGCTTTACAAGAAAGTAATTTCCAGTCATTACAGAATTATTTTCAGATCAATGAAGTGTTATCATCTGTAACGGGGGATAATATAATTGATTTCTATTAATAGGAAAGATTGTATTGTGATATATTGTTTTTCAATAGATATTGAGTTCCATAGCAAGTGAAGATTGGATAAAAACACTTTTACGATTTTTAATTTATCTATATATTGCATATTCAATTCTTAGAACCATTAAGATTTTCTTTTATGATGGACACAAAATTTTAGTAATTATAGATTAATTCATGTATTTTAAGAAATGATACTTAAATATGAAAGGAACTGCTTGTCAGATTGTTATTGATGGCAATATATTTTGATAAAATTTTGCATTCATTTATTTATTTGTTTTTTGTTTTGTTTTTTTTCTTGCACTTAGTCAGTTCAAGAGCTTTACTTACTTAACCTTGTCAAGTGTTGAAACCAAACGGCTCTGGCTAAACAGCTAAATTCAGTTGACTTATACCTTATAAATACCTAAAGGTCTGCTTTAGCAATTTTAATTTCAGCAGCTAAAAAGTTTTGAAATAGCTTTAGATAAAATTATAATATGGTTGACTACTTGCGACAAGAAAGGTATAAGAATCACCAAAATTTTCATATATCAACCACAGTGCACTGAATATAATTAGGGCTATTCCATTAAAATATATGTGGGAGGGTAGGAAGGACTTTCAAAATATCCCTACAGTCAAGAACCATTTTTAGATAATTTTGCATAATGGTAACAGACGATACTGAAAAAGACCCATGACCCACATTCAATAATTAAACTTCCCTTCCTACCCTCCCACATACATTTTAATGGAATAGCCCTTACTGTCTTCAGAAAGTGATGTGAATGTTGTTTTTTTTCAATTTGCTGAAATTGATATGAAAATATTGTTATGTTTTAGGTTTATTTGAATGACAAGAAAGCTGGAAATGAACTGAACCATTCACACAGGAAAGCTGTAATACCATGTAAACCTAATAGGTGAGCTTTTTTATTGTCTTAACATTTCAGACAAGAGATGTGCACATTTTCAAAAGTCTAGGAAAAAAAAATCATAAAGAATTTCAAAATAGTTTTTATTCGTCTGTATAGAAGAGACTACTATTTTCTATTGAAAAAACCAACAATGGACTCGAGTTCTAAATCATATTTATAAAAGGAGATGGTGTGGTATATTTCAATGACATTTTCTATATTATTTCATTTTGGTGCTCCTTAAGGTGCTGAGGATTCTTTATTATTTGTAGCAGGGTTCGACATTAACTTTTATACCAACTTGTCCAGTTGGGCAAGTGCCCTATTACTTTTACTTGTCCGAAAGTGAAATCTACATGCCCAAACTATTTTTGTGGTTGTAATAATATAGTACATACAGATAAAATATAGTTATCATGTTTATGAGGAATTCCACTGAAAAACTTGCCAGGGTTGATTATTGTGTCATGATGGCAGCAACTAGACTTGACCACTGAGATACTATGAGGCATATATATGAGCCGAGGAGGGAGGGAAAAGATCGACGAATATACGGGAATTGGATCATTTACATAGAGATTCTTATTTCATAATAATTTATCTAAGAAATGCCATTTCAAAAAACCCTTCTTGATAAACTGACAACAACTGACAAATTTGTTAAAGTTTAATTTCATTTTCTCTTTCAAGCTTTTACGTTTTTCCATCTTAGGGAAATACACATCAGATGTCAAATTCTAAAGTAAGAACAACGAAAATAGACCTCCGCTGTCCATTGGTCGGTGGGAATAACACGTGCGTTGGAAACGCCCGAGTGGTGTCCGGATTGATAACGATAATGACGAAGCAACGCCGCGGCCGCCTGATTGGCCAATATTTTTAAACGTGATCTATTTTTGGTAAAATGGGGAATTCAGTGCGAACAAATGACGAAATATACGCATTGAAGGGGGGTTAAGACCACTTTACTCGACCGTGCGGTGTTATCACTGAGTAATCTATGGACAAAACAACAGACACTATTGATTTTGTGAAATTTTAATCATATAACACTTGTTTTTTCACTTGCCCGATCGGACAACCAAGATGATGTTTTTACTTGTCCGAATACGGCATTAACTTGCCCCGGGCAATCGGACAACCGTAAGTGTCGGACCCTGTGTAGGATACCAATTTCTGTGGATATAGGGTAAACCTCAAATTTAAAAGTACAAAGAAGTTTTTAATTTTCTATGGCTTGTATGCAGATGATGGAAAACCACCAAATCAAATATACATGAAAATTGATATCCACCAAGATAAACGAATCCACAGGAAACCACAGTTAAGATATGTCATTTTCTCAGAAGCGTCTTTAATTTTCTATTATTTTAATTGTGCAATTGTGACTGCATGGCATGTTGCTTTGAATTGAAGTTTTGTTTTGAGTATCCCTGTGCAGCTGTGTTAGAATCTCTATACTGTAAATTCAGAAATTATTGCGTGCATTTATTATTGCGATTTTTGAAGAATTAGCAAAAATGCGAGTTTAATTATTGCGATTTTAGGAAAAGCTACATACAGATATATGTATTTGATATCAGAATGCGAGTTCCTATTATTGCGATACTCAAGTAGTCGCATTATTCGCATTAATAAAAACTTCACAATAATTTCTGAATTTACAGTACATATATTTATAAATTTTTTTTCACAGGAATTACAGAGTACAGCTAATCGCCTTGAGTGCCAACCCAGAATATAGTGACTCACCAAAATCTAATGCCTTGTTTATATCAACAAACATTAATTCACCAGGCCCGCTTAGCATTAATGATAACTGGAAAATAGGAGATGATGACCCGGACATACCAGTCAAGGTCACACAGATCACAGATTCCTCTATACATCTTGATTGGAGTAACTTCCTTGATATTGATGGAATTACTGGTTACAAGATACAATGGAGCAGTGTGGCTCAACCTGCTGTAAGTGTCATATACATTGTATTCATTTTTATTTGTGAGACACCAATTTTCGTGGATTTCCTGGGTAAAGGTCAATGTTCAAACATACAATTAAATGTTCCAACAAAGTACAAATTTTCTATTGGTTTGTATGTAGATTTTGGCAAAACCTTGACATCAGATATCCAAGAAACTACAATGTCCCTTAAATCCATGAAAATTGGTATCTACGAAAATAAATGAATCCACATTACTTTGGATTGGTAGTAGTCGTGGGCCTCTCATACTTTTATACAGAAATGGCATTTGTTTTGATGTCATAAATGTTTCCAAATTGACACAATACCAAAAATGGCCAGTTTACACATTAGTATTTTGTAAAATTTAATATAAACAACAGCCTCACCCAAAAAGATATTTACTCATATTATTTAGAAGCAAAAGTGCTTTTGAGAAAATGCTATTGCTTATTTCTAAATATTACTGAAAAGATCTCCAAATGAGGCTATTTTCAAAGGTTTTGCACCTGTATGCTATAATTGAGATTCCAATTTCGATTTTATGAAGGAACTTTTTTGGGGGAAAACGTGTCATAGGACATGTGACATAAAGACATTTGCTTTGTGATGTCAAATTTTTCTGGGAAAGAGCACCAATTGGAAGATCATGTATTCACAAGAAATGAAACTGTTTTTAGGAAAAAGATTCATTTTGAAATTTAATCACTGGAACTTCTTTTTGTTCCATTGAAATCAAAGCAAATTCTTAGGTTGAAATGCAATAAATGATAAGTTTGAAGAGTATATTTGGAGAAATTTTTAAAGAATTCAGCATATTAAATAATTTTTTTTGTTTCAGCAAAGAGAAGTTAGACTTTCTAGTCAGGACAGCAGTTGTGTCATCAACAACTGTCTGCCAGGTACCACACATTTTGTCCGTCTGCTGGCACTTGTTGATGATGGACAGATCAAAGAGAGGTCAAAACAATATACAATACAGACATCTGCTCCTGCAGATAGTCCAGTTCAAACTGTGAGGTAAGTAGGTTTATTAGTCAAATAGAAGAAGGAATAGAAATCATACTTTTGAGGGAAAAGAGCACAGACAATTTAAACTCTACTGCCTGCTTTGCAATATAAATGCATTTATTCACAATAACAATTGGTGTCATCAACAACAGTCTGCCAGGTACCACACATTTTGTCCGTCTGCTGGCACTTGTCCATGAGGGACAGATTGGAGAACAAATTTTTATTTATGATGTTACAAAATAATTTCTGCTTGTTGCTTGTATAAGACAGTATTTTTTTCTTATGAAGCTTAAAAGTTGTGCAAAAGATTTAGAGTGTATTTGCTTAAACAGACAAATGTTTTAAATTTTAGGGCCTGTAATTTCCGTTACATTGCTGTACAATGGGACAAACCTAATACCTATGGTGATGCTGTGATAACTGGATACAAAGTGTATGTTAATGGGATTGTTGAATCTATTCTCAATGCAGACCAGCTTAGCTTTACATTTACACATGGAAAATGGTGCCAAGAATATGCATTTCAAGTCCAGGTAATGTTAACAATTAATTTTGAAGTCTGAACTTTTGTTTGTATAAACAAGATTTGGATAGTACCAGAAACTCTTAAACAGCAATGATTTAATTGGAACTATTTTTTCCTACATGATTGACAGTGAAACAAAGTGGGCAATATTGCATTTAAATTTCACATTTAAACATTGTTATGCAAAGAAACCTGTACAGTAATTTAAATGAGCATAAAGAGTGGACATTTTCATCTTCATATTTATGTAAAAGTAGTTTGTACAGTCCAGTGTAGCTAAATTTTCAATTTTGGCATAATTCTGAAAGAAATTATTTCATTTCTATATATAATATTGATTATGATTGCTACTTTGTAAGAATAGAAATACGGAAAAAAACAAACAAGACTGTATGCCATTCACAGCTAATTTGTAAATTAAAAAAGAGACTTGTAAACAGAGAAAGGATATTTTATTTATGCCAAGATGACAATCATTTTGATTTACTTAATTGTGATATCATATTTTTTTCAAGGATACAATCCCTGCTCCAATTAAGGAATCCACTAGATATTAATATCATTTGTACAATTTATTACAGGCCTTAACTTCATTTGAGAAGCTTCATAGTAAAGTTTCTGAGCCATTACTAGTCACATGGCCTGGATGCAGGCCACCAACATTGAAACGTCTACCAACCCATAGTAGTTCTAACATGAAGATTGGATGGGAAGACCCATATCTTACTGATGGGGTCAAGATTAAACATTTTAGAGTAAGTAATTTTAATTTTGACAGTATAATATGATAAATATTTAAATAATTAATTATTTTTTATAACTTAAACTCTTGACTTGTGTGATTCTCTTTCCGATTGAAAACATTTCATAATATATACAATTTGTAATAAAAGTAAAAGACAGATATTTTCTTTCATCTTTGAACATTTTTGACTGGGAGGAAATATTGTTATTTTTTGCAAATTTATCTTTTGATCTTTCGAAATGTTTTCTATTGATATTATCTGTTAAGGATGTTCACTACTCTGTTTCAAAAAAACAAGGTTTTTAAAAGACTGTTATAAATTGATAGTATATAAATAAATGAATTAAAAAAGCAGAAAAAAATGAAGGATCCGTGTGCTTGTTTTCAAGATATGAACCATTGAAAATTTGGCGGGAAATGATTCTCTCTAGATTTTTCCTACATTTACCATTGGCACCTTTTTTCTTTAAAAAACTATGAAAAGATAACAAGGATTTTATAAGATTTTCAAAGATGGCATTTTAAACTATATGTAAACAAATTATGGAAAAGTAGGGGTTAGCGGGCAAAATTTTTAATGGCACTACATCAATAAAACCAGAGGATTCGAATATCTGGCAAAACTAAAAAAACAAGAGGAGCAAACATCCTTAATTATTATTATAATTACAGTCAGATCTTCCTTCCTTGTTGGCCATAGACATTTGAAGTTACCTTTATGTAATTGAAGACCTTATTTTTTATAGGCTTGTTGCATAGAGGAAGGGACAGAGAAGATGGTTCAAAGTATTGGTCCAATACATCCAGATAGCCGTGAAGCAGAATTCAAGCATTTAAAGAAAGGCAGCTATAGTGTTTATGTAGAAATTCATGTATGTATTTGAAAATATTATGCCAACCTCTTTTAAAAAAGAAAAAGAGGGAGTCTCCCTCCTAGAACTGGTGCCTTGGCAGATATGATTAAAGATAATGATGATTATTATATATTCATGAGATACCAATTTTAGTGGATGCATTGGGAAACAATGAATGTTAATACTCATTAAACTAAAACAAATTTGTAGATATTTTGATGGGAGCAAGTGATGAAACTATGATAAGTAATATATTGGTACCCTCAAAATACTGCAAATTCAAATATTATTGCATGCATTTATTATTGCGATTTTTTTTTAAGAATGAAAAAAAATGCGAAAATTAATTATTGCAATTTCAGGAAAATCTGCATACAGATAAATGTATCGGATATCAGAATGCAAGTTCTAATTATTGCAAAATACCCAGTTGTATTATTCTTGTTGATAAAAACCTTTTGATAATATCTGAATTCACAGTAACATATATTGCTTCAAACTATGAAAAAATCATACTAATCCACCAAAAATCATCAGTTAGGCATTTAAAAAAAAAAGCATATATATAGATGTTTAATGGTAAAATACAGTATATTTATACCCCCACTTTAAAAAAGTGGGGGTATACTGTTTTACCTCTGTCTGTCCATCCATCCGTCAGTCCGTCAGTCCGTCCATGAAAATTTTTCATCGCATTTTACACAGGAACTACAATACAAGGATTTCTGAAGTTTGGTTTCAGGGTTTATATAAGTCAGCTATACCGTGTGATGAGTTTTCAGATTGATCACTCAACAACTTCCTGTTTACCGAACACTAACATCATTTTACACAACACATCCAAGTTGAAAATTTTCGTCACATTTTTCTCAGGAACTACATTACAAGGATTTCTGAAATTTGGTTTCAGTGTTTATATAAGTCAGCTTTACCGTGTGATGCGTTTTCAGATTAATCACTCAACAACTTCCTGTTTACCGTCAAATATTTGGGCTGGAGGGTATCATCAGTGAGCAGTAGCTCGCAGTTTCACTTGTTCTTTTTAAAAATTGATACAATATAGTTTTTTGACATTTTTGTTGTAGTTATATGGTACCAGTGAAATAGTTTGTACTGAGGCCATCAGGTTACAGCCAGCTTTGTCACCAGACCCTCCACGTATTATGGTGACTGTTGTAGGATTAGAGGAACGTAGGACCCTTGAGAAAGTTACATGTGATCTAGTCAACATCAGAGACCGGTGTGTATAGTCATTTTAATCAGAAATGATTGTTTTTTTGTAGGTTCTGTTAAAAAAAGGGTTAACAGTGTCACAAAGTTAAATCTGTATAGTCAAAATATCATCAACAATACCAATTTTTCTGCACCAGATATGCATTTCGACAATTAATGTCCCTTCAGTGACGCTCCAGGCCAAAATATCTGAAAATCCAAAACTCATTAAAAACCGAAGAGCTAATAAACCAAAAAGGACAAAAAGTATAGCCAAAGCCTGGCAAGGAATCAGAGGTTTACATGAGGGAGATTTGTTTTAAGTTTACTATGAGCTTTGCAATTAGTTTATGATTTATGCTTAGTTTATTTCTCTACACAAGTAAATTTTCAAAAGAGAGGCGAAAGATACCAGAGGGACATTCAAACTCATAAGTCGAAAATAAACTGACAACGCCATGGCTAAAAAGAAAAGACCAACAGACAAACAATAGTACACAAAATACAACATAGAAAACTAAAGACTGAGCAACATGAACCAAGTCACAGCAAAATAAAAACCTCTATAACTTGGATAGTGGTTATTTTTTTTGGATTTATTAAAAATAATGACTTTATTGAGATACCGTATCTTTGTGTCCTTGTGTTAAATGGTTGCTGTATCATTGGTGTATACACCACATCTTTTAGTCATATTCAACTATTTACACACAGATATCTCTTTGTTAATAAATCATAAAAATCTTAAACATTCATGTTTAATAGACAATTGCAACTCCTTTTTATTTCAGGTTGATAAGAAAAGTTGGTCACAAATTGAAGGAAATTGGTGCATTGTCCAACCCAATGCGTGCTGAGAAGAACAGAGGTGTGATAGAAGGAGCCCATACTTTGTCTCGAGTTGAGGAATATTTAGAAGATTGCTTTTTGGCCTTACAGCATTTCACAGGTTTGTTTCTATTTTTTCATTATTTCTATACACTCAGAAAATTTATAGGGAACAGGGCATGTTGTCTTATGGACACATTCTTTTTTACACTTTTATATAGGTGTGAAATGATATATGAAGATGTTTTCAGATTTAATGGTTTTTTTCTAATTTAGGTTATTTGGAAGCACATGTTAGCTGGTCTTGTCCACAAACCAGACCTGAAATGGTTGTCACTGGTTACAAAGTGTTGATTGATGGAAAGCAATATGGTAGTGCCATGCATGAAGGAGTGAAAACTGTTAGAATTAAGGTCAGTAGGTTTTTCTTGTTTGACTATAGGTGCTTGATTTCACGAATTTACAATTATGGCCTGTAAACACAAACAAATGTTAAGTACTATTTGTTGAAAAAAGTCTTTAAGGATGTTCGCTACTATGTTTTAAAATAACAAGCTTTTTAAAAGACTGTTCTAAAATGATAGTTTATAAATAAAGGAACTGAAAAAGCAGAAAAAAATGAAAGGGTAGTGTGCTTGTTTTTGGGATATAAGCCATCGAAAATTTGGCGGGAAATGATTCTCTCTAGATTTTTCATACTTTATACATTGGCCGCTTTTTTGTTTCAAAAACTATGAAAAAATAACAAGAATTTTATAAGATTTTCAAATATGGCTTTTTAAACTATATGTAATAAAATTATGAAAAAAAAAGTAGGGGTTAGCGGGCAAATTTTTTTTTTATGTCAATACATGGATAAAATCAGAGGATTCCAAAAATCTGGCAAAAATTCAAAAACAAGAGGAGCAAACATCCTTAATAACATGAGAATAATAAAAATTATTAAATCTCAAGTTCATGTGTACTATTTTAATGTTAGCTACAGGTAAAGTTGAATTTTTTGTGAAATGTTTTTTATTACTGCTCCTTGAAAAAGGCCAAAGAAAGGTGTGAACTAAAAATTTGTCTGATACGATATGCAAATTATTGAATTATATATTAAAAGTTTCTTATGAGAATGACTATAAACATTGGTCAAAACCTATTCTGAAGATCTAACCCTTATTTAAATTGTTTCATATATTATATGGAAACTTGTTGCAAACATTCTCTAATATTTTACCATTACACATTCTCATATATTGTACCATTACTCATTCTCTAATATTTTACCATTACACATTCTCATATATTGTACCATTACTCATTCTCTAATATTTTACCATTACACATTCTCATACATTGTACCATTACTCATTCTCATATATTTTACCATTACACATTCTCATATATTTTACCATTACACATTCTCATAACACATTCTTTAATATTTTACCATTACATGCTGTAACTTGATTCTTGTTCATGCTTTTACCTTTATCAATTCTTTTGTTAAAAACTTGCAACCATATAAGACTAAAAAAACAAACCGTTATTGTACTTACAGCTAGGACTAGAACAACCAGTGTACAGATTGTCCATGATTTCTATGACGGACAAGCCACAAGCTACCAGTGAAGATTCAAATGTTGTAGAGTTATTATCAGATCAATTCCGACCATTTGCCTTCTATTGTTATCATGCTGTCCATGCTGAAGGCATGAAGTGGCCAAACCAAGGCTGTTGCAAGTTCTCAGATTCACTAGCTTATGAACGGCAGGCAGCTAAAAAATTGGCCAATCAGGGATTACTTAAGAAACGAGTACCTCCACCATCATGTAGCCTGTTGGATATATTTGATGGTGAATACAAGCCTTTCTTATCTACACACAGTAAACAATATGCTACAGCAGTCCTGTTCTGGACACCTTGGTAAGTTTGTTTTACTCTCCTTTAATTATGAAGAGTTTAGAGTGGTGTGGTTAAATACTTTAAATGTGAAATTGGAAGCCATTCTAATCAAAATAAGTATTAACTATTTTCATATACTGTGGATTCATTAATATTCGTTGGATACCAATTTTCGTGGATTTCGTGGGTACAGGAGAACTACGAATTTAAATGTTCAACGAATTACAAATTTTCTATAGGAATGAGTGCAGACTTTGCCAAAACCACGAAATCAAATATCCACGAATATGTAAGTTTTCCTCAAACCACGAAAATTGATACCCACGAAAATAAATGAATCTACAGTACAGTAGTGTAGTTGAGGTCTTTGGTTATAAACTAAAAAAATGAGGTAGCAACGAGTCATTAACGGAAGAAAAAAAGACAACCAGATATACAACAGTCAACAAGACATTTCATGGAAAAACTTTTGAGCAACATAGACACCAGTAAAGAAAGGGGTGAAGTCAAGTGCACCTCATGCTTATAAGAGATCTGGTCATTTGAAATCATATTAAATAAATAAATCCCACACAGGTTCTGAGATTGTATTGAAAGGGAAAAAAGTTCAAAGTCTAATTGCATAGTACAACTAAGTTAAGAAGTATTGACTAATTAGATATAAAACTTTTTGTTGTTTATTTCAGGTGCCTTGCTTCTCAGACTTTCATCAATTACTATACTAGATTTGCAAAAGAACATTCATCACAGGTATATATATATTTCCTTAAATGTTCAGTATGTATTACTTTAGATATAAGTTTTACACTTCATTACCCTAAATTACCAATTACAGTTCCCATGGCACATGTTTCTGGAATAACCATTAGATCAAAATTTAGGAATTTGCATATATGAAACATGAGCATATAAATTAAAAAAAAAAAAAACAGTTTAAACTGTAAAAATGTTAACCTTATGCTTTGGAGTTGCACATTGAAAATTAAATAAAATACTTTAAGCAGAGATCTTTAAAGTGGTAATGATAAATAATGGTGGCTTTGAAGAAACGCAATTGCTAATCTTTAAGAAAAATGAGAAAAAATTAAAACAGCAATGGATTTAAATCATTTCTTGGTCATTATGACTGTTTGATGTCTTCAATGAAACAGTTTTAGATTCAGTTTTTTGAACTTTTTTTGTCGATTTTACAGTACAACTTTATAGCAGTGTCTTGTGGCGTGAATGCGACATCTGCAGCCAACAGGAAGTCACTTATCCACAGAATAACATCCAGTGGCTGGCGGGAGGATAGATCAGTGTGGCATTGCACTAGTCAATGTGCCAGTTCTATAGATGAAGCCAGCAGTAAAGTGTGGAAAACTACAATGTCAGGTATGTATGTCAGTGGGGATGCAGTTATACAGAAAAGGGGAGATAAATTAGTGTGTAATTGGGCCAATGTAGTCGAGGCAAAACATAGTAAGTATGTGAAAAGAGACCAATATGTTTTTGTCATATGTAGATTGGGATAATATGGAAATATTGAAATAGATATGAATTATTTTTTAGCTCATTTATTAGTAAATAGGATCAATTGAATTTAACAGGTTTTTTTTTAAGTAATCGTGTTCATTTTAAGGTGATAATTGGTTAAGAAAATCGTGAACCTCCTATGGTCTTATGATCTTGCTGAACATTTTCGGCAAACTTTTGGAAAAACAAAATCACATTATGCTCAGTTCATCAATATTCGTGAATTTCTTAATATTACATTTTAGGTGTTCCTAAGAAACCTGAAGACAGCAATGCTCCTAATGTTGATTTGACAGAGATCCTGGGTATAGCAGGAGTACCAACATTACTTGTAATACATCCTGATGGTAAGTTTAATAGGTGTTGTTATGATAGTCTGCTCTTGGTTATTATAGGGAATCTAATAACAAAAATAAGAATAATGCTTTGCTTTCTCTGGAGAGAGATTACAAAAATAACTGGACTACAAATTTTGAGTCTGGAAAAGGAACAATTAGAATATTGAATATTAAAAAGCACACTAAATTTATATAGTGTTATTTCATTTTGCATATTAAATATTACAACACATTGTCAGTATCAAAATACTAATTCGTGCATAAAAACATTGCATATTACTGAACAAGTAACAAGCATCTCATTTTTTTCTCAACAGTTGTGATATTTTTTGTTTTATTTTACTGTTGTTTTTTTTTGTGTATTTTATACATTTCTTTCTAATAACTTTGCAAATTTTAATGTGCTACATTTCTTTCTAATAAATTTGCAAATTTTAATGTGCTAGTTCTTAAATTACTCTTGATTATTTTAGGATATATTGCATGGCATGGGAGATATCGTGCCTATGACTACGCAGGTTTTAGTTCTTTTATGCAGCATACATTGAGTGAGGTTCTCAATGTACCTAGTCCAGCCTATGGATATGATGCCTTCAAAAATAATATTACACTGGATGACGATGCTGTTGGTAAGAGCATTTGTATTTGCAAACATTTTCTTTATTTTAGATATAAAAATAAAAGAAAACTTTGTGGTTAATTTTCATTGTGACAGCAACTATCAATGCATTAAAATCTTTAACACATATATTAATGCAAAGGTATCACTTCTCTTCCAATTAAATTATTTCAAACTCTAAATTTTATTCTAATTTTATTCTAATCAGGCATATTTTAGAGCAAGATCTGAGTTATAACAATATATTTTGCCTTTTCAGTCAATTTTTTGTTATTTTGTATTAATCAATGAACCTAGTAAATAAATAAATATATTTTTTAGAATAAAATTGTAAAATTTCATTATTTCATAGGTCCAAGTGTAAAAATCCTACATTTATCAATATTTAAGAATACATACACTGTGGCTTAGTTGGGCTTTGTCATTTCCATTCATTCATTGGTAAATTGGAATTACTGACAATTTTCCCATACATGTCTGATGTTACAATGCTTATGTTATTACTTCACAGAAGGAGTGGATTGTTCATTGTCATTTATGCCGATCGGCCTCAGGTCTTGTTTGTTTATTATTTTTTAAATCATCTTTCGTGTACCATATCGCAATTATTCAAATATTGAATGACATAAAAGGCAAAACAAAACAAATGAAAAATTTCAGCACTAGATAATTATTTTCAATTTTATTTTGAACTTGTTCTGAAATTGGTTTTTCTGTTTGCAGAATCAGTATTAGGATATGTACGGGATCCTTCAAGAAGTAAAATTGTAAGAATTCCATCCGAGAGACCACCAAGTCCAGAACCTTTGATGGAGAGCAAATATGCTGATGAAAAGACCGTGGAACAATTATTTATCAAACGTAAACAACAAAGTCCAAGATCCCGCAGGAAAAAACTAACTGTCAATCATCGACCCTACTCCGCCTCAGCTTATGTACAGTTATTGAAAAGTCCATATATGCAGAAAGTTGTCCCCTCTCCAAAAGTGCTAAATAAAATGCTAAGACCAACCAGTGGTGGTCCAAGATTAGGTTAATGGTTTACTAAAGTTATCAATGAACTGGACATATGAAATGAAAGATAACTAATTTGTTTGAAAAACTTGTTTCAACCAATTGGTAATGGTTGAAGAATAGTAATGAAACTAATTTGTTTATCATTTTAAAAAGTTTCATTAGAAAATACACATCAGGGTGAAAATGTTAGAAAAAAAGATTTTTGTGTAAAAGATTTCACCAATCACCTTTATTTAAGGTCCAATGATAGTTATGTAGAAGACTGTCAGAAAAATAGGTCAAATCAAAATATCTGTAATAATTTATTTTGTTGAATTTGCATTTATTTCTGTTTAATGAAAATAGTGTGGTTTTGTCTAGCGGTGTATGGGTATTTCCTTTACTTAGCACTATTTTAGATATAATTTATTCAAAATTGCCTTCCATACTCTTTTCTTTTTTGTCTGATTTAAAAAAAAAAAAAATGTTGGTAACTTTAAAGGTTAATAAATCCCGAAATAAAAAGTTTTTGTTGAAAATAAATGACTACAATACTGTCTTTGTGTTTTATTTGTTCTCTGTTAACCTTTTTCTGTCAATTTGTGTTGAATTTCCGACTGTTTCCGGTTTGTGTATTGTTTTTCATGGTCAAATGGTTTGTGCATAAACCCAAAAGAAAGAGCCAAGAACCAAAAATGAAAACGAGATAACAATGTACCAACTATGTAAAAGGATGTATTCAGCGGAGTTATTGAGTTATTATTGTGATATCATGATATCAATTCAATACTTATAAATCATACAATAATCAAAAATAATTTTAAGATTCATTCCCAAGATCAAAATATTATTCATTAAAATGTAAACACAAAATTACAAAATTGATTGACAAGCCAATATAATCCATTGATCATGTTGATAACCCTAATTAAGAGACAAAGAGTTGTATTCACTAAAGGTGTGAAAAATATCAGTGATAGGTGAACAGATGACACTAATGAGTTGAATGTATTTTAATATTAAGTTGATTAGCTTCACTTAATTTTTAATCCTTTAATCATCACAATATGATAAGAATTATGAAGTGTACATGCTCATTTAACACTGAGTTATGTGTGCTGTGAAAAATATTGATTGACTTTTAATTTTTTCAGGTTCATGTTGGTTTATGTTCGCTTTTCTCAAACAATAGGCTGTTAGTCATACCCTACAAAATCATTGATGCATTACGTAAACAACAGGAATGAATACATCTTTATTATTAACAGCAATATAAATTATCATAATCAACATCAACTAAATTCAAACCAAACAAACATTCATGAAGAAAATGAATATAATTCCTGGATTTGCATTGGTTTTACCGGCGTTCAGTAACTGTCAGCTGCAAAAAAAATGTCCAAATTTTGTCCGACTTATACAAGGGTCAAGACTAAATCCTTAGAATCTGGAGCTGAAAAGGGCAACCGACTAATAGTCGGATCGACTAATATGCGAGTTCCTACGGTATGGGCAATATTTTGTAAAATCCATACACATTTAAGCATCTTAATCAGAGATATTGTGTGTTGATGGCAAAGATAAAATAAATGATGCGTACATTTGTTTTTAAAAATGTATGCTGTAATAAAAAATAATAATGTTAAAACGCACCTTATTACATTGCACTTGTTATTTTGTATATAAATATTTAGTTTATTTAATTATGAATCAAAATAAGTAAATATCAAATTTACTATCAGTAAATTTCTTTGACTATACCAATATCTTAAAATAGTAATTTATTATATGACTGCAGAAACTCTTTTCTGAATGGCTGAGATCCCTAGCAGTAACAATGTTTATTTAAATTTTATAATTGCGCAACATAATGAATGGTTAATGTAAAGTTTAAATGTCTGGCACAAAGGAAAATCAAAGAACATATTGTAACAGGAGCTTCTTTTGAGAATAAATGCAAAATTATATGAACATGTTATATAACAAATCTGTAAGTTTTTAATTCAGTACATACATGAAGTAGCTTCAGTATCCTATGTAAAAATATATTAAACTCTGCCTGTGACCTTTAAATGTATAATGATTACTTTTCTACTAACCGTTAAATCATTAGTCATCGTATTTCTCCTAAAAGATGGGAGTTTTGTTGAATTGCTAGTTTATATATATTATTTCCTAAATTGATACTTGTGTATGTATTGTTTGAAGGTTGTGTAAAAATGAAAGTTTATCTTGCACATTTCTTATTTGTACAGAGTATTTAATAAAGCGTTACTGTGATATCGGAGACTTTTACCCAGCCTGCCTGAGACATTTTAATTTTTGGAATGTATAAATGTTATAATTTTTATCAAAATTGTGGTATACACAGGCTGGTATTTTTTACAAATTTTTTATTCCTGGTGAATTGCTTTAGTTGCACTGTATACCAAAGATTTATTTAATCATTATTTCAACTTTAATAGACAACGAATATAAGTGAAGCATCATTCATACATTAGGACACTAAAACTAGGCTAACATTTTATTAACATTTTGATGATATGCCAGTAAGGGAAATGGAATTGAATCATGAAGCAGAAATACTTTCAGACTTACAGTATATTTTTCTGAAATTTATCAAATACTTAAAAAGCTAAAGATGTTTATTTACTTAAGCATAGTGTAGACTTAAGTTTTTGTGAAATGAATGTTGTAGTATATTTTATCATAATTGGAAGAAAAGTTTTTTTATTGTTTTGTTCTCACTAAATTTGGCTATGTTAAACATCTTCTGAGGAAATATTCCCAAAATATGAAGATTAAAAAGTTTTTTCTTTAATACTAGATTTTTATGCCCCCGCCGCAATTGCCCTCCGCTGCTAGGCGTCGAGGGCATTAAGTGTTACCATTGTCTGTCTGTCTGTCCGTCCGTCCATCCCGTACGTCCCAAAATTGGTTTCCGTTCTCTAACTTTAGTTTGCTTCAACCAAATGTTATAAAACTTATACACATTGCTTATTACCACAAAACACAGATCGAGTTCGAAATTGGGTGGCATCACTTTTACCGTTCATGAGTTATGCCCCTTTATAAACATAAAAATTGCTGAATTTTTCATTCTGTTCTTTAACTTTAGTTTGCCTCAACCAAATGTTATGAAACTTATAGGCAATGCTTATAATCACAATAAATGGCCTTAATAACGTGAATCCTGCATCTGTTAAGTTGACTCATGCATATTTACAAGCGTGGCATCTGTGGCCCATAGACACATTCTCCATTTATTTCACAAAAAAATATTTAAAATATCCTTTATAGAAAACTACTTTAACCAGAAAGTTTTAAAAAAAATACAAAATCCTCGTTAATCTACCCTTGTAAGTAACAGTTTTAAAATCTGAAAACGTGCATGGTAATTGAATGAATGCCATAGCAAATTCATAAAGACCAATAAACTGAGATTAAATATTTCTGTAGGATTACAATATTTTATATCTGCATATATATTTTGGATAAGATAGAGACTCTCTTTTTATCTTAAATAAATACTCTCATTTTTTTTTTTTTTTATGGATGACAGATTTCAAAATATTATTGTAAATATGTGCAACTGACCGTCCCTGATAAAGTTGATGAAGGAGTTTTAAGAACTTGGAGCTGGGACCAATATCAGTATTAGTCCCAGCTTAAAGCTAAATGTAATTTTTATATTATTTATTCATTTCTGGAAAAAATTTGACACATGATATATTTGATATAGCATACTTTTGAGATATTTAGTCAGGAATCTCATTTTCTTCTAGAAAGGGTAGAGTTTATTTTTTGATATATCAGGGTCCTCAACCAGTACACATGGGCAATTCTATACATTCCCAACATTTAATAACTAATATGACTTGTAGGTTTTTATTCAATATACCGAAGGATATTAAGTATTACCAAATTTAATGTAATTATTAAGTACCCTCATTATAAGACAATATTGGAGAATATTTTCAGATTATTATAGGTGTATTCTGGGACCTTTCATATATTTCTATTATATTAAAAAAAAAAACTGATGTGTTCTTTCCAAAATTTCTTTATATTTACAACTTTCCGTCCTATTATATATGTGATATTTTTTTCTTTACTTTTATTTGTAATCACTGACAGCTATTTATTTTAGGAGTATCTATATATTTGTCCTACATTCCGTTTTGTTAGTGAAATGTTTTCCGTCCAAAACATACTTGTGATAAAAATATCCACATACACCTTTTTTGTGGAATGTTTTGGCCGTATTTATGGTCCTTTTTATATTGTTTTACAAATTATATATCTACTTTGTTTTGTGTAAACTGTCTAACATTTTGTCTAATTTTAGAAGTGTTTTGGGTTGACAGTATGGGTATAGTTGATACATTAATACATTCAAACATCAATAGTTTGATAATAAATGAGTAGAATCAAATTGTTTTATGTTTTATTTAAAACAGATTCTGATGCCAAAATCTAGAATTTTGCTTAGAATAGGTGTAAATTTGCATAGCCAGGTAAAAAATGTTTTTGTGTTGTTGGTCTTGAAAAAAAAAAAGGTTTCAAGAAGACAAAAACCATCAAGAATGACAAAACAACACCATGACTAAAAGAAAAAAAGTTAAACAAACATCAAACCACAAAACACTAGGTGGAAAACTAAAGATTGAGCATCATGAACCCTTTTAAAAACTAAAGATTGAGCATCATGAACCCCTTCAAAAACTAAAGATTGAGCATCATGAACCCTTTCAAAAACTAAAGATTGAGCATCATGAACCCTTTCAAAAACTAAAGATTGAGCATCATGAACCCTTTCAAAAACTAAAGATTGAGCATCATGAACCCTTCAAAACACTACGTGGAAAACTAAAGATTGAGCATCATGAACCCTTCAAAACACTACGTGGAAAACTAAAGATTGAGCATCATGAACCCTTCAAAACACTACGTGGAAAACTAAAGATTGAGCATCATGAACCCTTCAAAACACTACGTGGAAAACTAAAGATTGAGCATCATGAACCCTTCAAAACACTACGTGGAAAACTAAAGATTGAGCATCATGAACCCTTTCAAAAACTAAAGATTGAGCATCATGAACCCCTTCAAAAACTAAAGATTGAGCATCATGAACCCCTTCAAAAACTAAAGATTGAGCATCATGAACCCCTTCAAAAACTAAAGATTGAGCATCATGAACCCCTTCAAAAACTAGAGGTTTACTCAGTTGCTATGGAGTGGTTAGCAGTTTCTGCCCCACTTGTGACACCTATTGCTTTGTCCATAATAACTTCCAACAAAAGTTACCACAGTTGGTGATTTGGCTTCATGCAATAATGAATTGGTAGCTGTATTTGGCAAAACCTTTCAAAATTTTGGTTCCTCAGTGCTCTTCAATATCATATTTCATTTGGCCTTTTAACTTTTTGATTCAAGTGTCACTGATGAATCTTTTGTTGACTAAACGCCAACTGGAATACAAAATTTTAATCCTGGTGTCTAAGATGAGTTTATTGTCCAACACAAATGATAAAATTGAGAATGGAAATGGGAATATGTCAAAGAGACAACAACCCGACCAAAGAGCAGACAACAGCGAAGGCCACTAATGGGTCTTCAATGCAGCGAGAAAATCCGCACCGGAGGTGGTCCTCAGCTGGCCCCTAACTAAAATTGTGTGCTAGTTCAGTGAAAATGGACGTCACACTAAACTCCAAAACATATAAATGAACTAAAATTAAAAACATACTAGACTAACAAAGGCCAGAGGCTCCTGACTTGGGACAGGCGCTAAAATGCGCGGGTTAAACATGTTTTGTGAGATCTCAACCTCCCCTATACCTCTAGCCAATGTAGAATAAAGAAACACATAGCAATACGCGACCATACTCATAAACAATCAATTTGTGCAATTTCTCTTATTATAAACCCTAAAACTTGACTAAATGTAAAAATTTGAAATGAAAATACATGCAGAACTAAGGATAAACAAGCAGAAACAATAGACACGGAAAAATTAAATGTCTCTAAACATGATACAGGAAACTGAACAAAATACAAACAGGACTAAGGATAGGCAAGATCATGACAAGCAGAAACAATAGACACTGAAAAATAAAATATCTCTCTAAACATGATACAGGAAACTGAACAAAATACAAACAGGACTAAGGATAGGCAAGATCATGACAAGCAGAAACAATAGACACTGAAAAATAAAATATATCTCTAAACATGATACAGGAAACTGAACAAAATACAAACAGGACTAAGGATAGGCAAGATCATGACAAGCAGAAACAATAGACACTGAAAATAAAATATATCTCTAAACATGATACAGAAAACTGAACAAAATACAAACAGGACTAAGGATAGACAAGATCATGACAAGCAGATACAAT
Source organism: Mytilus coruscus (assembly GCA_017311375.1). NCBI lineage: Eukaryota > Metazoa > Mollusca > Bivalvia > Mytilida > Mytilidae > Mytilus > Mytilus coruscus. The sequence continues at coordinate 82,874,393 of CM029595.1, read as the reverse complement.
AGATACTGAAAAATAAAATATCTCTAAACATGATACAGGAAACTGAACAAAATACAAACAGGACTAAGGATAGACAAGATCATGACAAGCAGATACAATAGACACTGAAAAATAAAATATATCTCTAAACATGATACAGGAAACTGAACAAAATACAAACAGGACTAAGGATAGACAAGATCATGACAAGCAGAAACAATAGACACTGAAAATAAAATATATCTCTAAACATGATACAGAAAACTGAACAAAATACAAACAGGACTAAGGATAGACAAGATCATGACAAGCAGATACAATAGATACTGAAAAATAAAATATATCTCTAAACATGATACAGGAAACTGAACAAAATACAAACAGGACTAAGGATAGACAAGATCATGACAAGCAGATACAATAGATACTGAAAAATAAAATATCTCTAAACATGATACAGGAAACTGAACAAAATACAAACAGGACTAAGGATAGACAAGATCATGACAAGCAGATACAATAGACACTGAAAAATAAAATATATCTCTAAACATGATACAGGAAACTGAACAAAATACAAACAGGACTAAGGATAGACAAGATCATGACAAGCAGAAACAATAGACACTGAAAAATAAAATATATCTCTAAACATGATACAGAAAACTGAACAAAATACAAACAGGACTAAGGATAGACAAGATCATGACAAGCAGATACAATAGATACTGAAAAATAAAATATCTCTAAACATGATACAGGAAACTGAACAAAATACAAACAGGACTAAGGATAGACAAGATCATGACAAGCAGATACAATAGACACTGAAAAATAAAATATATCTCTAAACATGATACAGGAAACTGAACAAAATACAAACAGGACTAAGGATAGACAAGATCATGACAAGCAGAAACAATAGACACTGAAAATAAAATATATCTCTAAACATGATACAGGAAACTGAACAAAATACAAAAGGAACTTGACATGAAAAGCTCATGGTTAACCCAGATGCACTGGATGCTTTCAATTTATATTTGACTCTACCTTGATATCTTCTCACCTTCTTACATTGCCTGTTAAACCACGGTAAAAAAGTTTACGGATTGTTAAAGTGATTTTCATGTTGTTTGATTCTGACTTAAATGGCATGTTCCAGGATAATGTTGTGACAAAAGGAAATGCATTCTTTTCTCTCTTATCAACCTGTGGATGCCACTAAATACATTACTGAATAGGCAAACATTTCTGTGTGGCATTGAAATGCATTTCTCATAGCTTTTGTATGTTAAAAGGTATAAAATAAAAATATATGTATGCGGTAAGGATAAAACAGACAACAGATGCCATAAAATGATCATTTAGAGGTCACTGTTTGATCATATAAATGAACAAGACACTTTCACTGTGCATATACTCATATAGCCTTCAAAAATGGCAAGATAATTTGATACTAAGAAACTGTACATGTATAATTTTTGGCAGATGTTTAGAGGCTTTTCTGTTTAAGTTCATTTTTATTAGACATTTAGCTGTCTGCTTCCATACTCAAACTGCCTAAAAAAAATGACAAGATAATTTGATACTTTAAAACTTTCGGTATCAAATTTAAAAAAAATTTTTTCACCTGCAACGAAATTTGTAGAAGCAAGACTGAAAACATTGAAAAGTGTGCAGTTGTCAGCATCTGCAGTGAAAACAATTGTTTAGGTTGTTATTTGGTTACAAAGGCATAACATACAGGTTTGCAGTGTATTTAAGGCATTCATAAGGTTACTTTCAATGAATTTCATTGTGCAGTAAACTTTTTAATGTTAATTTGTAAGACAGAAAAATGCTCACATTACAGATACACTGTAAATCTGTTTACCAAACAATACCAAGAAAATAAGACATGTACATACATGTATGTTCAGTAGCCATCACTGAGCAAGAATTGATTGCATGTTCTTTTCTTCATCCAGTGGCATTTATTTCGTATTTTTATAAAATGAAAATAAACAAGTCCAAGGACCATAACTGCACAAAATCATCTGACCAGAACAAAATTCATTCTTGATCTGTAACTTGTCATGATAAAACAATACACCAAATATCAAATCAATATTTTCAAGCACGAAGAAAAAAGTGTGGAAAACTGATTTGCTGGACTGACGGATGGACATACAGACAGACAGACAGATGAGCGAAGTGCAAACCTAAAGTCCCCTTCGACTTCGTCTAGGGACTAATTAGCACTAATCAAATAGTTAAGTTCTGCAAAGTTTGTCTAAAGTGTTACGGGCAGGAAATTTAAACTGCCATCAGAGAACAAAAATAAATAACAAGACGTTGGAATTTTATTTGCAACCATTTTACAGTAAAACCTTGTGGAAAACCCATTCAGAAAAAATTTGGACAGGTTCCTTTTTCACAGCTGATGGAAGAGATATTCTTTCATAAAAGAATAAAACATGTGGTCCAAATGTTACAAGTGATTTGCAACTATTTGAGTCCGAGGACATGTCAATGAATGAAAAAAGGTAAAAATTTATATCAAATGAAAACTTTAATTAAACTAGGTGATTAATACAAAATGAAACTGGAACCAATAAGCTGTTGATATAGAGATACATGTATGTCTCACCTTTTTGTGACAGTATAATGCAAATGTTGAAATTAAAATGGCAATATTTAAACATGAGAACTATGCAAAACATTCAGAGTCAATGAATCATGATGAGGGGGCAGAACCATATTATAATCTCCATAGAAATCAGACTTCCTAATGCTAATACAACTGCATACCAAATATCATTGACTTATCATTAGTGGTTCATCTTAAACTGATGCAATCTCAAACTTTAGCATGTAAACTATGCACTGACACGGGTTATGCTCTTCTCATATATTTTATGATGGTATGATACTAAACCCTAACGGAGGGATTGTGCCTGATATTCATATGATGAAGACATAATCTTTCAATCAGTTTAATTGAGGTCTGGAGCTGGCATGTCAGTTAACTGCTAGTAGTCTGTTGTTATTTATGTATTATTGTCATTTTGTTTATTTTCTTTTGTTACATCTTCTGACATCGGACTCGGACTTCTCTTTAACTGACTTTTAATGTGCGTATTGTTATGTTTACTTTTCTACATTGGCTAGAGGTATAGGGGAGGTTGAGATCTCATAAACATGTTTAACCCGCGCATTTTTGCGCCTGTCCCAAGTCAGGAGCCTCTGGCCTTTGTTAGTCTTGTATTATTTTACTTTTAGTTTCTTGTGTATAATTTGGAGTTTAGTATGACGTCCATTATCACTGAACTAGTATATATATTTGTTTAGGGGCCAGCTTAAGGACGCCTCCGGTGCGGGAATTTCGCTGTATTGAAGACCTATTGGTGACCTTCTGTTGTTGTCTGTTCTGTGGTCGGGTTGTTGTCTCTTTGACACATTCCCATTTCCATTCTCAATTTTAAAACATACAGTCAATAGACCATAAATGATGGGAGAGCCAAATTATCTCTGCTGAAATGAAATTTGCCAATGCATCCTTGACCTACCACTAGTGGTTCACCTTAAACTGACCTTATCAGTGAATAATATATGTAAACTAAGCAAAAGTTGCAAAGTCAATAGACCATGACTGAGAGGGCAGTGGCAAATAATCTCCATGGAAATGAGATGTTCCAATGATGATACTACACACCAAACATTGTTGACCTACCACTAGTGGTTCCCCATGAACTGACCTTATCACAAACTAATACATTGTTAACACCCTTGGAAACAGCACTCCTAAGTCTCGCTTTTTTTACTTCACCAAGGCAGGACAAAAAGGTGATGTATGTACATGATGCTTAATATAGTAACTTAGTATTAGGCTTGATACAGTGACCTAGTATATATATTTGTATATCGAGGCTGCCTTTTTATTAACAAACAAGTTCATCGATGTATGCTTTTATTACTTTTTAAAGTTACACATATATAAAACAAAATCTTACATAACAAATTTTGCTGTATCAAATAATCTATATAAACATAATCAATACTATTTACATTATTATATTCATTGACTAAAAGAAAAGTTCAGTAATGCTTATCTAAATTCAGAAATATGCACACAGAAAATCTATATATTTAGATTGAATCATGGTTGTTCGATAGTAGTTTAATATGCATTTCAAAAGATAATTTACCCATGCTTTAATTATTATTTGCAAAGTAACCCCTTTTAGAAAAATACTTAGCTGAGTAATCAAAAATTGAAATAATGAAAGTACAATTGAAAATGAAAGAGGGTAATAATGGGGGACCTTGTATATTTACTTAAATAACATAAAGGTCGAATTTTCTCATGATTTGAAAGCAACAATAATTGAAAAAAAAAAGGTTGGGCATGTCACTGCTGTGTTAAGTATGTGTAGGGTAGGGATTTGTATTGTAAATTCAAGATTTACATGAAATAATAATGTTAGAAATAAGACAGGCAAAAATAAATATTTAGTATATTAATATAGATATAGAAAACAGTTTGTAATGGGTCATATAAAAATATTTTTATACAATGTAATATTGTCCTTTTTCATGTATTCTAGATTTTTTTCTTTTAAATTCCTACCAATCTTTTGGGAAAATCAAGAACAATAAAAAATAAAACAAAAACAAAATTCATTGCCAAAAAGTTCCCATATATTTTTGAAGGGAGATTGAGAATCTAAAAAATTACTTTATGCAGCCTCTTAGTTAACTATTTTAAAAATTATAGGTTCTGCCTGAAAATTTAACATGATCTGAATTTTGAAGAAAAAAAGTTACATCTTCAAAAGTAAATGTCTCAATTTTCATATAAAAATTTAGCACAAATAAAAATACATAAGTATAAAAAATCAGTTGTATGTGAAGCTACATATTTTTCTAGGCTCAAGGTTTAAATTGTGTAAACAAATAAAAGATAACTTTAAAAAAATGTTACAATTTTTGTAATTCATGGTGTTACAGATTTAGGTTTTTTAACTCAACTGCATATTTTTGTTTTATTAGTCATTCAAAATACAAATGTATGTAGTTTTAGTGTAAGTCAGTCAATCAGTATACTGAACACATATTTCAGCCTGTTAATTAAATTTATTTATGTTAATTTTATATTTTCAACTTTCAGTCTAGAATTTCTTTGACAAAACCACAACAAATGTACATGGAATTCCACAACATTATGTCCACAACTAAGATCTTGTTTCTCTTGTCTTCATTGTAATGTTTCACCTTTAGTAACCTGTAAATATATCAATAGTAAAAATTCATATACTGGTAGTAAAATTGTTTACTTTGCATGTCATACTTTTAAACCAGAAATGGAATAAAACAACATTTTCATAATTTTATAACAAAGAATGCAAAGTTGGAAAATACATCATTATATGATTTTTTTTAGGAAAGACTATTATATCAGTGCTGAAAGTGGAGTTAAACACCAACCATCAATCAATAATCATCCATGCACAATACCACACAAGTACATGAAACTGTTTCCATGAATACACTGCTCACTGCTCAAAAGTTTTTAAATTATGAAATGACTTCTTCTGAGATGGCTGTCATAGATTTTTGAGCCTCCTCATGGGGTTTTTGATTATGTGATTACTTGGCCATTTTTAAAGTGATTATTTGATAATCTAGTACCATATTTTTGATTATTTTATTATCTTGTTAAAAAAAATAGTTAATGATTATGTGATTATATTGGCAAAAAATTTGTGATTATAGGATTACTTGGTCACCCCCATGAGAGGCCTCATTTTTGACCAGCAACAAACATGGTAAGGATAATTGAAACTTGGTTTTTGCTGCTTCTCTGCTAAGCATGCGACATTTAGAAGTAAGAGCAGATTGGTTAACTCAGTCAGAATAATGTATCTGGGTAGGGTGATATGTCTTCATGTTAACTGTAAAAATGTGCTTTTTGAACTAGTACCGGTACTTTAAAAATTCAGCCCCTAGTGTTGGCCTGTACAAAGCCAGATTCATATTCATATCACATTAACATATCTTTGTCCTGTTATACATGCGATGGTTCCTTATTTATCACCATACTGACATACGACACTGAACAACTGTCACCTGTATTAATGTTAACATGTGTGTTTTCTGCTTGTGGTGCAAATCAGCCTCTACTATCTTCACAAATGATTATTTTTTTTAATATTATACATTACTGATTTGCAAGAAGAAGAGTATCAATTCAACCTTCAATTAGGTAAAAAAAATGGGGCTGTAATTTCAAAATAAACAGTTTAATAAAACTTGCATGACTTGTATGATTTAATTATACAAGATATCATATTTAATGAGAACTACTAGTTCTGTTGAAAATATTATGAGTTCCCATTCACATGTTTAAAGACTCATAATTCAGGATTTTTTTATGAAATTGATAACTTACACAGATGATACATATATGTTTCAAATTTTAACATGATTGGTACACCAAAAGACGAAAGACTAGTTACCGTACCTACACAATAAGAACAAACTGACAAATGTTGACAATACAGTTTACTCATCAATCTGCATGTAAGAGCAAAACAATTAATGAGATCAATTAGCAAAGAAGTCAGAAATGATCAGAAATGACTAAATGAGAAATTTGTATAAAAGTATGAACAAAAATGATATACCATTACAAAAAAATAAACTACAAAAATGTTCAGTCATGTAAAAATAATCTTAGAGTAGGCAAACCATTAACCTGCCATACAAGAATCAGCTGTGTTAATGATAAGTGTATATGATTATATGTAAGTGTAAAGGTGTAAATAATGGTGTAGAGACAAGTGTGTATAATATTCTGAAGCCTTCAAACAAATCAAAGCTTTTATACCACAAGACAATAGTGCTGTTGGTAGGAATACAAAAAACTAGTGTCTGTTGGGATTTACACAGAAAAACAAGAAGTTGGATAATATTTTTTTAGCTCATGATTAAATATTGACAGATATATCCAAGCTCAGTGGATAAAATGCAAATTCTGAGTATTGTCAAACAGGAAGTGGCCCACAGTAGATTTTCAATTGCCTAATATTACAACCAAATATCAAGTCATTCCCTAATACAGATACAGAAAGACAATAAAATGCTCCGCAGGGCGCAGCTTGATACGACCGCAGAGGTCGAACCCTGAACAGTTGGGGCAAGTATGGACACAACATTCAAGCTTGATACAGCTCTGAATTTGGATTGTGATTAAATATTTGACACAGCATAGGTTTCTGACACAGAATGAATGTGGTCTAAGAACTAAAAAATTTTAAAATTGGACATTCACCTATTATGGTCCAATATCCAAAATCTAAATACATGGTTAGATTCAGCATATCAAAGAACCCCAAGAGTTCAATTTTGATGAAATCAAACAAAGTTTAATTTTGGACCCTTTTGACCTCAATGTGGACAAAGTTGATAACGGGGCCCAAAAATCAAAATCTAAATACATGGTTAGATTCAGCATATCAAAGAACCCCATATATTCAATTTTGTTGAAATCAAACAAAGTTTAATTTTGGACCCGATTTGGACCGACTTGAAAACTGGGCCCATAATCAAAATCTAAATACATGTTTAGATTCAGCATATCAAAGAACCCTAAGAATTCAATTTTGTTAAAATCAAACTAAGTTTAATTTTGGACCCTTTGGACCTTAATGTAGACCAATTTGAAAACGGGACCAAAAATTAAGAATCTAAATACACAGTTAGATTCGGCATATCAAAGAACCCCAATAATTCAATTTTGATGAAATCAAACAAAGTTTAATTTTGGACCCTTTTGACCTCAATGTGGACAAAGTTGATAACGGGCCCAAAATTCAAAAATCTAAATACATGGTTAGATTCAGCATATCAAAGAACCCCATATATTCAATTTTGTTGAAATCAAACAAAGTTTAATTTTGGACCCGATTTGGACCAACTTGAAAACTGGGCCCATAATCAAAATCTAAATACATGTTTAGATTCAGCATATCAAAGAACCCTAAGAATTCAATTTTGTTAAAATCAAACTAAGTTTAATTTTGGACCCTTTGGACCTTAATGTAGACCAATTTGAAAACGGGACCAAAATTAAGAATCTAAATACACGGTTAGATTCGCATATCAAAGAACCCCAATAATTCAATTTTGATGAAATCAAACAAAGTTTAATTTTGGACCCTTTGGACCTCAATGTGGACCAATTTAAAACGGGGCCCAAAATCCAAAAACTTAATACACGGTTAGATTCAGCATATTAAAGAACCCCAAGAGTTCAAGAATAAAACCCCATTGAAATTGGTAAAAAATAAGCAATTTAAACAAAGTATCTTCTTTGCACAATACTGTGTAATTGAATATTTCTTGCAATTGCACAATACTGTGCAATTGAATATTTCTTGCTATTGCGCAATACTGTAGAATTGACAATTTCTTGCTATTGCAATATTGTGCTATTGGATATTTCTTGCTATTGCGCAATACTGTGCAATTGAAGATTTCTTGCTATTACGCAATACTGTGCAATTGAAAATTTCTTGCTATTGCACAATACTTATTATATAATAATCTACACATCCTGTTTGGTGTGTATCTCCTGCCATATCATTATTATTTGCTTTTAAATATAAATCAGAAATAACCAACTTAAAATGGAAAATTTTAAAGAAAAAAAAGGAAAAAAGGAAGAAAAAAAATCCCCCAAATTTTTGAATCACCCCAAACTCAATCCCAGCCTTCCTTTGAGGTATGGTACCTTGCAGTACAATTTCAGAGAGATCCATACACTTGAACACAAGTTATTGTCTGGAAACTAGAAAAATGCTTATTTTTGGCCCCTTTTTGGCCCCTAATTCCTAAACGTTTTAGGCAATTACCCCCAAACTCAATTCCAGCTTTCCCTTTGTGATATGGAACCTTGTAGTACAATTTCAGAAAGATCCATACACTTACACACAAGTTATTGTCATGAAACTAGAAAAATGCTTGTTTTTTGCCCTTTTTGGCCCCTAATTCCTAAAATTTTGAGGCAATTACCCCAAAATCAATCCCAGCATTCCCTTAGTGATATGGAACCTTGTGGTACAAAGTCAGAGAGATCCATACACTAACACACAAGTTATGTCTAGAAGTTACAAAATGCTTATTTTGGCCCCTTTTGGCCCCTAATTCCTTAACTGTTGGTACCATAACCCCAAAATCAATCCCAACCTTCTTTTGTGATATTGAACCTTATGGTAAAATTTCATAGAGATCCATTCACTTAAACTAAAGTTAGAGTGCGAAAACCAATGCGTCTTCGGACGACGACGACGACGACGACGCCAACGTCATACCAATATACGACCACAAAATTTTTTTGCGGTCGTATAAAAACAATGAAAAACAGACATGAAACAGGATTATGGGTATACCACCTATTCCCTCAGTGGAACTGATTTACTATGTTTGTGTCCATTTTCTGTTTTTCCCATGTATAATCAAGTTAAGAATTCCACTTTGATTGATCTTTTATACATCTGCATATATATATTTGATTGAAGAAAATTATTTCACATCATGGCAAGGGTTTTATATTTGAAAGATTCAACTCTTTCTTGCCCACATATGTAAGGATTATCTTAATGTTTGCTTAATGTATATTCAGTCTTAGTTAAAAAAGAAAATGATATACTTTTTTCAAGTTTCTAAAAGCATTTATTTTTATTCTATTCCTTCCTCCTATCCCTAAATTCAAGTAGTTGCCAACAAGGAACTCTGTGTGTATAAAGAAAGGGTTTTTAATAATTCGGAATGGGAAGAAATCTGTTTTCGTAATATTTTTATAAAGTGCATCATGAACCACCACAGCAGACATTTACTTCTCTATGCCATTGTATCTTCTAGAGAATCGTTACTTTCTAGAATTTCATCCTCTGTACACTAAAATTATATCATATTTCAGAACTTGATGCAGTAACACCAGTCATTAAGACTGAAGATTTTGTTGGACTGAGACAGATGTTAGGTTAACACAGGTTCAATTGATTTAGAATATTTTTGGACTCTGACATTGATAAATTATACACTGCACATCTTTGTAACTAAAAATAATTTTGCTCAATCATGTCAATACTGCATACTTGTGTGGATTCATTATTACGTGTGTAGCTCTAATTTCGTGGATTTCCTGGATAAGCATGAAGCTATATACATAGATGAACCATGAATTTAAGTGTTCAATGAAATACAATTTCCCTTATCCAAGAAAGTACAATTTTTCCTCAATCCATGATTTTTGGTGTCCATGGTAATACATTTTGTTTGTAAATGAATCCACAGTATGCATTTCATTTTATTTGCCTTTTGTGATTGTTATATCTATTTTCAATTACAAAATGCCATCAACTCTCTTGGGTAAGAATATGCATATCAAATTACAAAAAATGTAAGACGTACCTGAACTTTGTTTTAAGTTTAATCCTCAGAATTTCTTTTAAAATGATATTTTTATTATATGAATGTCTCAGTTTAAATGATTTAAACTTATAAATGGGGTCACCAGGAGTCGGTTTCACAAAAAAACTTACGACTAAGATTAATCGTAAGTATGCTGATTTGTTCATGACTTAACACCAATCTTAGTCGTAAGTTTTTTGTGAAACCGACTCCAGAATGGTAACATCATCATGTTGCTACATCATGTGCAAACCAAAAATATTAATTGAACTAAACATTGGACATGTTGGAGAAAAGATGAAGAAAGTTATTTTTTCAAAATTGGATTTAACTTTTCCTATTTTCATGAAATATCTGGAGATTACCCTTTTTTACTTCTAAAACATCAGATACATGTATGAAAAAATGAAGGTTTTAAGAAAAATTGAGCAGTTTCAATATGTCACATTTTCAAATTACCCGTGCTTCTATATATTCAACTTTTCTTTCCAGCTGTGTTAACTTCTCATTCAATGTAGCCAGTCTAGATCTACATGATGTGTCTGAAAAATAAATAATATTTATACTTTGACTGAAATAAGGTATCAAAATATGCAGAAATATCAAATAATACAGGAATCATAACTTCATAACATCTCATTAGTACAACATAGTTTTTAGCATGGGATTAGGTTGATATAGTTTTAGCAAATACAGCAACACTTCGGGAATAGTTCAAATTTAGATTTATACACTATAATCAGTATATGGGCTCAGAAGTCTTCTTTCCTCCAAAACCTACTAACTTTAAATTTCAAATGGATGTGAGTATAGGTACCAAATAAATCAATTTTGTTTCACAACTTTATTATTTCTGAATATCTTATTTCATTATCATGACTCTGCTTACTAAATATAAAAATGAATTATTATGATTTCCAATGAGACATCTACATGTTTTGGAAACAAATTAACATGTACCAATGTCAACTGAGTAGGAGGGGTTTCATCCTGAATTCCCGAAAAATAAATGCTTAATCCTGACTTCCAAAAAATAAATGCTTAATCCTGACTTCCCGAAAAAATAAATGCTTAATCGTGACTTCCCGAAAACTAAATGCTGAATCCTGAGTTCCCCAAAAATAAAGCATTCTTTCCCCAATCACAAAATATATATTTAGTTCAAGAATCCCAATGAGTGTGAATCCTGAATTCCAGCAAAAAGTGAAATAGAATTCTCCTTTGATACTAAATTGCATGAAATCTTGTGCCTTTTATAATGTTTAACGAAAAAAAATTAAAAAGAATGAACCAAGAAGTATTATCGCCTACATTTTGTTGAAGGTTTTTCAGTATTATAGTGTTTAGGCTGAAATTTACCCTATTAAAGCATATGTATAGATTTTCAGACGATTAACTGATACACAAAATGTATATATGTATATTGAAAGGAGAAGGAGAAGCCACAAGAGGATAATATGAAAGACTTCATAATTTCATCCAATGTGTTTTCTTATGGTAGATAAATATCTGATTGACGCAGAAAAAAGTACTGATGAATGTTACTTTTGTACCAGAGGTCCATTCATGCTACTATTGAAGTCCAGGTGGTTTGCTGTTATGAGTTTGCAATGGTACAAGTAATGAAGTTGACTTTCCCTGGTACAAGATGACAACAATTTAGCTTGCAATGATACTATTTAACTTTAATACACCAATCTTGAGTTGTATTTTAAGAATGAGTTACACCAGTTGACCGGAGGTTAATCAACGTAAACGTAGTCATCAGACAATAGGTATGTGACATAATAACATAAGCATTGTGACATAGATTATTTAAGGGAAAGTGCATGAATTCGAAAGTCATCTATTCCATGTATCCACAAAACAACAAGCTTTCTCATGCATTAGACATGTAAGAAATAATGTTTCTAGATAAAAATTGCAAAAGAACAGAGCTGAATAATGAAACGTAAATTCTTTTGGTAGTAGCCTAACTACAAAAATAATTCAAGGAAAAATAAACTCAAGCAAATTTGAAGTGGGATCAATTGAGGAATTATGCATATATATAAATTAAATAGTCCTCAACACTCAATAGGTACTTGATTTTTGATGTCACATGATAAGAAATAAGGGACTTAATTGTATTACCAAACGAGTTTAAAAAGTCAGATATTTTCTTAATGCTTCCAGTTATAACTTCAATGTACTCTCTATTGGCCCAATCTTGTTGAATGGGCCTCTGGTGTTGCCCATGTCCATGTTGTGCCATTGTTGACAAATAAATTTATTTCCTTGAATGCGTAAATAAACCTAAATTTGATTGGCTAAAAATAAACGTTCAGCCAATCAAAAACCATAAGACATATAAGTTCTGTAGAACATATGTCAAAATGATGCGAATTTTGGAATCATGACTTTAACTTTTAAGTCTTTACCAAAATTAAAGCTTTATACACATCCAGGTAATTGAGAAAAAAACTTGGCAAGTAAACAAAAGATAAAATTAAAAAACAGATATAAATCATGAATCAATTGTTTATTGTGAACATGGTGAAGACACTGAAGACGTGAAGTGATGTAGTCATTAAAATCTGATCAAACACTAGTCCAAATAATTATGACGTCTTGGAAGGCTATTTTAAATTTTTCCTTTGACGCCTTCCTGCGATGTAAGGCGTCAAAGAAAAAAAATATAATAGCCTTTCAAGACGTCATAATTATTTGGACTAATCAAACACATGCAAATGAAATCACCAGATGCTAAAAAATATTCACATGTACACACCTTTACAAAACACCTAAGTAAAGGTATATATTTTAATAGAAAAATGTATGTGCTACAAAAACTGGTCAGCATGTGGACACTTACTCCACATCTAAATTACAGCACTGATTTTAACTGTACACACTTGAAGGTTTTTAGCTGTTCACTCACGCTGGAGTATATACACTCAAAAATGAATCCACTCCTTGACGTGAAGATTATAAGATAGGTTGACCTGAGGTTAAGGTTAATGGTATCCGGTCTGTTCACCCTAATACATGTAATAACATGTTCACTCTGGGTTCTTTAGCCCAAACAGTCAGCTAGTCATAGGTTCATTTGTCCTAGTGCATGTTCGTCCAAATACCTGTTCGCCCTGTTTTTTATTTAATTTTGTTGTCTTGTTGTTTAATGTTAAATATTAGAATAAAGTAATTGTTAAAGTTTGTTGATAATTTCGCTGAATATTTATGTTGTAATACATGTATGCTGCTACTAGATAATTATTTTTCACTGGAGGGACTACAGGGATTCAACATATTTAATATATTAAAACAACTGAAAATCAAGTTATCTGTATGTATTTTTTATACATATGAACAATTTCAAAGCAACCGTACAGTAATAACAAATTCCAAATCGAACTGAGTCATTCACATCACACACCAATTCCATTAATTTTTAATATTTCTGTTTTTTTCATGATTTTTCAGAAATATGTATTTTCCTTAATCAATGTTAATATTTACCATATATACATATCTGAATAAGTTTATAATACCATTAATATTTATAATGTTTTTATTAAAAGTAGGGCGAATGAACCTATATATATTCAACATGTTCAATGTGATAGGACGTGCTGGTGGAATAGATCACATTTTCCAGCTTGAAAATATGCGAATAGGTGGGGAAAACTCTCAGAAATATATGATAAGATCAATAAAGATCCCATTACAAGTAATTACTTTTTATATGAAAAGCCCTATAATTTTTTCACAGATGAAAGTCTCACCGTGAGTAAACATTATGTAAGGAATTTGAGCCTCAGATCTGAGCTCCATTCAAAGGTGATATTTTTTCGATTATCCCAGAATGTTATTCTCGTCCCCTCCTGGACACTACATGTAACCCAACTAATATGGGAAAAGGTTACATTTTTACCTTACGCAATATATGAAAAGGTATACATTTTAAAAATCTAATTTATATGAAAATGGTGGGGTAACAAAACCCCAGCAACACCCCTTTCAATTAAGTATTGAAGTGATCCCCCGAGAATGGCTGTGTGATAGTGTCTTTGTAGAATTTTTTTTGTTATAGAATAATTCAATTCATGATCAGTGCTCAATCAAGTAGTAGTGCTAGTACAGATTAAAACATACAGATAACTTAAATTTCAGTTGTTTTATATATACAGTACATTCCGTGACATGGTCTGAAAAATGTCGCAGGTTTTAAAAAGGCCCAGCATCAGCGACCTAAATGTCGATGATTAGATTACCTGTTGTCAATCAAATCATCAGCTGATAACAAGTGCAATAAAATCAGCCAAGCATGCATGGTCGGTCGCACATGCTACTTAATATATGTAATTAGTTATGATAATGTTACAGGTAAAATCGATAATTACATAATAGACATTTAAAGGGCATGAACGGTTTTCAGATTGTTTCAGTTCAAATTATTCAATTTACCAATAAAAGAAATAAGTTTTTTTTTCAGGCCTGCCGAGGAAGAAACACTATATAATTATTGTTTTCTTATTAATCTTTTTTTATGAATATAAATTCAAATATCTTTTCCATTTCCTTCTTTTCCCATTACTGAAAAAAAAATATTTCCGAGATTTTTTTCTCGATAAAATAGTATGCAACAAATTATCTCAATTATAATTTAAAACTTACTGAATAGCGTAAATACCTGTTTACATTAAATGTCGATATTTTTTTTGTACTTGAAGAACAAGAACATGTAGGATAAAAAAATATATACGTTTCAGAAATCAGTCACAAACAGTATAGGGTCATTATTTGATAAGGCAATGGGTATAATTAGTAAAACTCTTTGAGTGTACAACAAATTAAAGATATCTTTTTGAATGATTTTGGTAGCCTTGAAAAAGACTGTTATGAAATATTTTCTGCTGCATCTCTCAGTGTTCTTGGTTTCCTCAGTGCGGTAGGAGGTGTTCGATCTTCTTGGTGAAACTGGGGTCATCTAACTTGGTTTTGAAATATCGAATCGATTTACCAAAAGACCTTTCTGGAAATATTTTACGAAGTACATCGGCTGTTGCACGTCCTTCTAATGCTATTACTACTGGGACAACTTTGTATAAATGGTCAATAAAGCGGTTGCAGTACTCAATAGTAAGGTCTCTGGTCCAAAACTCTTGTAGAGCTGTCTGAAGGTCATCTTTAGTTTTACAGTGTAGCCAGCTTCCTTGATTACTCTATGCACGGTGGTCTTTGATAAGGAAGTCCCTGTTTCTTGGAGTGGGCGCTGAATGTCTGTTGCAGTCATGGTACAATTTTCAGAAAGATCGGTTTTGACTGTTAAAATATCGGAATCAGAAACTTTTCTAAATTTGATAAAGCTGTCGGTTGACATTTTTTCAGCAAAAAGATCTCCTGATTTGTACTTTAGTATAACCTTTTTAACAGTACACCAGTCTACATTTATACCATGTTGATCTCCTAAATACCGGACTATCGCGCTGACTTTCCAATTCTGACGGAATAGAGATACTATTTCTAGTCTATGGCAGTGACTAAGTTTAGATTTCGGCATTTTCGTAAACGATCTTTTCTCTGAATGTGCATTTACAATACTGAATAAATAATCTTTATTTACAAGTCTATATATATACATGTAGGATATATCTTAATCATATAACTTTAATATTTACAACCATATGGAGGTAGACATGTATTTCCTTTCAATAAACATGCAGGTGTCACTTTTAATTCACACACTTGACAATTGTCATGCATGTCTCCGCAATGTCTATCACATCTACATGTATAAAATTAATGGGAAATAATTATTTTTAATAAAAGTATGTTTCTTTAAAGAAAATATATATTAAACTCATTTCCCAAACAACTTTCCAGTGAATTTATTTCTGCTCTTAAAATTAATTGATAAAAAATGAGTTTTGTTCTTTTCTCAAATCAGTTAAAATTCATACAATTAGAAATCAAAGAAATAAAGGATAATTGTGTTGACAAGCATTATTAAATTAACATTTTTTCATTTAATCAATTATTAACTTGATTAGGAACAAATAATTGCTGATTTAGGGGAACAAGGGATTTATTGGCAATTAATTAATAATAATAAAATTTATATTTAATCAATAAAACATCAAAGCATACTTATCAGAATTAATCAATGTGATCAAAAGTTTTAAATAAGGACATGGTTAAATGTTTTCATACTAAACAAAACATGACAAGCTGATCTTTAATTAAAGATGTATATAAAGGCTAACATTGTCACTTCAATTATAATCTTTTATAATATAAGTTAAGGTGCTATCTTTAGTCAAATTCAATATACAGAGAATCACAATTTACCAAGGACGTACGAGCATGGTATAATTGTATTAATGTATATACCATGTACGGAATATGTCAGACCCTTTCTAGGATTTGCATATTTGGAAAAGTCAGATATGTCTATCCAAGAGTATTTGATACTTACAGTTTTCATGTATAAACAACAAACACACCTACTTACCAAATCATTTAATATTTATAAACAAAGCAGGCTAAGTTACAAATAACAGAATAATAAGCTCACATAAATTTTTCTTCTTACTATAAATTAACCACAAGATAATTAAGATAATTAAAATACACACCATAGTTCAGATTTAAATATTAAGATTAAATTTAAGAAAAAAAACAAAAAAAAAAACTCACAATTTACTATAATATGAATATATAATACAGGTTAATTCCTAAATAATAATAAATTTTAAAACATTTATTTGAAATGTTTTATATAAGGTAATCTGGCGCAATACCCGCAAGGGTAGTCGCCATTAAACTCTATTTAGTAGTAGCAATTATATCACTTAGTAACTTGTCATGACAATAACCAAAGAGTATGGCCATTTCCTTGTCAAATGGGGTGGCCAAGGTAAAAGATAGAATATCATGTTGTACCCAGATCTAAAGTATTATCAGAGGGACGTATTTATAATAAATTTATACTATTATATATATTATACAGTACGGGTAGCGACTTATTATTATGGATGTCTTAATCCGTCTAGATGTCAGACTGGTCGGACAGTTGTCTCAGTGTAATTAACACCTGCTGTGATATTAACCTGTACAATATCCGAGTGGAAGGTCGTAAATCAATCTGTACCAGCTTGATTAGAATTAAATTTTACCTGTACAGATATTTTAGTATTTATGGAGGATAGATAATAAATGTAAAATATTGTTTTGTATTCAAAGAAAAATTACAATACAAATAAAATTTAATATCATGAATATGGTATCAACTTTTTTTTAACTTGAAAAATGAAAGAAAGACGATTTTTAACAATGTACTGTAAAAATGTGTTGCCAATTATAATAATTGTGTTTGTGCCAATAAACTATTTGTATTTGTATTTGTAAACCGTAAATATTTCATTTTATTCAAAATTATAACAACCAGGACTGTTTTCAATCGAAGTTTTAATCAAAATGTTGAGACATCAATCCCGTAAATTATACGAGTTTTCGTTGATGGTTACAATATTTCCCCCTTTTAACGTCCTGTTCCTTTATGTTATTAATAGAAACACAATTTTAAGTGTAAGGCCAACATATCGTATTTATAAAGTATATAAACAAACTGAATGTAGGCATTGTGAATAAATTGTTATTTTCCTTTCGATACCACGTTCCCCGTCGGAGCCTCTACGTCTAATCATACCTGTCAATCATTTCTCGCAAGTAAAACAATTTGGTCAGCCAGATCATCCGTGCTTTCTATTTTGACATATATTTCCCGTTAATCTCTTCGAAACAATTGTTTTTTTTTTACAATATTTATAACGCTGTGATCATGTTTCAATTCCTAGTTTTTATATAAAAAAAAATTTTCATATGCACGTCAATATTCTATGACCCAGCATTATTTTAAATTTTGTTTGTTAATAAATTTACATATAATGGAAATAACAGATTGTTGACACTCGTTGTATTATAACAAAGATATTGCCTTTCTATTTCCATGTTTGAAATTTTAATGAAAATCGTGTTTTTATAAACATATTTTACGAATTGTGTCAATCAATACACGAAGATGAAAGTTTTACACTAGTCATGATCAGTCGTCTTTACTTTTGCGTCGTATTTCTAGCCATTCTAAAGCTCGTGCAGTCAGTAAGATTTTGTCAGCAGTTTAAATTGTATAATTTCCGAACTTTAAAGGAGGTGTCCGAATAAATTATTTAAATAGGAATCTGGGTGTTGACTGATAAATATAATAAATAAAATAGTTAAAGAAGACTAAAGCTAAACTAACGCACAATACTGCCTATCATTACGTATCAAATTTAATCACGAATGGATTTTCCCACGGTCGGTCAGTAAGGTCACCTGTGTTAACTGTTACGATATTTCCGCCATATGAAAATCACGTGCATTTGACAAAATTAATCCCAGCTATTTTAGCATTCAACATTGTATTGTGAGTGAAGTCAAGTTCAAAGTGTATTATGGAATTGTCTTTTCACGGCAAACATTTTTAAGATTGGTGTCAAAATACAACATACAAGTTAACATGCATTGTGCGTAAATTAATATTTTGCAATTAAGAGTAAATGCAGAACCATAAAATTATTTAAATGGGAGTAATTGCATTTCTTTAGACTACAAATCATAGTAAATATTTAATTAACTGGTCATCAAACGATTGAATGCTTCTAGTTTTAATGTCCATTCATGTCAGTGGCAATTATTTCATGCATATTTAACAAACACAGAAATATCAAAATAAACCTGATTCCCGAGAAGAATCGTTATCTTCTTCTAGTGTTATTATTTGCGTACTACTTTAGTTATATATCACCAACTTTCGGACAATATTTGTTTACAGTAAAAAGTAAATTCACAATTATAAAGAATCACGAAACTACTGATCTACAAGTATTGCTCACTGTAATTATTTTATTTGAGAACTGACCCAACGGAGACTGAAAATTAAATACAAATGTAGTGTTGTCAAACTAAAACGTATGCAGCAGCACTTTGCACATCATTCTGCTAATCAGTGGGTTTTCGTGGAAAATAAATCAGTAAAACAAAAATAACCTTCCAGAAATAAAAAGAAAATATTTAAAAACTGTATGCCAACAAATACGAAAAGATACATAACAAAAAAAAAAAAAAAAAAAAAAGGGAACATAAAAATAATATTTTGAGGAATATAAACAGCATTTGAAATATAAATGCCATAATTAAAAAAAAGCTATTTTATTAAAACAAAGTTGTCTCCAGTACTTCCTTCACCTGTAAAATATTTTATGTCAAATATGATGTAGAACTAATCAATAAAGTGAGTGGTTTAAATCACAGGTAACCTGATTCTGAAATCAGTGAAGCGTAATTGTCTAGTAGCACGGATTGAGATGAAAGGACAATTATATTACCGTTCACACCTGGATCTGTTGATTAATGACCATACTACCTACCATAAAAAGTCGGATTATTCATTTCCGACATGTCCCAGTCCGTTATTTATAGTAATAAGTCTCTACCCGTACTGTACATGTCTATACTAGAAATATTTGTAAATGACATAGGTAATAAATATAATAATATTTTATTTACTGGTGAAACATCAAAACAAGACTAAATAATACCATGAATGCTACAAAAACTAAAGAAAAAAGGAAGAGCTTTAACCTATAAAATCTGACAAGCGGGCCATACAAGATTAAAAAAAGAAGAAAAATATAACAAATATTTTATTTACTGGTGAAACATCAAAAACATGACTAAATAATACCATGAATGCTACAAATAACTAAAGAAAAAAGGAAGAGCTTTAACCTATAAAATCTGACAACAAGGTCACAAGATCTAAAAAAAGAAAGGAATTACACACATACAATGTACATGTACCAATTCAAAACATATTGTTTTCGCACAAACAAGAGAAACAAAATAAACAGATACCATTATTTAAATTTTTTTTATTAACTGATTTCCTATAAAAATAATTAAAATCTTTTTATTATTTGTAATTATCTATTCAATAGATATTAATTAATATAGGAAGATGGTTATGAATATTTTTTACATTGTAAAATTTAGTTTTTATTAACATTTGAACAAATATTAGATTTAAAATATTTCATTAAATAAATTCTTTAACATACAGCAGGTGAAGAATATAAAAAATTATGAAAAAATATATTCTTTAATGTTTTATTCTGACAGACAAAATAACAGAAAAACATAACAAAAGTTATGTTTTTTCTTAATTCTGTGAGGACAACACAAGTAAATTTACCTGTACAGCTAAATATTATGTAATCAAGACATGAAACTTTCTGCCTGTTAAAGGATTTAAAACACCTGGCTGATCACCTTTAATTATCCCAGCAGGTAGTCTGACCATCAGCCAGTGATTTATGACCCCTAATAAAAGCCCAGCATTTAATGCCAGGCATACAAGATGCTGATGATTTTTCAGACCATGTCCCAGTGTGTACCGTATATTAAATAGTTTGTAGTCCTGTACACTTCATTTCAAATCAAAGAAAAATAATTATCTGGTAGCATCATTACAACATAAATGTTGTGCGAAATTTTCAACAAACTTTAACATATTTTATATAAATAATTTACATTATACAACAAGACACCAAAATAAATAAAAATCAGGGGAACAGGTATTAGGCGAGCTGGTACCAAGGGGGAACATGAATCGGAGCAAATTGACCCGGATTCAAGGTTCATGTGGACCCTTTGGCTAAAATGGCTGTGTGTACACCACAAAAAGTTAACACTGAGTGCTGGACTTTTTCTAGGTGCAAAGGTTTGTCTGCACTCAGAGTAAATTTTGTAAATATAACCATTTTAACCAAAGGGTCCACATGATGATGAACAATAAGTGAAGTCATTGTATTATTGACACTTTCTGTGACGTAATAACATTATCATTGTGACATATATTGGATATATGTATGATAAAGGCCATGAATGTGAAAGAGTCTATATATTTTATCAAAAGAAATTAAAAGGTACAATCACAAACAATAAAAAAAGTCAATTATAGCCTTAAACTGAGTTGTAAATACTCTAGCATGTCTAGGAAAAAAGATTTAAAACTAGGCTTATATTTTTATAAATTAGAAAACAAAAAAGCATGACAATAGTCCTATTCTATCTTAAATCATACACATGCTTCTCAATAGTTACACTAAAACAAGATCTGCCATTATAGGTTCCAACATATACATATACAGACCAATTTCATGTTCTCTTGAATCAATGTAAATTGTCAATACATTTATTTCACAGAACTGATTTATTTATTCTATTTTCCAGCTTCGTTTCATATTTGAAGATGATGCCTTTAAAATCAATATGGAAAACTCTAGTATCAAACGATCAGAGCAAACCTCCTGCCAGAAATGAAAAGTCAATGGTTGCCGATTCATTGATGTCAGAACTTGATTACAATATTAAGGAACTGGAGAAAGTTAGAATCGACAAAGAGCAAGAAGAAACACGAAAAAAGACAGGTGTAGACTATAGTTGGTTGATAACTACACCTCCAAAAGGGTATGCAATTCCCCAATTACAACGTTTAGAACTGGAGGAGTTATTTTATCAAGTAAAACCAGAGGAATGTGGGAACATTTTAGCTTTGTTCAGAGATTCACTTTTAAATGAACCTCAATCATGTGAACTTCCGTCCATATTAAGAGCTTGTGTCAAACAAATTCTACAACAAAGGCCTAAGGAACAGTCATTGACAGAATGGGTTACACAGAGAACTATGAGTTTAACCAGTTTAAAAGGTCGTCATTCAGCTCAAGTGGTGCCATCTGGTGATGCTAGAGATCCAGAGGATGTTCAAGATATACAACTATCAGAAGATGCACAAAATAATGGAATTATTCAAGTTGTTCCAATGTTTACATCTGATGAAGAAAGTTTGCCTGTTTAAAATACATTTTAAGACATGTAATATTAATCATGTTAATAGTTGTAATTTACATGTATTGATTGTTGTCTCATTTTACTCAATGTCTCTGATATTATAGTTTAATGATGTTCATATACACAGTATTCTCTAGTCACTGTCAGCAATGGTCAGTGTTTTTTCTTTGGGCATTTTAATTACAATAAAGCATCTGTGATATAATTTTACCCTGATCCAATGAGAAAATAAAGTATAACAAAAAATACAGAACTTCAAGGTAAATTCAAAAAGGGGAAGTCTATAAAAACTGACAAATTCAAACATTATCAAATAAGGGAACGAGTGGAAAACAACTGTCATATTCCTGAGAAATGGTATCTTTAGGTTTCAACATTTAAGGCAGACCAATTGCCCAGGACAGGTGAAAGTCAGATTTGTAAAACAAAATGCTAAATCTGTAATTCAGATTTAAAAAATTAAAACATGACAAACAATGTAGTTCGGGCAATTAAGGAACCAAAATAAAGAAAACTTTGAAAAAAATTTTGAATTTTAAAGTGAATGTTAAACCCAAACTCAAATCTTGTCATAAAAAAAAAAATAAACTTACTCTTATGCTATAATTTCTATCAACAAGATCCCATTTGAAAATTAGCTGGATGATACATGTGAACATGTAGATGCATAAATTAATTGGAAGTTTCTGAATAAAAATGCACTGCCTTTTATTTTATAATGCCAAATTTGTTTTTTTTTGAAAATTAATGATTTATTTTGTGCATAATACATATATTTTTGTTATAGTATATAGTACATTACATGAGAGCTATGCTGTGCTCATTATTGTTGTTCATGTCTGTACAATCAAATTTTTCAAAGTCCCTAATATTGAAATGTTGTAGGATACATGTTCATTTGTACATGTAGGAATTTAGTTTATTGTCCATTTATGTAGTTCTCATGTAGAGATTTCATAGAATGGCAGTGTTTGAAATACGTGTACATTGAGCTATGATCAATATAAATGAGTGTCTCGGTCTAGGATAAGAAAATCCAAGTTTCCTTACATTTTGTGCATTGTATGTTTTTTACCAGTTATAATTAGTTTTTCATTCATCATGATTTATTATATGCAAATTTACCTAACTTCTTACCAAATATGTAATGAAACACAGACTGTGTTGGATGGTCCCTTTTTTGTCACAAGTTTTTGTTATCTTTGTACATGCTATCTCTCAGTTTTGATCAATGTTGATGAATTATTTATTAAACATGTTAGTGGCTACAATCAGTTTAGAAATTACAATTGTTTTGCATTATTAAGACAAACCTAGAAATTTAAAACATCTTGCTCTTCTATGAAATTATCTTTGTTCATCAGCATTTACAGGGTACATTCAGTTGGGGTTGGCCTCCCTTAAATGGTAAAATATACTTGTGAGGATAAAAATTATTAGGGTCAAGCCCACCCTAACCTGGATTGGCCCTGATTTATTTTGACTTCAGCAATATTTGCACAAACATAATTTTTCTATAAAAACAACAAAATGCACATCTTAATTATGAAAAATGATTGTTTAAAATGATGCCGACATTTATAATCAACCAATTGCAAAGATTAAGAAGAATTAATACATATATAAATGTTGAGGTACATGTACATGTGTGTATTTAATAGTTTATCATGTTTGTTGTTTTTTTATCCTCTTTTATTGTGCTGATTATTTGTGTTTTTAATCAATTCCTTGTAAACCTCATCAAAATATGTTTGATAATAAGTTCTATCAAGTGATAACATGTCTTTGAAACCTATGTTTTTCATATGAAATGGATATCAAGAGTAAGCCCCAGTACATGTATACACCAAGGAATTTACTATTTTAGTAAAAAACAGTCATGAAGAATAAATTTGAGTAGTCTCCCTTTAAAAACAGTTGGAGTCACGATCCATTCATCAGACAACCATAAATCACAGAAAAAAATTCCATCCATGTTACAGAAATACATTACTGTTTATACCAAAACATTGACTGAAATAAAAAAGAATTATAAAATGATGATTAGGATATGCTAACATTAAGATTAATTGTGTTAATTTCTTGTAAACCTACAAATGCATGTTATGTATTTGTTAAATAGAGTACTATGTTTCAAACTGTAAGTTGCTGATTACATGTATATGTTACTAGTTTGTAAAATATATTGCTCAGTCAGTAATTGTCAGATTCTTTTTTTTTTTTTTTTTATCAGAACTGCATTTAGACTTGCATGTACTGTTCAGGTATTTGATTTAAACTTCTTGCACCTATATATGCATAGTGATATAGATCTGTATTTTTTACTTGTGAACTTATTTTGATACTTTGGCATCAATAATAGTTATTATTATTGTTGATGACCTCAACCATCTTCAAACACTGTAATAGAACCACCATTACAAAAGTTAGAAAATTTGAAAAGGTAGAATAATTTCAAAGTTCTAAAAATCATGCATTGGATTATATTTTGCCAAATGGAGGTAAATTGAAGAATAAATTTATGACCCTATAAAAATATGGTTGAAAACCTAAGTGTCAACCCAACCATTGTCTCCTCTGTAATAAAAATGGAAATTGAGAGATCGGGGTTAAAGCAAACAAAAGTTTATATCTACATGATCTACCAAGGCCCATTAGACCAGATGCTTTGAAATGGTTCCATCTCTCTTTCAAAAATAATGTTTCCCCTCATTATTATAAATCCTCTCAAATATAAATTTCTGTGTTGAGTCAGGGTTACACGTAGAATTCAGATAAGCGATACAGGGTACTTGGAATATCTAGTTGTAAATAGAGCTCTCCTTATTCAAGTGAATCAATTAATTTTTTGAGAATATTAAATATGTTGTTGAAAATAGAATTTACATTTAAAGTCCTTAATAAGATGCTTTTGTGTATTTTATGATAAATGTGTTCAAATTTATTCTATGTATGTACATCATGTATATGATGTGAATGCACAATTGTCAATTTTTGCAAGTCAAATTAGGATATAATGGTATTGAAGATTTGCGGGAAGCTGTGGCAATTTGATGATAAAAATTTTATTTTACTTTTATTTGATTGAAATTTTAGGCTTCTTCCTCTAGGCATGACAGTTAGTTTTATAATAGTTTTCTGAAATAAAACAATTTTAGAAGAAAACAAAATCAGTTTTCTAGCAACTTACATTTTGTAGTTAAAAGATTGGAACAAAATAGGTTCTTATCCTACCCTGTCCGTGCTCTTCATACATCATACAAATGTTTTAATTTTATGTGTTCTTTACTCAGGTTAAGTTAAATTGTTAGTCAAAAGATTTTTTTACAACATACTACACATTGTTCCACTACATGTACTTGCATATTTAATAAAAACTAGTCAAAATGCTATTGCTTGATATATTGTCTCATCTGTGCTTTACTATGAATAATTGATTTTTGGCATGCTGTCTCATAACATCCATTTATTCCAGTTTCTATAATAACTCAAGTCCCCATCCTCTTGTGAGAATTTTTGCTTCAGTGACTTTAGAAGTTTAACATTATTCAGAATATGAATTTTTATTTTATAGTTACATTCTTGTTTATGCATTTAGAATTATAGGTGAATTTGAGACTCGCCTAGCAGTCATATCTCACTAACTGGAGATTTCCATATTGTTGAAAGGTTAAGCAGGTGCTGATGCAGGATTTCATGTGAGGGGGTCACAACCATAACAATTTTAAAGTATTTTATGCCAAAAAAGGGTTGTTTCCTGAGTTTAGAGGGTTTCATGTCTGATATGCCCTGTGTTAATCTGCCCCTGTCAAATTTTCTGGTAAGGTGTGCTTATGACCTGATATGAGGATACATCAAGGGAGAATGACACCACCGATTAAAAGTGACATTTACTCATGCACTTTGACATGGTTGAGGTATGAATGCATCTTTTGGTGAACAGCAGATTCCAAGAAAATTTAGGTCACTCGTACTTATACCTACATTCATATATATCTTGATGTTTTAAAGGACTCATTAAAGACATTACAACCTCTCACCAAAACTTCACTCCGATTGGTATTTTTTTACACCATTATTCATTCAGAAAATACTGAGACCTTACACCCTTGAGGCTTATATCAGGAAAAATCTATTGTTGAAGAGACAATGTACCATTGTAGAAATTATAAGGGATCATCATCCCCCAACCCCAAATCTTGGATACTCCCCTGGTTTCAACTTTCCTCACCATTGATAAGAAAAATACACTCCCATAACATAACTTTGCAGTCCATCAAAAATTTTATTTTAAAATATCTGCCAAGCAGGTACCAGGCTCAGACATATATCTGTGTTAAATGTTTTATTTTATGTTTACATTTATAATTGTAGTAAAAATATGTTAAACAACATTTTAAATGGGAAATTTGATCGCTCCATAGTGTTCTGAATTTTTATTTTATTTAGTATTTTCAATAAAATTTGTTGCACCGTTTTTTGTATTTAACTAAAAGGTGTTTAATTGTGCTCAACTTTAGCCATAATTCCATCAAAGGACTTATGTATTTTGATCAGATACACTCATTCTATAGTACAGTTCAATGAACAGCTCAACTTAGAGGAAATTACATAGAAAAGTTACTAAGTTTTGGTTGTCCCAGGTCTCTCTTGTGTGAAAAAAAATTTTGACTTCAATTTCTGTGAGATTAATCTAAACGATCTCTAT
The DNA here is from genome assembly GCA_017311375.1 of Mytilus coruscus. Classification (NCBI taxonomy): domain Eukaryota; kingdom Metazoa; phylum Mollusca; class Bivalvia; order Mytilida; family Mytilidae; genus Mytilus; species Mytilus coruscus. The sequence goes on along the minus strand of CM029595.1, from coordinate 82,847,314 downwards.
TTGTGTTGTTTATCATATTGCTTTTAAAATACATATGTAGTCATGAACAAAAGTATTTTTCTATTCTGTAGACCCAATTTTTTTCCTTAAACATTTACAGTCTGGGGTTAAAGTTTTAGACATCAATAGCTTTATCAAACATTCTTGGAATTTTAGAACACTCACACAGATCGAAGCTCCTCATGATCAAAAGACAATACTCAGAGCAACATTTCAATATTTTACTGATAGATGGACTTTTTATATGACCGCAAAATATTTGCTTTCATATAATGTTATGACGTTGTCTTTGTTGTCGTCCAAAGACTTTTGGTTTCCAGACAATAACTTGAGTAAAGGGGTACAGATCTCAATGAAATTGCACCACAAGGTTCCATACCGCAATAGGAAGGTTGGGATTGATTTTGTTGGTAATTGTCCTTACTGTTTATGGAATTAGGGGCCAAAAACAAGCATTTTTCTTGTTTCAGGACAATACCTTGTATATAAGTGTATGGATCTCTATGAAGGTTAAACATTTTTGTGAGCGCTCAACCCCTTTTCCTAACCTGGGTCAGTGGTGTAACAGCACAACATAAGAACAAACTATACAAATCAGTTGAAAAAGGCGTTACTCATCAAGATGATAGTGAGACCACATTCATTCTGTGTCAGAAATATGCTATGTAAAATATTTAATCACAATCCAAATTCACAGCTGTATTGCACAATCAATAGAAATTTTATGTAGAGTCATAGTTAAAACCGATACAGCATCAAATCTTATTTTAGAGAAGAAAAAATGTATATGTATAGTTTGAAACTAACCGTTCATTATTAAATATTTTGAATATAGTTTTTAAAGACATTGTATTAGTGACATATGATATTTTGAAAACTGTTCTTTTATCTTTTTGTAAATTTTTTGAAGAACTTCATGGTAGGTTTGTTTGTCATTCTGCATAAATTAATTTTCAGAATGCTATTTATATATGTTATGAAGTGAACCCTTTTAAAAACTTAGGTAATATTGTCCATTAATAAATAAATATATTCTATTTTTGTGTACTTGGATATGCTGAATCGAACTGTGTATTAAAATTTTGGATATTGGACCATAATAGCTGAAGTCCAATTTCAAATTTTTCAGTTCTTTGACCACTTTCATTCTGTGTCAGAAACCTATGCTGTGTCAAATATTAATCACAATCCAAATTCAGACTTGACCCAACTGTTCAGGTGTTCGGCCTCTGTGGTCGTATCAAGCTGAGCCCATTTTCTTTTTAACTTTACATTGAAAATTTTAACATTTTTGTCTCGCCTGCAACGAAGTCGCAGTATACGAGACATGGGTATTGCAATCCAATGGTGGTGGCGGGGATGGCGTTATCTATTTTTTTAAAGCTTTATATTTTCAGAAGGTAGAAGACCTGGATTCTTCATACCTTGTGTGCAGATACATTATGTTAGGAAGTTTCTGTCTGTCAAATGTTCATTGTCCTTGATCTCCTTTTCATGGTTCAGTAACTGCTTGAAAAAGAATTACAGTTTTTTCACTTATTATGAGTAATAGGATAACTATATTTTGGTATATGGGTTCCTTGCAACGTCTACATGTCTGTCAGATAGGGTTCACTTGACCTCGACCTTATTCCATGGATCAGAAATCATGGTAAACGAGGTCAATTTTGTATCTCAGATATTATAAGCAATAGGTCAACTATATTTGGTGTATGGAATGATTGTAAGGTGTACCTGTCAATCTGGCATGGTTTATCTGACCGTGACCTCATTTTCATAGTACATAAAATTGAGAATGGAAATTGGGAATATGTCAGAGACAACAACCCGACCAAAGAGCAGACAATAGCCGAAGGCCACATGTACATTGATAATGTTAAGTTTATGACATACTTGTAGCGAAACCTTCATATTACAAACTTAATACATGAATTCAATGGTAAGTAAAACAGGCGAGATATTTCAGCGTATGCACTATTGTTTGGCTTTTATTGATATATTAACTTATGTGTTTTTTTACACAATTGCGTATTCAGGTAGAAACGACGAGAAACACAAAGGAGGAGTAGCAATAATAATGAACAGAAACATAACAAAGGCAATGATGGAATATGCACCTGTAAACAAAACAATAATGAGAGCTCGCTTCCAAGCAATGCAGGGAAAACTAACCACCATTCAATGCTATGCTCCGACAAATGAGGCAGACGGTGAAGAGATTTCTATCTAGCGCTACAATCTGAGATAGAAAAAGTACCAAAACATGGTGGTACAATAGTGATGAATGATTTAAACGCCAACGTTGGAAATGATAACGAGAATGAAAGGGTGAAGGGGGAAAATACGTCTGTCGCATAATCAACGACAATGGAGAACGCTTAGTAGATTTATGTGGAGTCAATAACTTAGTAATAGGGGTACTATCTTCCCTCATAGAGATATACATAAGCTGACATGGATTTCTTCAAATGGTAGAGACAAGAAGTAAATAGAAATAAAATTGAGAATGGAAATGGGGAATGTGTCAAAGAGACAACAACCCGACCACAGAACAGACAACAACAGAAGGTCACCAATAGGTCTTCAATGCAGCGAGAAATTCCCGCACCCGGAGGCGTCCTTAAGCTGGCCCCTAAACAAATATATATACTAGTGTTATCATCTATGAAAAGATCATTGCAAGATGAAAATGTTATGAGGGAGGCAGATCTTGCTAGTGACCACCATCTAGTAATTTCAAACACCAAACTAAAACTTAAAAAACTTAAAAAGCTATATACCTTATGTAAATGTAAAAAGAAAATTTGATGTTGGCAAATTACAAAACCCAAAAATCCAGCAAGAGTTTAAACTGGAAATAAAAGAACAGGTTTCAGCTTTTAGAAAACCTTATAACTGACGATACAAACACAATATCAGTCAATGATGAATGGCAGCACATACATAGAATCTACACTGAAGCCAGTAAAAAGGTACTAGGATTCAAAAGACAAGTACACAAAGAATGGATAACACCTGAAACTTGGAAATTGATAGACGAAAGAAAAGGCGAACAACAAAATATGTCAAACATGTTCTTATATTGAAGAAAAGCTTAGAACAAAATATACAGAATGCAACTAGAAAGATTGTAACACGTAAGATCAAGAGGGAGTTTATGGAAGATCTAGCAAGAGAAGCAGAAAGTGCAGCTCCAATCAGAGAATAGGACAGATTTACCAAGTAACTAAGTGGTAAAAAGGTAAAATAAACATGCCAATTGAAGACAAAAACAACAATATACTGACAACAGAACGAGAACAATACTTACGATGGAAGGAACATTTTCAAGAAGTTCTTAACCGAAAAAATCCGGATCAACTAGCAATTATTCCTGAAGCACCCATGGACCTAGAAATAGATACAGATCCACCTTCAAACAAGAAATACAGAAAGCCATTAAAAGCTTGAAAAACTAAAAGGCACATGACACAGACCAAATAAATGCAGAACTTTTTAAGATAGACCCAGTGCTAGCAGCGGATAACTCACACCTAGTTTTCAAAAAATATGAGCACAAGATGTTATTCTTAACAGTTGGTATGAAGGAAACATCATAACAATTCCCAAATCAGGAGACTTAACTAACTACAACAACTGGAGAGGAATCACCTTACTTTCCATTCCAAGTAAGGTCTTTTGCATTATTCTAATATCAAGATTTATAGAAGCCGTGGATAAGAAACTACGATAAGAACAAGCTGTTGTCAGAAAAGGTAGAGGTTGCATGGACCACAAATTTGTCCTACGAAACATCTTAAAACAGTGTTGTGAGTGGCAAAGAAAATTGCTTGTGAATTTTGTAGATTTCGAAAAAGCCTTTGATAGCTTACACAGGGAAAGTCTATGGGAAATTTTGAGAATCTATGGAATACCAAGTAAGATAGTGCAACTCATCAAGCAGTTTTATACAAACTTCTCATGTACCATCAACCCTGAAGCTTACACTAGTTTCCTTGTAAAATCTGCAGTAAGACAATGGTATGTATGTCATCTTTGCTTTTTATAATTGCCATTAATTGGGTTATGAGAACTACCCTAGCAGAAAGTAACACCGGACTGAGATGGACACAATGTACCACGCTTGATGATACAGACTATGCTGATGATTTAGCACTTTTATCACATACTGAAGACCATATGCAGGAAAAGACCAGAAGCTAGAAGAAAATGCTAGAATGATTGGACCTAAGACCAATGTCAAGAAGACAAAGTTAATGTACCTCAACACAGAAAGACTGCCTGTCATATTTGTGGAAGGGACGCAACTGGATACAGTAGACTCATTTATATAATTACATAGTAATTTGTATAGCGACAGAAAGTGGTACTGAAAGAGATATAAAGGTCAGAATAGGAAAAGCTAGATCAGCATCCATTAGGTAGGCAACATCTGGAAAACAAGTCTTTTCAAGAAGACCAAGCTTAGACTATAACAGCTGTTTACTATCTGTGCATTATCCTATTTGGCTCAGAGTGCTGGAGAATGACTGAAAAGACATCAACAGACTCTCCAATTTCTAAAACACCTCTCCAAGGAAGATGATGAAAATATTCTGGCCAAATAAAATCTCCAACAAAGACCTACATGAGATCACAAACACCAATGACATGGAAACGTTGTTGATACAAAAGAGATGGATGCTTGGTCATGTTCTATGCAAACCATCTGAAGACATGGCCAAGGTAGCCCACAGATAGACACCAGAAGGTAAAAGAAAAGGAGGAAGACCAAAATCAACGTGGAGGCGCACAATAGAAAATGATATAAAGGAAAGAGAATATACCTGGGGCCAGCGGAAATAAAAGCAAACAACAGAGAAGAGTGAACAAAGAATAGAGAAAAATGGCTTGCTAAGGTATATAGAATAGAGAATAATGGGTAAAATAGATTAATAATAGAGAAAAACGGAATATAAAGTTTAAAGAATAAAAAAAGACCCCCCTCCCCCCTTCATCCAGACCTTCCTACAATTGCAGGTTGAAAAAAAGTATGGTACTTTTTGCTATACAGTTTGTTAGCATGTTTTCATTTAGTCAAGAAGTATAATACAAAGGACAGTCATTTGCAGACATTGGGTATTTGTACAAAGAAGAAGATGTAGTATGATTGCCAATGATACACCAACTATCCACCAGAACCAAATGGCGTGGATGTAATCAATGATGGCTAAAAACCCTTCTTACATATAAACATATATAGACGATCCGATTTGTCTAGTCACGCCATACTGGCTCACAACCTTTAAAACGAAACTCACGCAGATCCAAGTACTAGACAAATCGGGCTCTTTATAAAAAAAGACTACCGGTATTCGAACCGTGTATGGAGACAAGTCGGACAGTCTAGATATTGAAGACAACTCGGATAGTTCTATGGACACAAATGGGACCTTTAATAGACATAATTCAGTCCGTTCAGTCTTCAACAATGAGAAAAACAAAAGGCATGATAAAATGTGAATCAATTATAACTACAAAACCAGATAACTGATTTATGCTTAACCAATATATCAAAATTAAATATTGCAGTCAGAAACCACTAATTTATATATTCTTGACATATGCCAGGCATATAAAGAATGTGGTAACATAACCTTTCTCCTGGTCAGAGACAGTGGTGTAATAGCTATACAAAGTATAAAAATCAGTTGGAAAGGGTTTGATTTGATGACATGTAGCACAAATCAACTAACAAAAAGACAAAAGAAACAAAGCAATAATCTTACAGCCGATTCCAACGAGTGTGTAGCTAAAGGTAGAATCTTTGGTTAGCTTCCTTGCTAGCTCAACCATGAAATCATTATTAGGTAAGGTACATCCAGCCTTTGGGTGGAGTCAATAGTTAAGCAGAGAACCAATCAGAATTAAGTGACAGAATATAAACATTGTAAAACTAGTTTTACAAGTCAGTTTAAAAATAAGTTTTCAGTCTGAATTTAAAATTTAATGATAATTCTAAGCTCATTCACAAGCATGTTGTGGGTGTGTTTGATTTGCCAATTTTATTTTGATAAATGGTGAAAAGTTAACTGAAAGCTGAAATTCCTAAAATATTTTCTTCTTCCTCAGACATTACAAATAATATATTTTACCTGTCTGTTGAATTTGTTACATCAAGTTAATAAAATGTAGTTGGATATGATTGACAAGTGCTGACGGTATTCACTTTTACACATACACATATGTTTACAATACACCTGGACAGGTAAAAAAGATTGGAAGGTGTTCAAAAGTACATATGACCTTATCATCCAATCTAGGTCAGATTAAATCTAACTGAAGTAGAGACATAAAAATTGGTCTTCATGGCTGCATTATTTATCTAAAACTGATAAGTAAGGTAATGTTAACAAACCAAGTGGATGTCCATAAACTCTGCAATATTTTCAATTCTAAACTGCTGCTTGCCGTGTTTTTTTTGTTGTTGCATTTTTAACTAAATATAAGTACTACAACCGTGCATGATATTAAGTAGTATGATAATTTTTCTTTTCTGTGTGAATATAAAAGATTTTAGTTCTAAAAATAAGCATATATAAAGAAAATACATAACAATGTTATATGCGTGGGGATTACACCAAAAGACATTAATTAACTAAACTGCCTATTCACGGCGTAAATATTTAAAAAAAAAACGTCACTGCGCTTCTGATTTATTGTAATAAAAAGATTTTTTGATTCAATCAAAGACTAAGAAATGAAATTTCATTTGCAAAGTAGTCTAGGTAAACCTTTGTATGAAACATACTTATATTATAAATAATAAACAGGCCATTGTTACAAATGTTTTCATTGGATGATAAAATAGTGCTTTGCTCCTCCCAACTTTAAGGTAATAATCATTTCATGGTTGAGCTAGCAAGGAAGCTAACCAAAGATTCTACCTTCAGCTACACACTCGTTGGAATCTGCTGTAAAGACTGGCATTTATTAAATGCTATAGTTGAAAGCTCAATAAAACTAACAAATAGATCATGTTTACCAGATTTAAATTTCAATCAGTGCACATCCAATGGAATTGGTGTAAATACGTCATAAACAGCACGAGAAAGTCAAAATATAAGTATCGACATGATAGGCTAATAAGTGTTCATAACTGTATAGTAATGCATATTCACATTATATAGTTTTGCTTTGATTTTATTATTGAAAACAAAATCAATGAAAAGAAGTACAGCACTTGCTTCTTATATAACATAGAATCGGGTCATTTTGTTTTCATCTGAAACTACATGATATTTCTTCAAAAGATAAAGTTCATTACACCCTATTGTAACAAAAATTACTTTTTCTCGCATCTTTTAATTAATACAGCTTGAGTGCCCTCACACAGAGTATACTTGTTTAATTAAGTTACTAAATTTATCTTTTATGTGTTTTAAACAATGACAAGATATATGATTTCTTAAACAATTTTCCCAATGATGATGGTGTCAGTTTATCTATTGTGTTATATCATGTTGAAAGTTATTTATTTCAAGGACTTCATTTGTATTTATGTCAACTACATTGTCCAATCAAATCTTGATATAATGTATACATGTCTTAGCTCGAGAAAAATATCCTTACTAACTTTGGAAAGCACTTGAGCTCTAACTGAGGCGAGAACAGGTTTGTTGTTTATATACTTAATATAGTACTATGATGACTTACTAGATTTTGTGAGTTAGACGAATCTACTTTTGAAACGATCAAATGCTTTTAATATATTATTTTAAAATAGTCTGACATTTATTTTGAAATGATTTTGCTAGCTCCTTCCTCAATGAACTTAATTCTTAAGGCATAATTAAGGTCAAGGAACGGTAAATGAGTTATGTCGCAGATTTGTGTAAAACTTTGGATACAACATTGGCACTTTGAACTATAACTAAAATTTGAAAAATGCATTTATCTCTTTTATTTTTCTGAAATATTATTGAATGCATTCTTTCAAATGAATGTACATTTGTAAAGAAAGCACACGGATCTGGCAAAAAACGATCTTAAATTTGTCTTTAAAATCGTCAAATCTCCAATTATATCATTCTAAGATCATTACCTTTATCTATATAAGAACAAATTCAGAACTGCCTAATGTGAAAATCTTTTGTTAATATTTGATTAATATATTCTTTTAATAAGCTGGCGTCAGTAGCATTTAGTACTCGTGTCATTTCTCTTTGTCCCGAACGAATATATCATTGTAGAATGTTGTTTTCTTTTGTTTTTTCCGCGTTTTTCAAGTTTTTTTGTGTGTTTTTTTTAATTATTATTCAGGGTTCAGTTAAATTGAAAATAACACACGGTTTTGTTAATTATAAGGTTTATCCAGCTAATCTAGGGACAAGAACGCAAAGGGAGATTTATAATACTACACACTCTTCTTTGAAAGAAAATGTTTGATTAAGAACCAACAGTTTTACTTTATCACATCATGGTACCTGTCTTTCAAAATAAAATCAAATTCAAGATCATTTATGTTTCCTTTATTGTACAAATTTACCTGACCAGACGTATCGATCAGATAAATATCATTACACAAAAAAGCTTTATTCTAATCAATCGTCACGTGGTCATCTAACAGAATACCGGCCAAATAACTCGTGAGTAGTCTACTTAGTATATTGTTCAAATTATTTTAAGTGTAACCATATAACGCATGTGAAATCAGATATTCGGTGTTTGCATGGTAGTAAGCGGTCTTTATTATAATAATTGACGGGTTTATTTTATTAATACAGTTTTAATTCAAATGCATTCAAAATTATTATATCAGTGCTGGCAAAAGAAGTCTTTATCATTATAATCATTCAGTTCATCTTAATTCAAAACTAAAGTTGCTTATTGTTCGGAAACATGTTACAATAATAGAATTGTGGTTGGTAAAAATAGAGAAAAATCATTTCCTCCTTAATTTTACTAGACAAGAACGCCAATCACTTTAAAGGGACATTAGCTGTCAAATTCGTGTTCACCGATTTGACTCAAATTCTCATAATCGACTTTTTTAACATACTAAAGCGAATATCCAAATTATAAAAAGTCTTAAATAAATAATTTACGATGCATAGACTCGATAATATGTATCAGCATTTCGTGTGTATTTTAGTCTAGACGCCATCTAATTAACCTTCGATATAACCTCCGAAGACTGCCGAAGGTCATATAACTCGATATAAACATAAATATAGATATAAATAGATAGCGAACTCGTGCAATTGGATTTTTCTAGGTCTGTTTGATTTCATATTGTAAGGTTTTCATATTGTTGGGTTAAAAAAAATGCTAATCATTGTTTTTAGCTGTATAAGAATGAGCTTTTGTGGATCGAATCAGTCAACCAAATGGTTTACCCTTGTTTCACTTTCAATGTTGACATTCTTTTCCTTTAAATTGCTGAACACGCCTGGTTCATGCGTAACCCATCTCTAGCTAAGGGGTTAAATAGAAGTTCACATTAGTACGGATTCAATGAGGTCGAATTATTCACTTGCAAGTGATTAATTCATCAGCAAAGTTTCTTATCATATTTTGACAAAGTTGAACCATACTGGCTGCTAAATGAGAATCATTATTTCACTATTTCACTTTCATTAATGATTGAACCAACAAAAATCGTATTTTAATGTTTTTTTAAATCTCGTAACTTATGCCCCTTTAAATGACTTTCCTTGAATATACAAAAAACGTTGGCTAATATGCAAGTAATAGAGAAGGTAGTGTATTTCCTAGTTAAAATTATTCATTATGAACAACTGCGGAGAACTGACTTGTGTTGCGTGGTGGTGAATGAGGACACCTTTTTTTGTATTGAAATGTTAATTCACATACTTTTCGATGGCTCATCCCCAATGAAGGGTTGTTAACAGGAGAAATTATAAATAACCGAAGAATAGCATTGACTGCATTTGAGATTGTCTTTGTATACATGGTTAAAACTAAAGCATTGGTTCCATTCTTATTTCCAATATGTACCAAATGTACATATAAGTCTAGGTTTTTGTACTTTCAAGACATTTATAATTTAATCTAAAGGATTTGTATGGATCAAGAGACTTTTTGAATTAATAATAGACAGGAAAATGATGTTACAGTGTTCTAACAGTGTTAATAGTTTTCTTATTTTCACGTAATATCTGAAAACTATAATCTATAAGTAAAACCTTTAAACAACAAATTGTATCAACATTACAAAATGTGCAACCAGAGGCTCCCAAAATCACGAATCGCTCATCTGGTAAACATATCCCATGTTGATATTTATTTTTTGCCTTTATAATATCAGTTATATTTGTTTAACTGATTGGAATAGAGGTATAAATCAATATTAAAAAGGCATTTCTTTACTGGCTCTTAGGTGGCTCTTATTACACATACTTCTGATCTGTTAAAGTTTCTGCAAACAAAGCAAAAATTGGATACACTTCGTCTTTTAAGGGTAAAACTCATATAAGGGGTCAATTAAATATTTAAGCCATGATGACTGATTTTTAGATCGTATTTTGACAATTAAAAGATTTTCTTTATCTCCTATAGTTGCCATAAAAACGCAAAAAGGGTAAGAATTCCGATAGAAAGGTCAATTGATGATTTCTCCATGTTTGACTGATTTGTAGTTTCATTTTCTGTTAAAATATTCTTTCTTTCTATTACAGTTTTCAAGTTGATAACCAAAAACTTCAAAAGCTAAATATTGAGCTTTCTCCGGCAATTACTCAAAAATGAGTTGTTGAATTTTTCCTTCAACAAACATGGTTGTCGTTGCTTAAAATAGAACAAAGGGTAGAATGCAGTTATTGGATCATATCTCATAAACTAAAGCAATTAGAGCAAAATTGACAAATGGGTAAAAAAATCAACATGTCAATGTCTATATCCTTTGGAATTTTCAGAAACAAATGAACAACCTACATTTGAGATTTTTGCATAAACTATAGTAGATAGAGAGAATCTTTCAATAGTTATCATGCTTAGCAAAATAATATTTACAAATAAGTCAACTGGAAAAAAATCGTTAATTTACCCTATATAAGAGTTGTTGCCCTGGAAAGTTGTTTTTACCCTTTTTTGGTTTTTAAATAAAGAATGAGTCGTGCTGGGAAGCTTGAAAGATTTTGAAAATTAGATTTAACCCGAATGCTTTCAAAAATCTGTATCTTAAATGATGGTTGAAAAAAAAGTTGTTTGATGAAAAGAAAAAAATGATGGCGAAGAAAGTGAAAAGTAAGTATCGAATTGCCTTTGGTTTACCTAGTCCAAATGGACTTGTGATTTATTTCTATCGCATGGTCGTCCGTCGTACATTCTACGAGATTTTGTCAGAACTATACTATCGTATCTCACCTCCCGTTGAATTATAATGTAGGGGACACTGGAAGTTCGGAGAAAAATATTGCTAAAACGTTGTATCTCCACCACTTTTCAAATGTTTTACTCTAAAATATGTTAATTAAAACTATCTTTTATTACTTTGTTTAATATTTTTAAATAGTTTGAACTCAATTAAACAATTATTTGTAGAAAATCAAGCATTATAGAATTGGAGCGTATTACATAATTCTAAAGTCCAATGGTCTTTCAGAAAAATAGGAAAACTCATTTCGGAAATATTGACCCTGAAATGTACAATTTGTAGCAAAAAGAAAAACCGAACTCCAAGGTTCAAATTCAAAAAGGGGAAGTCCCTAAAAACTGAAAAAAATCAAATGTTATCAACCAACGGAACGAATGAAAACAACATTCATATTCCAGACTTGGTACAGGCATTTTCCAAAGAAAATGGTGGGTTAAACCTAATTGCAGTTTTGTTTTAAATTTTATCTTCAAAACTGTTATAAATAGATAGAAGGTTAAAATGTTAAAAAATGACCAAACCCCTAAAACATACATATTCGTCAAGATGTAAAAAATCATGAATTGATTCCTTATAGGAGTTATTACTTGAATGATGACTTTTGACGATTTTTGTCATTTTTGGAGAAATAGATACAGTATACAGAGTTTTTATATAGTAAAACTACGATCCTTTAACAAGTCAACATGACCTTATTACCCATTTCTGCGTTTTTGCAAAATTATAATCTATAGAGACCCACTCAAAATAGCAAAACGTTCAACACAATAAGATCTATAAAATGGCAATGGCTGAAATCGTCATTCAACTCCTTATAGAGGCATTGCCCTTGTGTATCCTCTTTTTGGCTATTATCTTGAAAACCATATTGAAAGGATTATTTGAACAGCATATAGGATCGGCTTGACAATATCTACACGAAAGACAACAAAATCAACATTGGACTCCTTATTGGAGTAATTGCCCTTGAATGGCTATGCTATCCACTGCTTTGCGTTTTTACGTAGACTATAGAAGATAGAAAGAAACTGTAAACCAAAAATAAATAGTAAAAATAGCTCTAACAATAAGTAAAAGAGACCAAAATTGTTAGTCGACTAGTTACTTGAGTTAATGTACTAACTTGATGATTTTTGACAATTATTGTGCATTTACCAGAATCTTGAAGCTATATTATGCATACACTAAAATTTTAGATAGCAAAATTAATCACCAACACAAGATGTACAAATAAGTAAAAAAAAAATGAAATAGTCAGTCGACTCCTTACAGGAGTTGGTATCCCTAAATCACAATTTAACCCATTTTCTTCATTTTTGCTTTTTATCGTTAGAACTATTATGGATATACAGAAATGAGTCCAGCAAACATTATCAGCAAGATAAATTTCTGTCCACAATGTTTTAGTTCAACTAACACATTTTTATTCATTTTTATCATATATATTTATTTACAAAAATGCCAGGTGAGTGACCATTGTAACTTTTTTGTCTCTCCGAACTACAGAAATAACTACTGATGTTAAAAATATTTTGATAGTTCTAAACATTTAACTAGTACATTTCACCAAATATATTAAAATTTGTTTTCCATATACATGTTCATATTTACATTCAACTGTTATTAAATAATTAGAAACTCATCCATTTTGACAAACATGTGATCGAAATTTGCCTCATTTCCTTTAATTTTTTTCTCTACTTCCTTTTCTTAGCTTTATTTTAAAACTCTATTGTTTCATTGTTCCTGGTAACACTGACTTAAATTACGTTACGCGTATTTAAAATTTCGATCTACATTTTGAATGATCAATTTATAGAGCAACTTTATTATAAATGATGGTACACAAATTAATATCTATTAAACTGTATGTGATATTTTACCAATTAACTTGTCTTTTAAAAAAAATTAGTTTTAGACTTTGTTTTAATCAGTCATTTATAACTCGCTCATCATTAATGTATTAAGTTTTTTGCTTTTAGATAAAGAACAGCCAAATTAGGTATGCTAATAAGAAAGAGTATTGAATAGTTATTTGAATTTCTATATAATCATCAGAATTTATTCCTGGTAGATTACCTGATGCATTCAAAGATACGAAGTTTGTGTTTGTGTGCGCCAGAAGCGCGTTTCTTCTACACAAGTACTCAGTGATGTTCGAAACAAAACAATTGTGTCGACTAAATCAACTATCTTAATATAGAAATCAGAACACAACCATACTGTTTAACGTTTACTCCATATATATTTCTGAGTGCTAAGGCTACGTGACGCACTGACGTCAACCCTAGATACAATAGGTAAAACGCGACGTCGTTACTCCCGCGGTGTTCTCAAATTCTCTGGGACGCGAAAAGTAAATATCGAAATTAAATTACAATAAAGTAAAAATGAATGAAAATTACTGTCTCTCAAAATTAAAAACTTAAACTTTATAACTTTAGCACAGTCACTAACCTTCCGATTCGTTATCTTTGAATTAAATTTCGTACAAAAACTCAGAGAGTTTTTTTTAGCTCGCAACTTTTCACATAGTCAATTAGATATTTTGAAAGTAAGGCAATACATCAAGCAGTTTCGTAACAGTCCATAATAAGGCACAACAGTTCATTAGATACGTATCATTCAGTCCATCTTTAAATATTTTCTCTGTCGGTTCTGCTTCATCAACTCTCTCAATAAATCCGCGACGTTCCTGTTCATTTATAATTTCTTCCAAGTCAAATTCCTCTGATTTTTTCGAAACCAGTACGTTAAAGATACTAGATGTCGTAGACGAACTTACCCTACCCGGTTATAAGGGTCCTAATAGTAAGTATCCAAGTTTTGACTTAACCGTGATCAGTCAATCTCTTCGTATTTCTTCCGTCTTAAATAAAGTCCCAATAGTAGTCGGCACCAAGTAGTAACGAAATCTCAAAAGAATCGTCTCTGGTAACTGGGTGCGCAAGTCTTAATCCTTTAAGAGAATCCATATTTCGGTTAACGTACCGCATATGATTATGTATTGAAACTGCTATAGTAGGAACAATAAGAACTTCAGTCGGAAGTTTATAACTATTTTCTGTTTCGACATGTACAGTGGTTTTGCGTAGTTCTCTTGTGCTTGTGGTGTCCTTTCCAAACGCTGATTAGTAGACAACTTCATCTCCTTCAGTTTTCAAATAATTTCTTTGCTAGATCATCTGTTAAAAGTTATCTTTGTGCACCCTTATCAAATATAACATTAATGTCCATACATAGATTACCTGACCACACAGAAACTTCAGCCGTTTTCAGTAGAACATTTGTATGCGTCTGTGTCGATGAATGCAAACTTTTCGTATCTTCTTCGATTTCGGTTTCATTATTAAGATTAACGGATGTAGATTGGTTCTGACTTCGGTTGTCCAGTGTATCGGCGTTGCGTGCAATGAATGCTGAAATTTTCCTGTTGCCATGGTTACTCACACTACATAAGCTTGAATGATGTCTCTTGTTAAAGTGACGACACGTTCGTTTCGATTTACACTCTCTAGCATGATGACTTCCTAAGCAGTTAAAACATAAATGATCACGTTTTACGATAGACATGCGGGCTTTGTGATCACTAACATTGGTACAGTGTGCTGGTGCATGTATCTCTTTACAAAAAACACATGGTCTTTTCGTAATATTCCGGCGTGGCTCTTCGCGTTGTGTGCTGTGTTTTCTAGCGGAGATTGTGTTCCTGGGTGAAATGTACATGTAATTGTAGTTGCGAATGGATGGTCTAAAGACTCAATATATGTACCTGTATTTTGTCCCGCCTCCATAATTTGGATTTCATTTAGGTGCTCCTTCTCAAACCTCCAGCTCGACGTCCGTCTTCTCTGGCTAAGTGTTGTCTGATTTCGCTTGGTAACTTTTTCATGATAATTGGTACCAGTAAAGTTCCATGTGACGTCTCAGGTTGTCCGTGCGAATCTAAACCTCTTACGTAAGCTTCACATTGGTCATAAAATCATCTTTAGCTTGACAAGGTGTATCGTAGTTGTGCGATATCTAAAAGTGCTTGTAAGTAGGCTTCCGTAATTCTATGTGTTTGTCCGAATCGTTCCTTAAGTACATTCATAGCCTCCATGTAATTTCCATTTGTGAGCGCAAATCCAGTTATCGTATTCAATGCAACGCTTTAATAAAAGCTTTATACAACACAATATATTGAAGGTTATATAAACGATATTAGTCAAGAAATTAATAAGGCCTACATGTACATAGATTGGAATTTGAGGGATCTTTTTTCACCAGCTCATAACAATCATTTCACACGTGTCATCATTACAAAGAGAACTAACTGTCTCATCATGGAATATCCGTGGTCTTGGGGATAAATACACTGACGATTTATTTATTGATAATATCAAATCTGATATAAATGTTATATTAGAAACATGGAAAGGAGAGAACGCTGAAACTCAAATTCAGAATTTTGTTTCTATTTCAAAGCGTAGAAAAAAAAATCTAAAAGACACAGCGGCGGCATAATGATATACATTAAAAAAGATATTTTCAAGGGAATAAATAATTTATCTAAACATCTACATCTCCAAATAGAATATGGCTTAAAGTAGATAAGTCCTTCTAATGATTTGAGAAAGATTTATTTTTATATGCTGTTTATATTCCCCCTTATAATTCTTCTCATTTAGATGATGATTTTCAGAACTTAGAAAATGAAATAGTTAAATTTTCAGTTAAAGATGAAATTGCATTGATAGGTGACTTTAATGCTAGAGTAAGTGCTCACACAGATTTTGTCAATCACGAATCATATGACACCCATGTTTTACAAGATATTCTACCACCCAACTATGATGATGATATATTTGTAGAAAGAAATAGTCAAGACCAAACTTTAAATTGTCATGGAAAATCACCTTAATAATATGTGTATATCCTCAAGACTACGGATACTAAATGGCCGATTTATAGGTGACTCCTTGGGTTATTTTACTTGTTATACTTTTAATGGTTTTAGTACTGTTGATTATGGTCTTGTTAGCAAGGACTACCTGTTCTCAGTGAAATTTGTTTGTACTAAAAGTCCTAATTACCTCTCTGACCATGTTCAGATTTATTTTGTTTTAAAATGTAAGTTTATTTTGTTTTAAAATGTAAGTTTATTTTGTTTTAAAATGTAAGTTTCTCATAAAATTGAAAAGACCAACTCGTTGTTAAAAAGATTGTACAAGCTACAAATGGATGCCAGAGTCTAAAGAAAAAAATATAAAACATTGTCATCTAAGGAAGGGATAAATATGATTGTAGACTTCGAGCAAAAAGATTTTGAAATCAGTGAGTCAGGTTTAAATTCAGCATCTGACAACCTCCGAATCAAATTTGATAGTATATCAAAAGATGCCCGCTTAAGAAAAAGTCCAATTCATTATAAAAAAAAAAAAAAAGAAAATTAAAAAACCTTGGTCTGACGGTGAAATTAGAAACTTAAAATCAAAAATAAATTTTCTTGGGAATCAATTGAAATCTAAGCCATTTGATAAAACATTAAGAAACAATTATTTTATAACAGCTAAAGATTTGAAGAAGTGTGCTTAAAGAAAAAAAAAACCAGTTCAGACAAAATTTTATAAAAAATGTTAGACGCTAAAAGTGAAAACCCACAAGAATTTTGGAAATTGTTGAAAGAAGCTTATAGTTATACCCATACTAACATCAATACATCAAGCAACGATAATTTTCAATCCAAAAATCTAATGAAACACTTCCAATCTCAGGGCGACTGGAAAGAACGTGAAAATAAAACACATATAGAAGATATTGAAAATTTCCTATCAGATGTAAATAATTACAAAGATAATGGTATAAATGATAAGCCTATAAAAATAGGTAAAACGAGTAATTAAGTCTCTTAAAGTTTGTTAATCATGTGGTCCTGATCTCATATTAAATAAAATAATAAAAACAAGTTGTCCTGTTATTGTTAAGTCTGTTACTATACTTATTAATTTAATATTTTCATCAGGATTTTATCCTGATGAACTTGGCTTAACTCATATATATAGTCCCTTTATTTAAGGGTGGTGATCCACTTGTCCCAAATAATTATAGAGGTATTTCACTCTTAAATGATGTAGCAAAAATATTTACTTACTTACTTACTTACTTACTGCCAGGTATGCCATTGGCATGTAGGGCAGCAACAAAGGTTCTCCATTTCTGTCTGTCTTTGGCCATCTTTTCCACTGTTCCCCATGTGTTATTCATGGTCTTCAGTTCTCCTTCTACAGTACGTCTCCATGTGTTTTTGTCTTCCTCGCTTGTGCCTTCCTTCTGGAGTCCAATGTAATGCCGTTCTAGTGATTGAATTTCTATCTCTTCTTATCACATGCCCAATCCATTTCCAACGCCTTCTCATTAATATTGTACCCATGCTATCTTGATGACACTGTCTTAGAAGATCTTCATTGGATATTTTGTTTGGCCAGAAAATGCGCAGGATTCTTCTTAATGTTTTGGTATGAAAAACTGACAGTTTGTTTAGATCGACTTCTGTCATCCTCCAGCATTCTGATCCGTATAACAGAGAAGATAATACACAACTCTGGTACAGTTTTAGTTTGGTCCGCTTACTGTACTGTGATGATTTCCATACATTGTTTAGTGATCTGAATATATTTCTGGCTTTATTTAATCTGTTCATGATGTCATTTCCAGCACCTCCATCGTTTCTTTTTGTACTTCCTAGGTATGTAAATGTTTCTGTGATAGGAAGATCTTTTCCATCTACTAAGATAGGAGTTGGGTTATTGATGTTAAGGGTCGTGACTTCTTTTTTCGTTTGGCTGATCTTAAGTCCAACTTGACTGGCAAAAGTATTAAGGCGGTTGGTCTTCTCTTGTAAATGGCGGTGGGTACGTGATAAAAGAGCCAGATCATCAGCAAAATCAAGATCTTCTAATGTTGATGAAATGTTCCATCTTATTTCTCTTGGAGGATCTTCTGTTGTTTTTCTCATTACCCAGTCTATGACCAAATTGAAAAGAAGAGCAGACATCACACATCCTTGTCTAACTCCTGTTTTTACCTCAAACCAGATGTTGCTATGCCCTACACTGCAAGTGAAATTGTTGTAGAAACTTTTGATCAGCTCGATTATTTCTTTTGGAATTCCATATGCTCTAAGTATTCGCCACAAGCTCTTTCTGTTGATACTGTCAAAAGCCTTCTGGAAATCCACAAAGTTGATGTAAAGCTGCCTTTGCCATTCTGTACATTGTTCGATGATGTTACGTAAAGCAAAGATTTGATCAATGCATCCTCTACCTTTACGAAATCCTGCTTGCTCCTCTCTTGGCTGTTTATCAACTGCATCTATTATTCTTTGGATAATAATTTTGGCCATGATTTTACTTGGAATTGGCAAGAGGGATATACCTCGCCAGTGTTGTTGCAGTCACTTAGAACTCCCTTCTTTGCTAACTTTATTATTGTGCCTTTTGTCCAATCGACAGGTATTATTTTTCCTTTCATATTGATGTAAATAGTGATAGTGAATTTCAGCTGCAAGTTCTGGGTCGGCTTTGAAAAGTTCTGCATTCAGATTGTCCTGCCCTGGTGATTTTCCATTTTTTAACGATCTTATTGCTGTTATTATTTCCTGTCTGTCTGGTAAGTTGATATTTATTTCCAAATCCTGAACTGCCTCAGTTAGTATTGCTTCGTCATCTGGAGGTGGTCTGTTAAGTACTTCTTTAGTGTTCTGCCCATCTGGCTTTTTGCTCTTCTTCTGTTGTCAATAGCCTTCCATTTTTGTCTTTTATATGGACATCATTATTGCTACGAAATTTGCCACAGATTTCTCTTGTTATCATGTAAATTTTTCCCTGTTCACCCTTTTCTGCTGCTTCTTCAGCTTGTTTAGCAAGGTCTTCCATATGAGCTCTTTTGTCTGCTCTAGCCAATCGCTTAACATTTTTGTCTAGTATTCTGTAGCTTGCTTTGTGTCTTTCTTGTAGCCTTTCAGATTTTGTGTCTAGTATCTTCTTGTTCATATGACGTCTTTCTTCTATAACCTTCCAAGTACCTGGTGTTATCCATTTCTTCATCTTTTTACCATGTTTAAAACCCGGACAGTCCTCGCTAGTTGTTTCGTATATTGTTCTTATTTGATCCCATTTTGAGTTGACTTCTGTTGTTTCTGCTGGGATCATGTCAGGATTATCTGTCAAAGCTTGAAACTTATTCTTCAATTGAAGGATGAATGCATTCTTTACTTTATGATCTTGTAATTTTCAATATTATAACGTGTAGGGACAAATGTTTTACGTCCTGTACTTCTCAATTTCATCTTAAGATTTGCAGTAACAAGGTGATGGTCACTACCAACATCTGCTTCCCTCTTAACTTTAACATCTAGTAATGAACGTCTCCAAGTACCATTTATCATAAGGTGGTCAAATCTGATTCTTATCCCTTCCATTCGGAGAACACCATGTTAATTTATGTATATCTTGATGTGGAAAGAGTGTTCCTCCTACTACCAGGTTGTAAGCTGCACATAATTCTACTAGTCTTTCTCCAAAATCATTTATAGTATCACATCCATGTTTACCTAATATTCTGTCCATATCTGTGCTGTTGTTTCCCACTTTGGCAGTCAAATCATCCATCACCACCAGAAGATCATGGAGTGGTACCAATCTCACTTCTGCTTGAAGTTGTTCGTAAAAGTTGTCTTTCACAGCCTCATCACTGTCATTTGTTGGTGCATAGCACTGTACAATAGTCATGTTGGTGCGCACTCCTTTCAGTTTTGCTATTATCAATCTACTATTAACAGGTTTCCATTCAATAAGTACCTTCTCAGTGCCTTTCTTGAGGATGATGGCTACTCCTTCAAAATGATGGTTGTCATCTCTGCCTGAGCAAAGAACTGTTCTCCTGTGTCTGTCCTTATTTTACCAGAACCTGTCCATCTACTTTCACTAACTCCCAAAAAATATTTAATACAGTATTAAATGAAAGGGTAATGATTTATATGGAAGACAAATTCAGTGAATTTCAATTTGGTTTTCGACCTAAAATGAGGACAACTGACAGTTTGTTTGTACTAAAAACTTTAATAAATAAATACATACATCTTGTAAAGAGACAAATTTATGCATGCTTCATTGACTTGCGCAAAGCTTTTGATTCTGTGTGGCGTAAAGCTTTATTTTTTAAGATTTTGTCTTCAGGAGTCGGCAATAAGATGATTAATATGATTAAATGTATGTATTCTAAGACAATGTCAGCACTGCAAATTAACAATTGTTGTACTTCTTTGGTATAAACCGAGCAAGGGGATTCTTCAAGCCCTACCCTTTTTAACATATATATAAATGATGTTCCAAAGTTATTCTCAGGAAATGATTGTCACCCGCTAACTTTAGAAAGTTCTGTTATTGGAAGTATCAAAAGAAGGTCTTCAGGAAAGCTTAGATAAATTTTCTTCTTACTGTGATAAATGGCAATTTACTGTTAATTGTAAAAAAGACTAAGACTATGGTTATTGGTCATCGTCATAAAAAGACGCAAAATACGAAATTTAATTACAAGCACACTGTTTTAGAATCAGTAAATGAATTTAAATTCATAGGCAACTTGCTCTCACAAAATGGAAACTTATTGTCATCTGCTGAAGCACTTTCGAAAAAAACTCTCAAAGTCATGTACTCTATCAAAAGCTATACAAGTGATCTGAACGAATTACCAGCAAATTTATGTGTTCATTTATTTGATTCTTTGGTTCGTCCTATTCTTACATATAATTGTGAAATTTGGTATATGGATGTGTACAAATTATACTATATTGCAATTGCTTGAGCCAGAAAAATAATTCTCCTTTGGATAAACTCAATTTCATAGATAAGAGTCCCCCTGAAAAAATTCACAATAAGTTTTGTAAATTTACACTTGGAATAAAGAAATGTGCTAGTAACATTGCCTCTAGATCTGAATTAGGAAGATTCCCCCTTTATTGTTTCATTGCCACGCAGTCACTTTTGTATGAAGACCGACTTTTGAGTGAAAACTCAACTGATTTACTCAAAGAGTGTTACTCTCTTTCAAAGTCGCTTCATGATCAAGGTATATACTCATGGTACTCATATGTGAATCATATTAGGTCCGACAATAATATTAGCAAACCCAAAGATGAAACTAAAAACAAAAACAGAGCCTGTAAGAATTTTAGTAAAAAATACTATAAAAATGAACTTCAGCAAAGATATAAAGAAATATATGACAATAAGATATCATCTCTTGACCAAAATATACAAGAATTTTATTTGACATACCCTAATCTTGATACAAGAGAACTTATATGCAAATTTAGAATTAATGATCATTCCCTCGCTATTGAAACTGGAAGATACAAAAATAGTCCATGCCCTCAAAGACTTTGTAATAAGTGCAAAGTTCTGGATGATGAATCCCATTTCTTTTTATGATGTAAAATAAATAATGATTTAAGACATGTCTTATTTAACGGTTTAAAAACTCAATACAGAGATTTTTCTGATAATAAAATGAAATATATTCTAAATCCAACCACTAGTCAGCAAGTGAAATCTTTAGGCTCCTTTATTAAACAGTCTATGGAACTGAGGACAGGGGGCACTTGATGTCATTTGTTGTGTTATGTGTTTAATATTTTGTTTTATTTTTATGTAAATGTAAATGTCATTATTATATTGTTGTTAATACATGTAATTGTTATGCCTTTGACCCTCTCATTGGTGTAATTTGTGCTTAATAAAGTATTTAAGTTGTGATTTTAGATAATTAAATTTCTCTGTGTTTGTCACTGAAGGATTGAACAGCAGATACGTATGAATCTCGAAACGTTTGCCAATCTAGAATGTTGCTATTAAACTTAGGTAGTGATAACTTGGGTAAACGATGGACACTAGCGACATTCTGTGGAGCAATACGACCTGTTTCAGAGCCATTGTAGCTTTCTGTGGTTCAGCGGTGGATAAAGCGTAGAATGGTGTTGTGTTTTATATTATCAACATTTGCTGGACGGAATTGAGGGCTTTCTACATCGACTATTTGATATGAAGATTGCGCTATATTGGAACGTTGTGCAGGGTTTTGACCAATTTGCATGAAATTGCAAAAATGTCTGAGCCTTGTTTCGAAATTATTTGAATACTCATCTGTATATCTACTATCTCACTTTCAAAGTTGTCTTATTTTTTTAATTTTGGACCATGGTGTTGTCTGTTGGTTTTTTTTTTAATTATGATTTTCGACCCCCCTCTTCCCTTGATATCTTCTCTTTCTTTTTTACAACCATACATACAGTAACAAGTCATTATTAAACCGAAAAATTGCATAAAAATCGAAAGTTTTTATGATATGACTCGAGTTCATTATCTTATGTTGACTAATCAGTGAAGCTCGAATAAAACAGTGTGAAGGCCATGTAAAATCAAAAAGAGCGTTAATAACCAAAACTGATACAAAATGTGCACAATCTGGCAATTGCTATCTATGCCTGGAGATAGAGAAACTTAAATGATTCAAAACATTTTAACATTTTGTGAACAGTAAATTCACAGAACATTATCTCATAAGACATGTGACAACTTCAGTTCTAAGAAACTTTGTTTATGTTGACTTCATATTTTTGATTGGCCCCATTTACAAGCATGTTGTAACCAGAGGAGCAACTATGCAAAGAGAAAATAATCTGAAGCAAGGAAAAATGCTCAGAACTTTATATGAATAAAGTAAATATAGTGCAAATCAAACTTAATGGAAAGCTAGTTGAAAATTTTACAACTAGAATAAAGTAATGCAATTGTTTTCGTTTGTTTGTTTGAAAACGATTATTCTAATTTCTTGATACGTTTTTACTTTTTAGAAGTTAAAAATATATTTTACAATATATTGAGAGAACGATTACAAAAGATGGCTTTGTCTAAAACAACTGCTATGCCATCACTAACAGAAGAAGAGACCAACTTCCTCAGATTCGCTAATCTTCTTATTCGTATTTCACCAAAAGCTGTTCGGGTTGTATTTGATAAGTATTTCCAACCTTGCGGATTGAATGTGGTATTGACTCAGTCAAAAGGAAAACTTGAAGCTCTGAATCAGAGAAAAATTCTTAACAAGTCGCAGATGGATTTACTTTATCCTTCACAAGGTATGAAAAAAATTCTTTATACAGTATTATGTTCTATTAAACCCTGGTTCCATAACCGTCATATTTTTCTAAATTAAAAGATGTCACAAATTGAGGAAGTTTATAGTCATCAATAAATAATCAGGAGATGAAGATGAAGTAAAATAACACTTGTTGTTTGCAATATGTATTCGTACGATCTTAAAATGTTAACATAAATTAGATACGTTAAAATGTTCACTGGGTTGCATTAATGATAGGTTTATACAAAGATGGGGTCGGTACTGCTGATTCCAAAAGGTGAACTATCAGTCCCCGAAGTACCACCCACCAAATCCCAATACCTGAGTACATTTTTGTTTACCAGTTAATGATACTTAATACTGTGTAGAAGAGAAGCGAAAAATACAAAAGGGATATTCACACTCATAAGTCGAAAACTAAATTGACGATTCTATGGCAAAAAACAAAAACGACCAAAAGACGAACAACAGTACACAAAAAACATAGAAAACAAAAGACTGAGCAACATGGACCCCACCAAAACCGGGGCTGACATCAGGTGCACCGGGAGGTTAAGCAGATCCGGCTCCATTGTGACAACCGTCGTGTTGCTCACAAAAGTACCAACCAGGCGATAAGTCTAATGCGGTCACATTCGAATAAAGAGGGCGGAATTGTGGTCACGGCAATTGGAACATATCAATCGTCATCTGTGACACAGATATTCCATAACGGCCAACAAATTGTGATGGAGCCCCTAAAATTTTCAAAGGAGTGAATTTAACTTCACCACTTGGAACTCTTGGTTTAATATCTTCCTTGTAAGAAGCAACCTTGTATCAAGGAAATCATGATAGGAAATGCAACCTCTAGAACATCGTATCAACTTCGAGATATATACTCCATACTCCAACGCTGATGGAATGTTGCTACTCAGAAATCGAAAGTTCACAATTGGGAAGCTGAAATCTTCTATTGTATTTTCTGAACAGAACCTCGTTGTCAATTTCTAGATGTAAGTCAAGATATGACGCAGACTTAACTGTATATGTTGTATCCTTTATTTCAAGTTCGTTGTGATAGATGCATCCAACATAGTCAGCAAACTTTGAGTTATTTCATGAGAGGATATCATCTATATAGTGGAAAGTGAAGTTAAAGGATATTTTTGGGTTCCAATCTTTAAAAGGTTATTCCAGAAACATGTGATTTGTGAACGTAAATCATATCAAACATTTTCTAACAATGGGTCACTACTGCTGACTATTAGTCCCCGTTATTACCGTAATCATATCATATGTAATGGTTCAAATATATGCTGTGTATAAAGATAAGTGTACAATTTCGTCTGAAAGGGTTCCTCGACCTCATTTTCATGGGATATTGGTCAGCGTTGACTGTATGCCTCTTTATTTTTACCATAAGCAATAGGTTATTTATATTTGGTGTATTCAATGACATTTCACTCGGAAACGGCGTAACTGAGCTTAACCTCATTTGTATGGTTGATCAGTCTTTTCCTGGTTTTGTCATTTTTGCAGAGACTATATGTACTAGGTCAGTTATATGTAGTGTAAAATTGATAGAACTGCGAATATTTCCTTTTGACAGTGTTCATCGAACTGTTAGTATTTTATGGTAAGTGTTTAGTTTTGGTGCTTAGGTCTGTTGCATAACTAGCATTGCGAATTCACAGTTAGTCAAAATGTCACAATCAGGAACAGGGCACAATCGGTGAAATTACAGGTTAGACGACTATATTAGTATCTAGACCTAAAACCGTGTAAACATGTCGCTAGTGGGCTGAGATACAGACACATCGTATCGGTCAACCAATCGTGATGTTAACCATAAAACTAATGACTTATTATATATTGAAGTGTCGATTTCAGTCGTTACTCCTCTTAATTATGTTTGAGGAGTTCTTGTGTAAGAAGCACACCCCTGTAAGCGAATGTGAACATGCACAATAATAATCAATAAGCAGGCAAAATGATTATGGTGGGGTTATTTCTACATTTGTACATGAGTACACTATCATGCAGAGATTAAAAACAATATTGTTTTATAGGAAACTCGAAGTCATTGGACATGGATCTTACTCTAATGATTTGTTTACTGCGCAATTTGCAAAAGATGAAAATAAAGGATTCACTTCCAGCAGCAACATTGATTAGCGAAGAGGCAGATATATCTCGGATAAAATATTATCGGAACTGGGTAGCTCATAACAAAGATGGTTACATAGATAAACAAGATTTCCTGGCGATGTGGATAAATATGTGCGAGGTAAACTATTTCTAGTATACTCATAAAGGTGTTATGAGATCAAGAGAGAGGCGAAAGATACCAAAGGGACATTACATCTTATAAGTCGAAAATAAACTGACAACGCCATGACAAAAAAAAAAAAAGAAAAGACCAAAAGAGTATACAAAACACAATATAGAAAAACTTAAGTTTGAGCAACACAAACCCTACAAAAAATCGGCGGAGATGTGGTATCAGGTGATCCGAAAGGGTAAATACATGTTTGTAATGAACTGAAAATTGGTTTTATTTAATAATTAACTTGATGAATAGCTTACAAACGAACAAACATGAGGTATTTAATTTGTACTGGATGAAATTCTACCAAGCTTTGGCTGCGATTTCCTGCAGCAGAGGTAACTTATTACAATTTTCGCTGCACTGCAATAGGTTTCCAGGTTCCCAAGCGCATTATGTATCTATTGCATTCCACAATGATTTTATCTCAGGCATACCGGTTAATTTTTTTTATTAAAGAACCATGTGTTTAGCCCAATGAGTTCGGTAATATATGTCTTTACACTACGATGCCGCAGCAGAAATTCAGTATGTTTTTGTGATAATGTAATAATCACGAAAATGATGTCCATGTATCTCAGCTTTGGTGCTAACATAAAACATTATTAATATTGCCCGAAAAAAGTCCGTTACAAAGTTGAAAATACGGTCCGGGTTTTTATTTCTCTACTCCGACGCATTTTTCTTATGAATGTTGTAACCTAGAGGATTGCGCAGAGATTAATTTGTCGAGATGCACAACTTAACTAGTACAAACAGCTAGGAATTAAACTCATCATAGATACTAGGATTCAAATTGTGTACGCCAGACGCATGTTTCGTCTACAAAAGTTGAAGAGCATTGAGGACCCAAAATTACGAAAGGTTTTGCCAAAGTACAGAAAACGGTTTTTTTCATTTCTTAACTCCGAAAATATTTGTCTTATGGGTATTTTAATGCGCAGAGATATTTTTGTCGAGATGCACAACTAAACTAGTATAAACAGTAATATGTGTGTGTACTTACATCAGTTATTTCATTCCTTTCTTAACTTTTCCGTTGATAAATTATGAACTTACTTTGAATCTAACGTTTACCTCCAACAATCAAGGTGTGTACTTTATGTTATTTTGGTTATCCTCTAAGGTCCATATTGTTTATATAAGTCCTCAAGTTTTCGAGTATTTATACATTTATGGCTTTCGGATTTTAAGGTTTGGTGCGTTCCCTGTGAAAGGAAATCCAAATGAACGCTTTAGACATTTTCAGGATACAGCAAATGAAAACTACATGTGGTGGGGGATCTGCTTACCATTCCGGAGCACCTGAGATCACCCCTAGTTTTTGGTAGGGTTCTTGTTACTCAGTCTTCAGTTTTCGATGTTGTGTTTTGTATACTATTGTTTGAAATTTGGTCTCTTAATTTTTTTGCCATGGTGTTGTCAGTTTATTTTCGACTTATGAGTTTGCATGTCACTTCTACGTTGTGTTTTGTATACTGTTGTTTGTATTTTGGTCTTTTTCGTTTTCTGCCATCTGTCAGTTTATTTTAGACTAATGAGTTTGGTATCTTTGCTTCTCTTTTCCATCCATAGTTTTCTACAAAATTTTATTTTCAACTTTCTTAAATCTGTCAATTTACTGTTATTATTATTTTAAAAAACTGGCCATTAGTATTATAATGTTTACTAATCTTTTCACAGTCATATTTCAATTAATCAAACTAAGATTATCCAAATTAGAACCATCCAATTTATACTTATTTCATAAATTTTAAATTGTATATCTAATTATGTTCATGCGATTCATACTTCAACTGACAATTGTATACATTGATATAAAGTAAATTGTTTTTAATCTTTAATTTCTAGAGGAAACAAAGTTGCCTTCTCGTGGTGTTCAAAGTAAATATACAAGTGTATAAGAATAAAGTAGCAGGAAGTTAATAGTTAGATTCCATGTCTACCATCCATATGTCAGACAAGGCAACATGAATGTTTCGTATACATTTTGTACTTAAAACTATCATATGGCAAATCATCTGTTTCACTGCATATTGTGTCATATTCGTAAAATATTAAAAGTGTAAATCTGGAAGTCGATTTAAATATTTTTATTTCAGTAACATTTTGTTTTCATGAAACATTAGTTCGATTATGCTTTATTTTGTCAATAATAAACCAACTTCTTAATCATATTCCTTATACTGTAAGTTCGCACGATTTTGTATCAACTTTTATCTGTTATTAAAATATTCCACGTATACTTATACGACTGTAAAGATCTAATAAATAGCAAGCAGTGTAGAGAATTAAATGGTTATTTAACCCCTCAAATAAACGGCTTTTATCAAGAAAGGAACTTTGATTTGGTAAAGTAGTCACATCCATGGTTTAAGTAAGAAACACATTTGATAAGCGTAAGTGCTTTAAAATGATACCACTCGCCCCTCCCTCTGAGGTCATAGTTTCTTTTAATTGAAATAACTCTTATCTATTGTATCTCAAAAAACTGATTTTGCTTTTAAGGCGATTCAACGAATTGGCGGTGCATCGTTTAAGACCGAATGTGATATTTTGATGTCGTCCGAACTTGACAGTTCATACAGAGAAGTGTATGTTTCCTTTGCACAGCAAGAGAGAAGATTGGAAAAAGTAGAAGAAGAATATATTAAAGTTGATGAGGAGTTACAATCTGCCAAGGAAAAAATATGTCAGTTAGAAGAAAGTAAAGATAACACAAAAGGTAATTGCTACTTACATTTGAAATGGAATAATTGTGGAACAAGTTCATTGAAGCTTAACTTTAACTTTGAAAGTCGGTAACCATTGAGGATAGGTTTGTAATTGGTTACATCCACTTCATTTGAACTTTGGTGGATAGTTGTCTCATTGGCAATCATACCACATCTCCTTATTTTTATATTGTAAGAAAAAAACGTTCAGATGAACACTAAAATACTTTTCATTAGTGAAAACCGTAGATATTGCAATTTTAATTGTATTTTATTGTCTTAATTAGTTTTGAAATTCAAAGAAATTAATGACATTAACAATAAAATTACCAATTTTACTACATTTTAGATTTTGTGGGGATCAGAAATTCAAAATAGCTGATATCACAGATTTTCCACATCAGTGATTTTACATTTGAGCAACTTCTTCCTTGAAACAAGAATTGTTCACTTGGTGACTCACTTTCATTATTCTGATTTTTTTGTGTGTCACTTTGAAATTCAATACGACTGCCATTGTGAAACATAAACGGTTGAACATTTAGTTTTGACATGATGCACAAATATTAAAATGATGATTGTATTGCCGTTGCTTGGTGTCTGGCATCATTTTATCATACATTTTATCATATATTTTATCAAAGATTT
The DNA here is from genome assembly GCA_017311375.1 of Mytilus coruscus. Lineage (NCBI taxonomy): Eukaryota > Metazoa > Mollusca > Bivalvia > Mytilida > Mytilidae > Mytilus > Mytilus coruscus. Next base: position 82,818,087 of record CM029595.1, on the reverse strand, counting down.
CCTTCACTAAAGCTTTTAAAAATTCGATAGGGCCACCAGTACAGGTCAAATGTTTCATTAAAACACGGGTGGAAATTACGTTTGAATCATATTTAAGAACAGATGATAGGAAAGTAAAACAAATCACACAGAAACGTTTTTTTTTTAGAAAGTACTTGCAAAATGAAAAAAATATAATCTGCTTTTTGGCCAAAAAATAAATCCAGCTGAACGATTCATGATCTTGGGAGCCTCTACTTTATACTTCCATAAGCCTTGGTTAATATAAAAACTATTAACAGGAGTAACAAAAAATATCACATAGTACAAACTACAACATCAACACTAGACTCATCCGTTAAAATTGACATACAAACAATAAAAAAACAACAAATTGTACATATGGCCTGTGGTGCAGGTAAAAAAGTGTTGGAGTTAAACATGTTCAGAACAGCTACCAACAAGATTACCATGAACTTCAACAAGTATTTCAAAGTCACACAACGTGCCATTGCGTATAAGAATATAACCTTCGTTTGAAGTCAACAAGGCAATTTCCCAACTTTTATTCTCATTTTCATGTTTACAAAAGCATATGATACAAAAGAAGATGACTCACATCTCAAATATACCTCATTGAGTTTACCATAAGGTCCTTTGGGGTCCATTTATACTTTTTTTTCATCACAATTTGATATTTGTATGCTTAGAAATTAAATTTCGCGGTGCACATCACATATAAGCGTAATAAATGTTACAGTAACTGTAAATTCAGAAATTATTGCGAGGTTTTTATTAATGCGAATTCTTGCGTATCGCAATAATAAGAACTCGCATTCTTATATCAAACACATATATATGTATGTAGCTTTTCCTAAAATCGCAATAATTAAACTCGCATTCCTCTTCATTTTTCAAAATTCGCAATAATAAATACACGCAATAATTTCTGAATTTACAGTAATTCAGATAAGGAAGTGTTCAAGTTGAATGAACTATTCCTATAAAGGTTAAATGACTTCAAGCAAGTTTCCATAATTCTTTACGTAACACTAATGTTTTCGACGCCATCCAGAGGTGGAAATATAAAATAAATTGTTGTTAGTGCTTGAAAAATCATTTTATTTACTTATAACTGTAATAGCCTGTAATATCCCAAAATATAAATGGAGAGAAAGAGTAATATAGGCTCCCCTAAAACACAGAATATCGCTTGCTTTGCCCATCAATATGACAGATCATGCATTTGTCATAGCCCTGATAAAAGCACTTTTCTATATAAAGTGTTTTTGAGACTCAATCCACTCAGAATATTTCATTTCACTATTATTTCTGTATAGCATGAAATTTCAAAAATGGAGTACAAAATCAAAGATGCATGTAAACAGGGGTAATACCCCAAAAGTTTCCTTCTATAACTGCATTGATAATTAACATCTTTTAAAAAATAGTAAAAAAAAGTGCAAAAATAACTGTTTTCAAATAATACAATAGTTTGCCTAAAAAAAGTTTGGTCCATTCTAGAACTACATTCACGCAACGTTTCATTGCATATAAAAATAATCTTGCCTTGAAGTCAACAAGACAACTACTTTCCATTTCATTTTTACAAACATAAGTAACTAGGTCAATTCATGCCTCAAACTTATTTTACAAATACAAAAGTATGGTACTTAAAACACTCAAGATATAAGTGTATGGGCCAGACAATCTGTTCTGCAATTTAATGACAAGTTAATTTCTTTTAACTGTAAAATTCAAGGGCATTTTTATGCCCCACCTAGGGGCATTATGTTTTTCGGTCTGCGTCCGTACGTCCGTTCGTCCGTCCGTTCATCCGTCCGTCCGTCCGTCTGTCTCGCTTCAGGTTAAAGTTTTTGGTCAAGGTAGTTTTTGATGAAGTTGAAGTCCAATCAACTTGAAACTTTGTACACATGTTCCCTATGATATGATCTTTCTAATTTTAATGCCAAATTAGAGTTTTGACCCCAATTTCACTGTCCACTGAACATAGAAAATGATAGTGCGAGTGGGGCATCCGTGTACTATGGACACACTCTTGTTTTTGGTACTATTTTAACGGGATTTGACGTACATTGTGTTGATGGTATTACAGCTTAATGCAAGGTCATGTTCATTAAAGAACATAATGATACGAAGCCGGTACTGTCTATGGGCCTTTAACAGGACTTTTAGACAGCAACCGAACAACAGTTCTTTTATTCTAAATCTAGGGCAGGGTCCAGCCTATGCTTTCACTCTAGGACTTCACAAATATAATCATGCCAGTCTTTAGAATATTTAAAAGTTTTATCAGGTATATTATTTACCGGTTTATGACACCAGTTTATAAATATTTTAAACATGTGTGTGCAGGAAATAATATATCTGATGGTTATAATACCCAGACATCCTTAGTCAAACAGTTGATAAAGTGTGACTAGTCTGCTCTTACGACTTACTAGATGCTAATCTTTGACCTTGACCGCAGTCAGACTTTCTCAGTATCCGACTATATATATATACCAACATGTGAACCAGTCTGGTTCACTATCGTCACAAGACAGAACAGGACCTGGCGGTGTACCAATTAAAGGTTGTCGATGGAGTATAATGAATTTACCGGAGAAGTCACAAATTCAAGTGTTCTGGTAGAAGTTCAGTACATTATTTATCTCATCGGTTTCACACCACAAGCACCAAGCTGCATCTCGGATGTAATGTCTCTCATTATATTTAATTCTAACTCAAATATCGAGAATAATCCCAATCTATCTTTACAGTTGGTTTCAGAGTAAAGGCTGCTACATGTTAATAAGTCTGGGGTTATACAAAGAGTAAATGTGTAACAGACCGACGGACAAAATGTAACTAGCCCGACCTGACGATAGTGGTCGTTCCAAGCACGGGACAACAAAAGTAAGGTCAGATTTTTCGAAAAATAATTCTCAGTTTCAAAAGCAGTAAATTAACAAGAATACCAAATATTCAAATTTTAAGAACCAGCGTGTAAATCACTGAAAATTGGAACAACATAAGTATCGTTCTGTCCTGAGAATGCTAATACTCAAACGGTCTGTAGACACAAAAGAATGAAAAACATTTTAGGAGCTCAAACTTGCATTCCAAAATTTCAGAATAGACCGACCATGAAAGTTAATTATCAAGGGGAACAGGGTTAAATCTGAGTAATTTCATGTACAAATGGGAGTAACAAAAGTAATTTTAATCACAAAAATTAACTCAGGCCAGGGACAAGGCTTGTATATGTAGTGAAATAATTCTGTAAAGTACAACTTTATTAAACAACACACAATTGGTATTAGACAATATTATTCAGCTGCGTCTCAATACACTACATCCCCTGGAACTTAATCAAGCTCTCTGATTGGTTGAGAAGGAAAAACTATTTTGAATGCTAATGCGAGGTTTGTTATGTCAGTAACATTTATGAATGAAAAATTCGGAAAGTAATAAAATAATCATAATCAATCTTTCTGAGAAAACAATTAAAAATTACTAATAATGAAATAAAAAAATGAACCAAATAAAGTGACCCACAAACGTTACAATAGTCTAGAAAACCGCACAAGTTGTGAATTGTGCACGCCATAGGATGCGACAGGAGGAACATCACAGTCAAAAAAGGAAATTTTAAGTTTATGACGGCAAAATTGAAATCGTCTCTTTTATTGTATATTTTTCTTTTCAAAGGAATAGGTTTGTTCAAATATTAAAGCCATTATTCCAAGATGAAAAGTACTTCAAGTTGATGCAAATATGTGTGATCAAGTGAAACAGGATTTTTATCGAGCTTTTCTTATTTCTTACAAAACATTGCAAGTTACACCAAAATTAGGTCGAATATAAAGATTTTTATTGAAGTTGACAACATCTTTTGGATTTCAAACACAATAAGACAAATGGAAACATATAGAGTACAGTATACAAGTCGGATGTATAGTTCATTTGTTATAACAAAGGTAACATTTTTTACATAAATATTGTCGACTCATACGCTACTTGTTTCCGAACCCAAAAGGCTATTAAATTTGGATTTGTTCATTAAATTTGGTGGAAAATTCAGATTTATGCTAATTATGACGCCATAAAAAAACGCTGATTCGTAAATTTTCGAACAAAAATACTTATTTTCCTATCTAGGCATTGTTAAAGATAGGGGCCATATTAAGGTCTTATCGAACAAACGCCTTCTCAATTATGAAGTTCTTTTGGATAAACATATGTCGCATAAACTATTATGATAAACTCAGGATTTTCTGCCGTAAGTACATCATCAAGGTAACAGCAGCGGTACGACGCATTTGTGGTTAAAATTTATCACGTGATTTTCCGTGCACGCAATACGGCCTTTCGAGCGCATCTTTCTTCAAGTACACCTTAATAAAGTCATTTAATAGTTACTAAACATTATATGGTGCTTTGTGTGATATGGCCTGTATACACTCATGTTACTTTAACATAAACAATTTTGAACAATATAAATAAACTTATTTGTTACAGATAACCTTTTATTGGAAGTTGCTGTCTGGGAACAGGATAATAAAAAATTCTTTACGACATCTGCTGTTAAAACGATTTTAGAAAAGGTAAAGCAGACATCATTCGTTGTAATTAGTGGAAGTGGAGGAATGGGGAAAAGCGCAATTGCCAATCACATCGCCTTATTATTTCGTAGTATGATGGGATATGAAATTTTACCAATAAATGAGCCATCCGATATTTTGAAATTTTGTAAAACTGGACGAAAACAGATAGTAATCATTGATGATTTATGTGGCAAATTTGCCATTGACAATCACATAGTTAACTCTTGGAAAAGGTTAAAAAATTCTATTACACGACTTGTCAGGCTAGCCAAAGAATCACTACGTATTGTTGCCACATGCCGACTGCATATTAGCAAATGTGAAAAATTTCAAAAACTTGTGCAGGCATTTGAAATAACGGAATGTGATCTCCTGTCAGATGAACTGGCATTAGACTTGGATGAGAAACGTGAAATTGGATTGTGTCATTTAAATGAGGAATGTCTAGATTTATTAAAAGAAGACGTAATTGCTAAAACAGACATGTTTCCCCTGTTATGTAAGCTATCAGCGGAAAAGACATTTGATCCTGACTTCTTTGAAAAACCGTATGATTTGTTTGAAACAGAATTAGATGGAATGGCATTGGAAAATAAAGAATGTTTTTTTGGTCTTGCTCTTCTTGTACTGTTTAACAACAACTTAAAAAAAAACTTATTTAAGGATAGATGTAACAAAATGTTTAATGAAATTTTTGATGAGGTGTTTGAGGAATTAGCAATGTCAGAGAGGCCGTCAAAACTATCCGTTCTAGATAGTCTAGAAATGCTAAAGGGAACATTCATTAAGGAAAATGAATCTTCAATTTTAGCGATACATGATAAGGTGTTCGATTTTCTTGCGTTTTACATCGGGAAAATGTTACTGAAATCTATCCTGAAGTTTGGAAGTAGTCATTTCATTTCTCAACGAATGAGTTTTGAATTTTTGGATGAATTATTTACAGCTGATGATTTTGTAATCATAATTGATAAAGATCACGAAGAGCCGTTTTTTCAACGAATTATAGCAGAAATAGGAAATCAAAATTTTGAAATCGTTTTCTACAATAAAATAGCAAAAACGACATATTACCAAAGCAAACTAATAGATTTGTTGTCTAAACAAGATGAAACACTATCTTTATTCATAGGCAATGTATGGGTATTGGTATTTAGTGCATTAAACGACTGTGACTTAATATCTAACTTTATTAAAGAAGAAAGATTAAGAAAAATAAATATTGAACAAACATCAGACACAAAGTCAAAAGCAGAAGGTACTTTGTCGAATGTATTGTTTGACACACAAATAAATACTGATGATGACATTGAGTTTTTATCAAGTTCAAATGGCCCTTTTCCGCAGCAATCTTTCAACAACGAGAAGATGTCATCCAATTATTACTTGAATCAGGAAATGCAATCAATATTAACGAAACTTGCTTATTAAATGAGATAGAAGGTACGCCTCTGCTATTTTCATATGCTTTAGAAAATTTAAATGCCACAAAAATGTTAATAAATTATAAGGCTGATGTTAATGTACAGTTTGTTGGTGGTACGACATTATTGCATTTTGTTTGTGAGGATGGTAATGTTGATTATCTGGAAGTATTGCTCAGTAGTGAAGAATGCGATGTGAATAAGATGAATGATCGCGAAGAAACACCACTGTTTCTGGCATGTCGAAGTGGTAATACGGAGTGTGTAGAACTACTTATAGCAAGCCAATGTGATATAAACAGCAGTAATCTGGAAGGCAAAAGTCCTTTGCATATAGCTTGTTCAGTGGAATATGCTGATATTGTCGAAATTCTGTTGTATACAGATTACTGTAAAATCGATCACTGAGATAACGATAATAACACCGCACTTATAACAAGTTGTGAGCGAGGTAATACAGAAATAGTACATCTTTTGATAATACACGGCTGTAATTTAAACACTGCAAATGTCCATGGTAGGACTGCATTACATATTGCATCTACAATTGGATCTACCGAAATAGTACAATTATTACTTTCAAACGCATGTCATATCAACGCATGCGACAATGATAATCAGACACCTTTAAATTTGGCCATTGAAAACTATCAAAAACCTTGCATTGAATTGCTTATAACTAATGGCTGCGATGTAAATATTTCTAATATTGATGGACGAACCTCACTTCATATAGCATGCAAAACAGGACATGCCGACATTGTTGATTTAATTTTGAACACAAATCGTTGCGATATTGATAAATTGGACGGTAACCAAGATTCTCCTTTGGCGATATCATGCACACATGGGAGTAAAGACATTGTTGAACGTTTGATACTGAAAAATGCAATATAAATACTGTTAATAGTTTTGGACTTTCTCCTCTACATATAGCTGTGCGTAGTGATTACATCGAGATAGTACAAAGTCTAATTCAAAGCGGATGTGATATAAACTTGTATAATGCCAATAAGCAAACACCTCTTTTTTGCGCATGTGAGATGGGTATTTGTTCAGCAGTTCAGTTATTGTTAAATAAAGGCTGTGATGCCAACATCTGTAATTCAGATGGTTTGACACCACTTGATATAGCAAACGTCAAGGGTTTCGTAGACATTGTTTCATACTTTTGTGATAAAGATGAGTCTAGCGAGATTGAATTAATATATTCAAGAATCTAAAACATGAATAAGAAGAAGGTGAATAAGGAGAAGATATGTCCTGATATATTCTTACTATATTTAAGTATCTTTTCAAAAAAGATTGTGCACAATTTTCCTGGAAAACGTGTCACAAAAACTGAACGAAATATACTTTAGCTCGTACATTGTGTCTGTAAATTAGAATATCTACTCTAATATAAATCAACTTTCATCACGTTAATTTGCAAATGCATTTTTGATGCATTTTTAAATACATTCTATCAGCTTCAGAATATTGTGGAAATGTTTGACATCACTAATATCAATACTGTGTATTTACATGAGGGTCGTAATGGGGGTACCTTCATGACGAATAACGGTAAAATAATCTTGCCAAATGACGTTAACGGTAATTTTGGTGCATGACGATAAAATCGTGTTTTTTCGAGTGAATCGGTCCACTTTTTTCGAATGTAGATCAGGTTTTTTCGAGTGATGTTACATGCGATCAGATCGATGAACTGCTATTTCGCGAGCATAATAGTTTTATTCGTGACTGTTCATCTTATTCTGAATGCTATACATGTTTTGAACACAAACGACGCAGAATTTCCTTGTAGTTCACTTACAACAACATAGTGTTTTATATTGTCCGTATTTTTTCGAGAGCAACACTTAAAATGTCCGTGTTTTTCAACAAATGGTCCGGGTTTTTTGAAGAAAATGTGAATAAGAAAGAAGACATTCTTTGGCTTAAAAACTGACTTTTTCTAGTTTGTAACTGTAATTTAGCGAAGGACAATATTATATATTCTTAATAAGTCACAAAAACAGATTACTATGTTGATTTAATTTAACCATTTTCAATTTAATGATAACTTTCTGTTCTGAAAACTTTTTAACATAACCTTGCAGTATTACGATAAAGAAGAAATCGATGGGTCTCTTTACGGTCTTAACGGTCTTAAGAACAGAATACAGGGACTCGTAATCTTTTTAATTTCATTGCATGCTGCCTTTGTTTTTACATGCAGTCATTAATATTTTATGATTGATATATATTACGGTGACGAAAACACATAGGAGCAAGAAAACTAAGGAAAAGGAGTAAACAATCAGAAAAATTCAAGGCCTTGTGGAGTTGAAACCTTAGCCTCTTTATAATTTTTAAATTTATGAACGGACAATACTAAATGATTGCATGTTGGTTGCTTAACGTCCAGTGGAAAATGTGTCATGCATGTTCAGGACGAGAACAATTTAACAATGAATTTAATAAATAGGTTCTGGAACAGAGGACGTTCTGTGTAAAGGTCGGGAAATATGAATATATTGGATATGGACAGAAATTAAGCCTTTCAACAGGTCACCTACGGACCCTTCAAAGAGCTGTTGCAAGGGTTCTTAGCGTGCAATGAGCGTAGTCCTCTCTTTTCACGCCACATTCTGACCGGACGTGGCTGCGTACTTGAACATCCCAGACAGGCAAACGGACGTCCCACTTTGGCAAGGGTCGGTCGGAAGAGGACTTCATAAGAGACAATATTTGTATTCCCTGTCCCCCTTGGAGGTAAATGATTTTAGAAAAGTTTGTAATAAATCATGTAAATACTGAAGTAGTGACTACTGAGCTGGTGATAAACTCGGGGACTTGTCCAATGCATTTAATAAACAACGAAATAAATAATCTGTAAGCTTAGCTTTAATACGATCCTTTTGAAATAATAATAAAACAAGAATGAATGTGTATATAATATGTGTTCACCTCACAAATATACATTGTCAATTTTTATTCTTTTAATTTCTGATGGAAATGAAGCTATGCTGGTGCTTTATTACTGTGTGACAAAGCATAGCATACGTTTGATAAGACTCCTCTTCACAGCAGGAGCAATTGAAAATTTTTCTTGATTTCCATTTCTAGAACGATAAAACATTCAATTTATTTCTTATGAAGCAAGAATCTTGCAATATAATTGATTAATTACCCGGGTGTAAATAACACCCCACCCTGAACCGTGAAACCTTGGTCAAACCTTAATTTGGCTTAACAACTTAATAATGAGCATATGTAGGAAGTTTCAAGTTGACATGGCCACAAACTATCTAAAACCAAAGCTTTAACATGTAACATGTTCAGTGAAATTTGCGATCTTGGTCAAAACACTAATTTGGCATAAACATTGAGCAGTTCTCTTCATAATTAACATGTGTACTAAGTTTCGAGTTGATGTGAACTATCCCAACTACCCTAAATCAAAACTTTAACCTATCTTTAAAAAAGGTTTTGTTACTGTGTATCGATCTGATTAGTTAAGCTCTTTTCAACTGATTTCTATTGTTTGTTCTTATGTTGTGCTGCTACACCACTGACCCAGGTTAGGGGGACGGTTGGCGCGCCCGCAAACATGTTTAACCCCAACACATTCTGTACGTGCATGTCCCAAGTCAGGAGCCTGTAATTCAGTGGTTGTCGTCTATTGCTGTATATCATTGTTGTTTTTCATTTATTGTCTTGTACTTAAATCAGGCCGTTAGTCATTTCGGGGCCTTATAAAGCTTTAAGGCCGTACGGTGACCTATACACTGCTATAGTTGCTAACCTTCTACGTCATTTGGTCTCTGGTGGAGAGTTGTCACATTTACAATCATTCCACATCTTCTTTTTTGTCTGCTTAATCTGAAAACGGATGGACTAACTATCGGATAGACGGCCGAACGTACTATCGTAGGCAGGGCATACAAAACTTGTTAAAAAGGAAGTAAACTAGTAAGTGGGAAGAAAACTTGCTATTATAAAGACAAGGAAAAGAAGATAAGTTATACCATGAGCTTAAAACTCCTTCTTTCCAAAATTTCAATACGCATAACCATTTAAGTTAACGTTATATGAACCATGTGATGATAATGATGATGATGATGATGGGTGGCATTTTAAACATCCAGCGGCAAATTAAACGCATATTCAGGACGTGAACAAGTTAATGAAATATAAATACTAACGCATACCTGCTTTGTAATCGGCCGACACACGGAGCGGGATTATTTATGAGCTAGTTCACAAGGTAACAGTCCGCAGGAAGACATGTCAACCTACTTGGACACATTATTCTGTAATGTTCGGGTTACCCTTGACCTTTTAGGTCGAAATTTTAGGTTGCCTTTCTTTGTCTTTTAGCTTTTATCATGTTGATTGCTTTGTGTATTTTTTAGTTTTTGTGGTTTTCCTTTGACATGTTATGACCTCAGACTCGGAGCTGACCAGTCTTTGCTCTTACTCCTTAATGCCGTGTGCTTAGCGATAAGTAGTAAATACCAATGTTAAAGTCGTTAGTTTGAACGGTCGGGGTTCGAACTCACGACTTCCCGCACTCGAGGCGAACACGCTACTAAGAGACAACCGAGATGGTTATATGAACCATGTCAAAAGGTACATACTATACACTAAAAAATATAGTTGCCCATTACCTTAGGAGACGACCATTTGATTCTTAGGGGGCCTTGCAAATTTGATGAGGTTAGAATATTTATTTCCAACATAAAGGCGACCAGATTATTTGTTTTCACTCAGACCAGGGCCAGAATATATATTTTCTGCTCATCCACAAATTGACACAAAAACTGCCCCTCCTCGTCCCCCTCAAACTAAACTTTTCACCCCCTAAACTTCTGTAATACAGATCACCTATTTGTAGGATACACCTACAACTTCAAACAAATAGAGCAGTCAAAATGAAGTATAGAATATATATCGACCAATGAACTACAGGCTCCTGACATGGAATAGACACATAGAATGTGGCAAGGTTGCACATCTTTGCCGGCACCCAACCCTCCCCTAACTTGGCAGTGATGTAACAGCACAATACATGAACACACTATAAAAATCAACTGAAAAGGGCTGAACTCATCAAATCGATACAAAGCTGAAAAACAAGTAACAAAATCACAGACCGGACGTGGAAGGGTATTTATACATCCCCACAACAAAAAAGACACTAAGTACAGATCTGAGAGTACTCGCATTTACTGACAGCTAGTTCACAGCCAGTAACAACTAATAAAAAATCATTTAACAAAGACTTAAATATCAATCAGTACACATCCAACATCCAATGGATTTAGTGTAAAGACGTCATTAACAGTCGAAGAAAACATGACCGTGTGTAATGCCAAATTACAAGTTTCGACAGACTGTAGAATCGTGAATGTGCATATGAATATAACCATGATATTTATAAGTTTGGTTTGAATTTACTGATAACAAATCAATATTTATACTACCCCCCTCCCGAATCATTTGATTGTCCCCTTATGTATTAAAGAAACTAACCGTATCAAAGATGGTTGAACATAATCAAATGAACCATGAAGATGATACCAAGGTCAAATGAACTCGTACTACTTACAATCCTATATAGCAATTGCATTGACATACATAGTACTTTTAGCTCCTATGATACTTATCTAATTATGAAAACGGAACGTTGCTCAATGAACCATTAAAATGAGGTTTGTACATCTTTCTATTACAAAACATGGTTGGTCTATTACAAAAAGTTTCAGAGAAACTGACGCTACCATAAAATCTTATATGTTGTATAATGAACCACAAAAAATGATGTCAAGGTCAGGCGAACATGTGTAACTTTCGATCAGAGTTCTACAGTAGTATATACCAAATAAAGTTGCCCTCCGATTGATAACTGAAAAAAATCACGAGATTTAAATAAAAATCTATGGTTTATAATGCAGTCATATATTCATGAAAAAAAGTATTGACAAAAATACCGAACCCCAAGGGAAATTCAAAAAGGGGAAGTCCCTAAAAACTGACAAAATCAAACGCTATCAATCAACGGAACAAGTGAAAATCAACTGCGATATTCCTGACTTAGTACAGGCATTTTCCGAAGAAAATGGTGGGTTCAACCTGGTTTTATAGCTAACTAAACCACCGAATTGTATGACTGTCTAGGTCGTGTCAAAATGAGGCCAAGAGCAATAAACATATGCCAAAAAAAGAGATTTCAGACAATAAGTCATGTGTAAACAAGATAAGAATCATCAAGTTCTTCGTCCTTTTGAGGTGTAAAAGCTGTTATATACAAACCCCGCCACCATAATAGAATCCTTATAATTTGTATCATATACAAATTAGAAATTTAACATCTTAATATTTAAGTTTTAAAGGATATTGTTTTATTTTTCCTCATTTTTGATAAGCTCCAACAGTTGGGGCAAGTATGGACACTACATTAAAACTTGATGCAGCTCTGAATTTGGATTGTGATTAAATATTTGTCACTTCATAGGTTTCTGACACAGAATAAATGTGGTCAAAGAACTAAAAATTTTGAAATTGGACTTTTACCTATTATGGTCCAATATCCAAAATCTAGATACACGATTAGATTCAGCATATCATAGAACCCCAAGAATTTTAATTTAAGCTGAAATCAAACAAAGTTTAAATATTTGACACATCATAGGTTTCTGACACAGAATAAATGTGGTCAAAGAACTAAAAATTTTGAAATTGGACATTTACCTATTATGGCCAAAAATCTAAAATCTAAATACATGGTTAGATTCAGCATATCAAAGAACCTTATGTATTCAATTTTTGTTAAAATCAAATATCGTTTAATTTTGGACCCCAATTTGGACCAACTTGAAAACTGGGCCAAAATCAAAAATCTTAATACATGTTTAGATTCAGAATATCAAAGAACCCCTTGAATTCAATTTTTGTTAAAATCAAACAAAGTTTAATTCTGGATCCTTTGGACTTTAATGTAGACCAATTTGGAAACCGGTCCCAAAATCAAAAATCTAAATACACGGTTAGATTCGACATATCAAACAACACCAATAATTTAATTTTAATAAAAATCAAACAAAAAAATTTGGACCCTTTAGAACTTAATAAGGGCCAATTAAAAACTGGGCTCAAAACCCAAATTATAAATACACGGTTATATTCAGCATATTAAAGAACCCCAAGAATTCAAGACTTTGAATTACACCCCTATGAAATTGGTCAAGAAATAATCAATTTATACAAAATATTACAAAAGTATTGTTTTTTTGGCCCCTTTTAACTTAACCGTTAGGGTCATAACCCTCAAATTCAATCCCAACCTTCCTTGTACGGTATGAAACTTTGTGGTACAATTCCATAGCGATCCATAGACTTATACTCAAGTTATTGTCCAGAAACCAGAAAATCCTAGTTTTTGGCCCCTTTTCGGCCCCTAATTCCTCAACGGTTTGGGCCATGACCCCAACATCAATTCCAACTTTCCTTTTGAGGTTAAGAACCTTGAGGTAAATTTCATAGAGATCCACACTCTTATACACAAGTTATTGTCCTGAAACCTGAAAAATGCTAGTTTTTGGCCCATTTTTGGCCCTTAATTCATAAACAGCTAGAACATAACCCCCCAAAATAAACCCCAACCTTCCTATTGTAGTATAGAACCTTGTACTAAAATGTCATACAGATCCATACACTAATACTCAAGTAATTGTCTGCGAACCAATTTATTGCCTATTGTTTTTGGCCCCTTTTTAACCCCTAATTATAAAATGGCTGCGACAATAACCCCAAAAATAATGCCAACCTTTCTATTGTGGTATGGAACCTTGTGCTAAAATTTCATAGATATCCATACACTTATACTCAAGTTATTGTCTATCAATATTTTTCTTCCATTTGTCACAAACTTATCTACAACTAATCTATTAATGTCAACAACTGTATCTATTGTGATGAAATATATCATTTAATAAAAATAGATTATTATCTTAAAATAACCCCAAAAACTCTTATTAAGATGTAACATAACATGATGTAAGGCAAAACAGTATTTAAAAAACTTCACTTACCTACACTTTCACTTAAACAGTTGGAAAAAGGTCTATTTTAATTTTCAATGAAATATTCAACCATAAGAAATCATTTTATAAATGTTAACAATCTTTAAATAGAAAACAATGCATAAAACAATAATTACTAAAATCTATTTTCAACTATGACTCAACTTAAAATTTCTATCAGTTGTGCAATACATCTATGAATTTAGAGTCTGATTAAATATTTAATATATCATAGTTTCTGACTCAGAATGAATGTGGTCTATGTACTTAAATAATTTAAAATTGGACATTTCCAATTATGGTTCAATATTTAAATTCTAAATACATTGTTGGAATCAACATAGCAAAGAACCCAAGAATTAAATTTTTGAAGAAATCCAACAAAAATTTAATTTTAGACCCGTTAGACCTCAATGTGAACCAACTTGATAACAGGAACCAAAATCCAAAATCTACATACACACATAAATTCAGCATATCAAAGAACCCCATTTATTAATTTTTGTTAAAATCAAACAAAGTTTACTTTTGGACCCCAATTTCAACCAACTTGAAAACTGTGCCCAAAATCAAAAATCTAATTATATGGTTAGATTCAGCATATCAAAAAACCCAAATAATTCAATTTTAGTTAAAGTCAAACTAATTAATTTTGGATACTTTGGACCTTAATATGGTCCAGTTTGAAAAACGCCCAAAATCAAAAATGTAAAACACTGTTAGATTGCGCACATCAAAGAACACCAATAATTCAATTTTTGAATACATCAAACAAAGTTTAATTTAGACCCCAATTTGGACCAACTTTAATACTGTGCCCAAAATCAAAAATCTAAAAACATGCTTAGATTCAGTATATCTAAGAACCCCAACCATTCGTTTTTTTTAAATCAAAGTTTAATTTTTGACCCCCAATTTGGACCAACTTTGATACTGTGCCCAAAATCAAAAATCTAAATACATGCTTAGATTCAGTATATCGAAGAACCCCAACCATTCCTTTTTTTTAAATCATACAAAGTTTAATTTTGGACCCTTTGGACCTTAATATGGACCAATTTGACGACAGGCCCCAAAACTAAAAAATCTAAATACACAATTAGATTCAGCATATGAAAGAACACCAATGATTCAATTTTTGAAGAAATCAAACAATAATTTTGGACCCTTTGGACCTTTAGATGGATCAATTCAAAAACAGGACCCAAAATCCAAATTTTAAATACCCAATAAGATTCAGCATATTAAAGAACCCCAATAATTCAAGACTTTGAATTAAACCCCATTGAAACTGCTAAAGAAATAAGCAATTTATACAAAGTATTACAATGTTTTTGACCCCGGCGCTTTTAAATAAACTGTTATGGTCATAACCCCTAACATTAATCCCGAACTTTATATTATGGTATAATACCTTGTGGCACAATTAAATAGCAATCCATAGACTTTACTCAAGTTATTGTCTGCAAACCAGAAAATAGTTTTTGGCCCCTTTTCGACCCCTAATTATTAAACTGTTTGGGCCATAACCCCCCAAAAATCAATCAAAACTTTCTTTTTGAAGTATGGTGGAACCTTGTGGTAAAATGTCATAGAAATCTATACTCTTATACACAAGTTATTGTCCTGAAACATGAAAAATGTTTGTTTTTGCCCCCTTTTTGGCCCATAATTACTAAACAGCTACGACAATAACCCCAAAATAAATCCCAACCTTCCTATTGTGGTATGGAACCTTGTGCTAAAATTTAATACAGATCCATACACTTATACTCAAGCTATTGTCTTTGAACCAGACAAATAATTGTTTTTGTTAGTACCTTTTCGGCCTGTAATTCCTAAACAGCTATTACAATAACCTCCAAAATTAATCCCAACCTTCTTATTGTGGTGTGGAACCTTGTGCTAAAATTAAATAGATATATATATACACTTATATTCAAGATCTTGTCTTAAAACCAGACAAATAATTGTTTGTTTTTTTTACCCTTTCTGGCCCTAATTACAAAACAGCTACAACAATAACCCCCAACTCAATCCCAACCCTCCTATTGTAGTATGGAACCTTGTGCTAAAATTTCTTACATATCCATACACTTATACTAAATTCATTGTCTGTGAACCAATTTATGTTCTAAGAACCAGTAAATCTTACCTTTTTGGTATCTAATTACAAAACCGCTTAGACAATACCCTACAAAAACTATCCCAACCATCTTTTAGTGGTATGGAACCTTGTGCTAAAATTTCATAGAGATCCATACACTTATACTCAAATTATTGTCTATGCCTTCAACTCTTTGTTAAGGGTCGCTTGGTGACGTCGTTGTTCAGCTTTCTTGACTTTTGCTAATAATTGGCCATCAATCTATATCTCTTTATTTTTGCATAATGTGTTTATTGGACTTTTTCTTTGTATATTGTAATTGTCATAGGTCTTCCTTTTGAAAAAAATATGTAAAAATCAGGACCAGTTTAAACAAGTAATAAACGGACCCGAAAAATTGGCAGAAATTGAGTTTCCTTCATATGCACCTCTTAAAAATCAAATGGCCATTCCCTAATTTTGTATGGAAAGAATAAAGGCATATGAACATCAAGTTACAGAATTATATAACAATTATTTCTCTTTTAACAATTATTTTGTGTAAACTTTCAAATGTTTTCGTTTTCCTGATAACTGATTTCCTGTTGATAATCAATTATTTGTGCCTTAACGTTTATTTTTATAACTTTTTCACTTTAAACAGGAAGTTCATGGTGATCTAACACGTCGACATATACATTTTAAGGTTGGAATGAACTTTCTTTTTTCTGAGTATGACATCAATCTCTTAGTCTGCTCTGCGACGAGTATTATGCTATTAAGGGACTTACTTAATATTACTATCTAAAAAGGGTAAGTGTATTGTTTGAATGATTATATCTTACACCGTGTGGTACGTTACATTCCCGGAAAACGGACGATATGAAAGAATTTCGATGCAATGAAGTTTTACAATTTGACATGATAAGGATGAACAGACATAAATGAACTCTATGTATTGCAATAGCACAATGATAAATATAATCTATATTACAGAAACAAAAAATTCTATTTTATTTTTTAAAGGTTTCATGAGAATGCTCATTAGAACTCCCTCAAGCAGAGTTTACCTTTTATGAATGTAACTATTCGTTTCAGGTCAATTTAGGTCATGTAGCTCCTAACGTTTCTACGTATTTATACATTCCTGGCGTTCAAATGTTTAGGTTTGAGTGTTCCTGGAGATCGAATCTTACAGGATTATATTTTTGATAAAAAAAAAATTGCAATTGTGTCTTTTAGTGGTATGGAACCTTGTGCTAAAATTTCATAGAGATCCATACACTTATACTCAAATTATTGTCTTGAGACGCAGACACAGATACCGCCATAACATAATACGAACGCAAAAAATTTTGCGGTTGTATAAAAATACATAAAAATAAGGCAACGGCCAGATGAACCCTGTATATCATATTATTTGAAACAGCAATCAATATGTTTTCCTTGGAAGACTCACACATTTTCAGTCTCTAATTTTCGATGTTGTGTTTTGTATACTTTGCTTGTCTTCTGGTCTTTTTCTTTTTTTGCTATGGCGTTGTCCGTTTATTTTCGATTTATGAGTTTGTATGTCCCTTTAGTATCTTACGTCTCTTTTTTCCTTTGACATCAATTAAATATTGAGAGCAAATTAATAATGACATTCTTTTCTAGTGATAAGCTACGAAATTTGTTTTTCCTTCGGGTAATGTCATCATGCATGGTTGTTATACTAGAATGTGGTAAGGAATTTTGCGATCATAGTACTTATCACATTATGCTTGCTGATCATTATAAAAGAACCGTATTCTATGCTAGCAGCAGCGTCTGCTTTAACTATTTTTTGGCACAATTTTGATTTTCAAACAATTGAAATATCTAGGACAGCTGAATTGTAAATGCTTGAGATAATAATAATATTATTATTTTATTGAATATACACATGATACATAGTATATAATCTCCTGATTTATACAAACTTGCCAGCTGCCTTTCTTGTCTCATATATACACTATATACACAATTTTACACAATAACAGACCATAAACAAACATCTACATGTATTTAGAAATGAAAGCAAAACAATCCCGTAGCCATTCTGATGTTGATATAAAGTTATTCATAAATGAGTTTAAAGTTTAAATTCTTAATTTACCAAATTATTTAAATATTGCACTCTGAAACTGGAATCATTAAAATTTGGAAAACTGAAAAATATAACAAATGTAAAAAATTCTATAGAACTATTTCCCTTTAAATTTATACATAATTTCTCAGAAATCATGATTTTTACACAAATTATGAATATGTTCCACAAACATAAATTATACACCCATGCAACTCAAAACAGTGTTACTTTTATTTCAGCATGTACATGCAACTGTTTCAAAAATATCGTCTTGATATAAGTGACAAGGACTATTATGAATATTTCTGTCCAGTGAAAGTCCAAAGACTTTGAATCCAGCCTTAATACTTATTAATATAAAATCTGCATTTATTTAAAAAGAATTTACAGATTTCAGAAAAATATATAACTCTATGGTTTCCTGGCTTTGACATTAATATATATGTAAATTAAAATGATCTATGAACTCACAATTTTTTACGTCATGATTCAACAAAAACTTACTCATGAAATTCATGAAATTCATATATATAATTACAAAGTCGACAGTTGGACCCCGAATAATATGTTGATAAATGTTATGAGGAAATGAAGTTTAAAATATGTGATAATGATAGAAGCATATATAAAAACACAGCAAATACTTTATGATACTGTAAGTTAAGAAATTGTTGTGAGGTATTTATTAATGAGAAAATGCGACTGGGTGAGTGTCGCAATAATAAGAACTCGCATTTTGAATTTGATACATATATCTCTATGCATATTTTCCTGAAATCGCAATAATAAATTTCCCATTATTGTCCATTCTTTAAAAATCGCATTAATAAATGCACGCAATAATTTCTTGATTTACAGTAATCATATGGCGAGCTAAAGATAATCAATCACACATTGTATTAAGCATTGTAATATTTTCTATTTCTACCTGAAAATCACAAATTAATGCAATTATCTGAAAGTACAGAGCCAAAACTATTTTTTTTAATTACATGTTGGTTTCACAATGGCTAATTTATTAAAACAGTCAAAATTTGAATAAATATGGTTAACAGATACGTATTTTTTATCCTTAATGTAAGAACTGTAGATCTCATATTCTACAGCTGATCTTTATGTCATTTAAACTAGTTCCATGACTATACTATCAAAGAACTGAATAACTTTAACAGATATGGAACGAATGTTTTGGATATATGACGTGCTTTTTTTTATTAACAATTCGATTTGATTGACACTTGTGATTTTTCGATTCTCAACACTATAAAACTAAGGAGATGTGGTTTGATTGCCTAAATGGAGTGGGTGTAAGCAATTATAAGCAACCGTGCGGCCTTCAACAATGAGAAAAACCCATACCGTATAGTCGGCTATAAAAGGCCCCGACATGAAAATATGAAACAATTCAATTGAGAAAACTAACGGCCTAATTTATAACAAAACAATTTACGAAAAACAAAATGTGACAGACATGAACCAACGACAACAACTGAACTACAGGCTCTTCTACATTATATCTTCTCAAACGTAATTTGTCTTGTTAGATAAAAGTGTGCTTTGAAAAATCTGAGTGCAAATTGATTTGCCTGAACTCATATAATTCAAGCTCTCTTCCGGAATGAAAATATCAATATCCTAGACATATTTACTCTGATGATATCAGATTGAAGCAATTAAATGTTTCCTTGAAAACATATATCTACGCTTTACAATCAAGTTTATCAACAACTGTAGGTATTTCTAACTACTCCAATTGCGCCCATTAAAAGCAGACTTGTCCCTTTATTCTTATAACTCAGTAAAGATTCTTCTTCTTATCGTTCCCTTGATGAAATTTCTTTTGCTTTCCGTGGTCAAGAATTCTCTTATTACACTGCGAACAAATTTGCATTAGTATTTGTATATAAATCAGGCCGTTGGTTTTCCCCCTTTTTAATTGTTTCACACGAAGGCTTTTTTATGATTTACAATACCGTATGCCTTCAACTCTTTGTTAAGGGTCGCTTGGTGACGTCGTTGTTCAGCTTTCTTGACTTTTGCTAATAATTGGCCATCAATCTTTATCTCCTTATTTTTGCATAATGTGTTTATTGGACTTTTTCTTTGTATATTGTAAATGTCATAGGTCTACCTTTTGAAAAAAATATGTAAAAATCAGGACCAGTTTAAACAAGTAATAAACGGACCCGAAAAATTGGCAGAAATTGAGTTTCCTTCATATGCACCTCTTAAAAATCAAATGGCCATTCCCTAATTTTGTATGGAAAGAATAAAGGCATATGAACATCAAGTTACAGAATTATATAACAATTATTTCTCTTTTAACAATTATTTTGTGTAAACTTTCAAATGTTTTCGTTTTCCTGATAACTAATTTCCTGTTGATAATCAATTATTTGTGCCTTAACGTTTATTTTATAACTTTTTCACTTTAAACAGGAAGTTCATGGTGATCTAACTCGTCGGCATATACATTTTAAGGTTGGAATGAACTTTCTTTTTCTGAAGAAACCTGAGTATGACATCAATCTCCTAGTCTGTTCTGCAACGAGTATTATGCTATTAAGGGACTTACTTAATATTACTATCTAAAAAGGGTAAGTGTATTGTTTGAATGATTATATCTTACACCGTGTGGTACGTTACATTCCCGGAAAACGGACGATATGAAAGAATTTCGATGCAATGAAGTTTTACAATTTGACATGAAAAGGATGAGCAGACATAAATGAACTCGATGTATTGCAATAGCACAATGATAAATATAATCAATATTACAGAAACAAAAAATTCTATTTTATTTTTTAAAGGTTTCATGAGAATGCTCATTAGAACTCCCTCAGACAAAGTTTACCTTTTATGAATGTGGCTATTCTTTTAAGGTCAATTTAGTTCATGTAGCTGCTAACGTTTCTACGTATTTATACATTCCTGGCGTTCAAATGTTTAGGTTTGAGTGTTCCTGGTGAAGGTAAATCCAGAAAAGTGCTTCGAACACATCTATTTATAATATGTTATCTTCATTTTCTAAGGAAAAATCGAATCTTACAGGATTATATTTTTGATAAAACAAATTGCAATTGTGTCAGAATTTTAAAGAATTGCAAAAGGTTGAGTGAAACACTAACAGTCTAGTCACAGTAAGAACACTAAGTTCAATAGATTTCTTGTAAGCAGCGATCCTCTATAAAGAAAATCATATGATGAAATATCGGATCAACTACAATATATATATATTAAGTAAGATCTAGAATAAAATGGATAGAGCAAGGTGAGAAAAACACAATATATATACTTCATATCTCAAAGCTACTGGCATGATGCGACATAGAAATGTTATGAATTATATACTTCTTGCATAAGTCCGTCTATTCGTGTAAATTACAAAGAAGCATATGATGCATGATTTTTTATTATTAATTGTTTTGGCTTTTAACTAGCTGTCAGTAACTGCGAGTACTCTCAAATCGTACTTACTTGTTAATTTGACCTGTTGATACTATTTGTAATGCTTTTTTGTTATTTAATGTTAACTTATATCTGGTCTATATACCAGCTTTAATAAATGTTTGGAATTACTATAAATTTTCACTTCTTCGTACTGTGAACATCAAAATTATTTCCTTTCTCCTTTTATACTGTATATACATAACACTTTCGGCAGCTATACATGAAGAACACGAAGTTTTATCGAGCACCAATTTTATAGTTTAATTGTTGATATTCATCCCACATTTACCAAGTTTTAGAATAGTTTAATTGTTATACAAGAAATTTCTTGGTGTTCCTAAACGTAAGGTTATACAGACAGAAGAAGACGTATACTTATCTACAAAATTATTTTCATTTGCCTGTGTTTAATTTTGATATTACAAATGGCGTAATTTTTTTCAAAGCTGATGTTTTTCTGAAATTGTTATGCATTTCACAGCGGTATAATACTTTTACTATAATTATTCATCCCATATTTTTATTAACTTTGTATCTATATTGTATCATAGATCAAATTTATTCGTTCAGTGTATGTTCATTTGGTCACTACGTCTTTTGATTGAGTTAAGCCATTCCAATTGATATTTTATAGTGTGTCTTTCTTTGTTATGATGTTACACTATTGTTTCAGATAAGGGTGAAAGTTTGGTACCATTAAAACGTTTAAACCTGCTGCAATTGTTTGCACCTGTCCTAAGTCAGGAATCTGATGTTCAGTAGTTGTCGTTTGTTGATGTGGTTCATAAGTGTTTCTCGTTTCTCGTTTTTATATAGATTAGACCGTTGGTTTTCCCGTTTGAATGGTTTTACACTAGTAATTTTTTGGGGCCCTTTATAGCTTGTTGTTCGGTGTGAGCCAATGCTCCGTGTTGAAGACCGTACCTTGACCTATAATGGTTTACTTTTATAAATTGTGACTTGGATGGAGAGTTGTCTCATTGGCACTCATACCACATCTTCCTATATCTATATACTGAACTGTTGGTTTTGTATTGATACAACGAAAATGTGTGATCCTACCTTTGTTTTTAAGAAAGTCTACGTCCAATTGTAAGAAAATATTTACCATACGAGTAATCTTAGAAATACTCACCTCATGATATCTGAATTACATTGTACTAGTATATATTTGTTTACCATAGAACCCATTCAGAGTTGCCTGATTGTAACACCCTTTTAGCTCATCTAGTTCTATGGACAATATGAGCTATTGCCATCACTTAGCTTCCGTCGTCATAAACTTATTTATAAATCTCCTTCTCAAAAACCACTGGACCAATTTCAATCAAACTTAGACTGAATCAATCAAAATTCATGACTAAGAGTATAGCATAAGGGGAAAATGCAAGTCATTATCTGATATCATGAAAATCATAATAGGAAGAGAAAATCTGATCGGGCCAAAAATATCAAGATCTACCTACTTTCTGATTTTATGTGTTATTACCCAAACATGAAACTTTTTTGGCAAGTATGAAAACCATATTAGATAAAGAGAAACTATAATGAGTAAAATTATCAGCAAATAAAGATATAGAAATAAGTTAACATGATCGTAATTATTAATCGACTCCTTGAAGGAGTTTTTAACCTTGCATTACAAATTTGCCTATTTTGTGTTATTTTACAGTTATCTTGAAAACTATAATAGATAGAGAGAAAGAGTAAAAGTAAGAGTGGACAGCAAACCAAGGTTACTAAATAAGTCAACATGACAATTTCGGTAATATATCTTGTAATTTACTAATATACATAATACAGTATGCACAGTCATAAAACCAAATATCGATTATAATTTAAAAAAATATTGGGAGTTTTCCTTCTGTCAAAAATATCTAAATATCTAGACATTAGATACAATAACGGTTATTACATATAAAATCGAATACACCTTTCAGCTAAGAAAATATCGGTGGTATCAGTAAAAGCTTCTTTTTCCTATATTGTTCGATAAAGAGTTTAACTTTCTCTCTGCATATATACTTTATATGAAAAGTTCTAATTTGTTTTTTTTTTTCGTGTGCAATTCCCACAAAGTCCGTACAGGCTGCCCATTTCGTCTGTTTTCGGTTTATATTACCTTATGAATACATTTCCATTGAAATGTTTTAACTTTTCTCTTAATATCCATATTACTGAGATTCAGTCAATTTTTCACAATTTATGTACTCTCTATACAAATTTTCCCATTTTGTTTGACACTTACACTTTGTCTAAATTATAACCCAGAATTTACTTATTTGTTATTTGTATGAAATTGGAGAATATAAATACACATATTACTATTTTTCGATTGTGAGATGTTTATTTTTTTTTCTTACAACAGTTCTAGACTAATGGCCAAATATATAGAATAGCAAGGCAAAATGGTCAATAGAGTGACCTTTACCTCGAATTTGTTTTATTGAGTCCTTCCACGGAAAAGTGGAAAGACCTTTTGATTTTTTCTTGATATCTTTTGTTTTCTTCAATCTAAATTTGTTTCTTGCGCTATTTGGTTGTTTCGCAAGATGTCGCTTAAATATTAAGTATATTTTATCGAACAGTTCATACGCTCTTATAGCTTACGCTGCTTAACCGAATACTTTACTGATTTTCTTGTGTGTACTACTCCTTCGCAACCGTAAAAGATTACAACAAAATCATTTTCCCAAATTGCTCGTTATATACTCAGGATGTAAAACATAATTTTGACCAAAGAGATCGGTGGATTCCATATGAGAGTTATTTTCCTTTATGTATGAGACATAAGTGAAATGTTATAATAACTCGTAAACCATAAGTGATAGAACCCAACGGTCTTTTGGTTTGAGGTCATGGGTCCACCAAAAAGAAAATGAGGTGAAGGTCAAAGGTCAACATAATGTTCTTTTATTTACTTTGCTAATGTTTATTACTCCTCAGAAACCGTATATGATATTGACAAAATATATTTACTTAATTGTTAGTTGCGACATGTCGTAACATATAAATATTGGTTGAAAGGATAAGTTGACATTTAATGGGAGTTTCCTTCCCTCTAATGTTTAAAATTAACTGTATGTGATAGAACTGATTAACCATATATGGTAGAGACCTAGGGTCTTTTGATTTGAGGCCCGTTCTTTATGGCCTTGAAATTGAGAATATTGTGTCAGGATCCCAGACTATGAAAATTGTATGGTTTCTTCATTCTTTTGCTTGAAATAAGGGAGATAAGTTGCTACTTCCGGTTAACAAAATTTCACTTCCAGTTTCAAATTCCAGGTACTTAGGGTCATAATTTTGCTGTGCGTTTTTAGTTATTTCTACATTAATCTAGAACGGTTGTAGAAAAATTACATCTCACAATCGAAAATAGTAATATGTATATCTATATATTTCAATTCCATACAAATAGCAAGATCTGATTAGCATATATAGTAGAGACCTAGGGTCGTTTGATTCGAGGCCCATGCTTAATGGCCTTGAAATTGAGGTCAAGGTGAAGGTTAGATTTGACGTTCAATATTTTGACCTTTGCTCTAACTTCATATTTGAACATTTTAGAGTAATAGGGTCTTTTACATTAGATTGCAGAAATATGAACTTGAAAAAGGTCAACTCAAAATGACCTTCTTGTGAACCGACAGTAGCATTTTTGGAAACGAATTTCGTGTAAAGGTACATAGAATTATATGTTTTGGGAATCAGTGTGAAGAAACGTATAATTTGAATATAAAACCATACATTTTAAGGAATCAGTGGAAAGTATCCTATTAGTTGACACCGGAAGTGACTCTGAGTATACAATAAGTGGCTAATTAAATCCCTAATTTCTTAAAAAAAAGATTGATTGGTGTTTGCTTTTTATCTTTGGATTCAGTGAAAGATAAACTATATTCTGACACCAGAAATGACATTTTAACCGGAAGTTTATATTTTCCGATCAAGAGATATGCATTTGGGGTGGAAAGACCTTCTCTGAACAATTGGTTTTAATTTCTCATTAAATTGCGCAATATATTGAATATTGAACCGGGTATATTGGATATTGGATATTGGATGTTGTAAACAACATTTACAAACGTGGTCCTTCCATTTTGACATGTCCCTTTTTCTTTCGTTCCTTCAATAGAAATACAAATATTGAGGTGCAAAAAGTGACTAATCTTGCAATCTCCATATATATATATCTTTCAATCCGTACAATGTGCGCCATTTTATGAGAAATTAATAATGATTTTTTATTTCAGGTGTTTTAACGCCACTTTTAAGCCTCGCTTTTGGGCTATTTCGTGGCGGCCAGTTTTTATTGGTGGAGGAAGCCGGAGTGCCCGGAGAAAACCACCGACCTTCGATAGGAAAACTGAGAATCCTAGTCAATTAAGATTGAAGTCGAGTGCACCCGCACGAGCGGGGTTCGAACTCACAACCTCAGTGTTGACTGGCTAGTGATTACAGTAGTAACTACTTAGACCACTCGGCCACCGAGGCCCCAAGAAATTAATAATATGTATATTTATATTCTTCAATTCCATACAAATAACAAAAAAGAAAACAGAAATCCTTCCGTTCATCTGTCTGTAAACGTTCCGTCAACGTACTGGATATTAGATACTATCGAGTCAAAATGTGTTTTGCCGGGGTAGAAAAGTATAACAAAAATACCGAACTCCAAGGCAAATTCGAAAAGTGGAAGTCCATAAAAACTGACAAAATCAAACGCTGTCAATCAACGGAACAAGTGAAAAACAACGACCCATATTCCTGACTTGGTACAGGCATTTTCGAAGGAAATGATGGGTTAATAGATATAAGAAGATGTGGTATGAGTGCCAATGAGACAACTCTCCATCCAAGTCAAAATTTATAAATGTAAACCATTATAGGTCAAAGTACGGTCTTCAACACGGAGCCTAGGCTCATAACCTGGTTTTATAGCTAGCTTAACCTCCCACTTGTATGCCAGTTGATTATAGTTCCGTTGTATTTACAAACTTGGGTGATCAACCCAAATAGATTATAATAGGTTAATGTGACAATAATTTGGATCCAGCAGCCAAAACTGTGAAAACATACAACAAAGAGATACAACACAACTGACTTAAAAATTCAAATAAACATACAAATTAATCAAACAAAGATGTCAACAAAAATGGAGTAGTAGGTAGTAAATTTTAGATTGGACAATGACAGAAAAAAATGTTTTGTTGATAGTAAATACCGTATAAAGTATATACACTTTCTCGATAAAGTAAAAATTAAGTAAATATAAATACAAGGGTAGCCAAAATAGAAACAACACTTTAAAAACCAATTGTGTCCGAATCGCACCTCAAGACCCACATGCACCAGGAATTCCCAAAGTAAAATGTCAAAAACCCGATGGCGGGATGTTTAAATACCGAGTCACGTCAAAAGTCATACGACACAGCGACATAGGGGTCTCAGTTCTGTTTATGGTTAATTGTAAATATTGTAATGTCAATTCTTTAATGTCTATGATTTTTTATCTAGAAATTCAAAGTTTTTAGAAATATTAATTTTGTGACTTTGTAAAGTGCGTTGAACATGGATGTTTTTTTTAAATATGCAAACATGGCTGTGGTATAGATTGTTTAATTCGTGAGTACTCCAAAATACAGTTATATTTATATGTTAGTTGTTGATATATTTCATTACATGACTTAAAATCCTAGGTACTATCGTCCCATATATCACCAACAGTTTTTATTTCACTTTTGAAAAAAGAAGAATAAAATAAAGATCTGCCCTGAAATAAAATATTTGACTTCCCAAATAACCGCAGTTTCATTGCATCTTTTTTGTTTGTCATAACCTGTGTTATCCCTTGCAATTTTCACTACGATTGCAGAGTGCTTTGATAATAATTTGGGAATGTTTTGAAATCAAGACTTGAAAGGTCCGTTTCAATAAGTTATTGGTTTATGCAATTTAGAAAATAAAGATATTATATATTGATTTTTCATCCAACTATTCAAATTAACCATCCCAATGCCCCCTTTTAACATTTAAACAGCATTCCTTTTGGTATACTTGATTCTCAAAGAAAATCCAATATTAAGGTTCACCCGAAGGAATCAACAAATATGGCCGTGTTTACACCACAAACTTTTCTCTAAGTACAGACATACCTGTTCACCAGGAAAAGTTTCAAGGCACGACGAGAACTAGATAAACAAATTGTAAATGTATTTTATGCTTCATCGTACTGTTGTGCCATCTAATGTCTATAACACAATTTATTAAAATTTCCCAAATCATAAGACATTCCATACACCATTAAGACTAATCCATAAATGAACTGCCTTAAAAGTAACTCGTGCATTAATTATAAACATTGCACTGAACATATACATGTAACAAATTCAAGACAATATGCTAAGTTTGTAAGAGATTATCATTCTCTTACATATACTTCTTCATTTAGTATTTCGTCTATTTTGTTTTTATAACCTAATTGTTTCAAAACATTTTAACATTTTATGAATAGTAAATTTACAGAAAATGTTATTAAAACACGTTATCTTTGTATTGACTTCAGATTTTTAATTGATCACGTTTACAGCATATTGAAACAGGAGGAGCAAAAATTAATTAAGCAAAAGATAAAAGACGACAAGGGAAAATAATCTCAAGCTAAAAGAAATCTCCCACACAAATAGATATGAATAAAGTAAATTTAATGCAGATCAAATTAAATGGAGGGCTAGTTGAATAGTTGGAATTAGAATAAGGTAATACAATTACTTTTCCTATTTGGAAGCGATTATACCCAATTGATGATGATGTTTTTTTTTTTACTTTTTAGAAGTTCAAAATATATCGAGAACGTTTACAAAAGATGGCGTTGTCTAAAGTAGCTGCTATGCCATCATTAACAGAAGAAGAGACCAACTTCCTGAGATTCGCTAATCTTCTTATTCGTATCTCACCAAAAGCTGTTCGGGTTGTATTTGATAAGTATTTCCAACCTTGCGGATTGAATGTGGTGTTGACTCAGTCAAAAGGAAAACTAGAAACTTTAAATAAGAAAAAAATTCTGAACAAGTCGCAGATGGATTTACTTTATCCTATAAAAGGTATGAAAAACTTATCTTTATTTAATACTATGTTCTATCAAACACTGGTTTCCAAAACCGTCACATTTTCTTATATTAAAAAATGTTACAATTGATAATTTATAGTCATCAATAAATAGTTAGGCGATGAAAAAGTACGATCTGAGATTGTGCACATAAATTTTATAAGTTAATATTATCACTGGGTTGCATTTATGATAAGTTTTAACTACGACGGGACCAGTAATACTGATTCAAAAGGTGAACTATCAGACCACTTAGGTTCCACTAACCAAGTAAGCATTGACTGGGTATAAGCAGACGACGTTTTGCTTACTTTGTCCAGTAAATGATACTAAATACTATGCCTCTATCAAGGAAAACATGCTTGGAAATGCAAACTCTAGAATATCGTATCGTTTCAACATAGAGATATATACTCCATATACAGGCGCTGCTGGAATTTTCCTACATAGAAATGGAAAATTCACAATAAGAAGCTAAAATCATCGTATTGTCGTAAAGTTTTGTTCCCAGCCGACCATAATTATCGATTTCTAGATGTAAATATAAATAAGAAGATTTGGTATGAGTGTAAGTCAAGATATGACGAATACTTAACTGCACCTGTTGTATCCTTCTTTTCATGTTCGATGGGATAGATGCGTTCAACATAGTCAGCAAATGTGGAATTAGTTAGTGAGAGGACATCATCTATATAGCGGAAAGTGAAGTTAAAGGATAATGCCGTTGTTATAAAACTGACGATTCAACTCCCTCAGGAAACATGAACTTGTAAATAGCTTTGATATTTTGTTAAACCCTTCTGGATTGTATACTTTTATATTTTTGGAGTTCCAATCTTATGAAAGTTATTCCAGAAATATGTGCTGTGCAAATGGAAATCATATGAAATATCAATAAGTCACTATCGCTGAATATTAGTCCCCGTTAGTACCATATTCATATCATTTACATTGCACTGTGACCTGAACATTTTGCATGAAGATTATTCTAGATATAGTTGCTGTGAGCATGAAAACTATATCATCTTAATAGACCACTTTAGAGTTCGTTGCATTTCCGGCAAAAACTTTGGTTTTATTGAACATCATTCGTGCGTTTACGATCATCGTCACTTCCTTCCCATGTTGAGCGAGCGGTTGAAAATATATATTACTGTATGCTGTATTGCACGAATTATTCTGCAAATTTAATTCTTATAATTGATAATCAGCACTGCTGTCATTAGGGAATTGTTATTAAGTACATACGGAACAAACATTATTTCTAGTTTATCATGCATAATGACGATCTTGAAGACGCTTGATGAACTTTGAAAGTGCAGGGATACAGGCGATCCCTCTATCTGTAAATGACATTATAAAGGCGCGCATAATAGACGACATAACTTGGAAGGGGTCTATTACGTGTTATAGTGTTCTTTTATTTGTCTTTGTAAATTATTAACCTTTACTGTTTAGTCCATTTTTGGAAATATCCTTTTGGCGTGGCTCGGTACTTATACATCTCGCCATTGTGTTATTGTGCTATGGTCATTTTTTGTATTTTTGTAGACTGCTGTTCCAGTATTTTTGACAATTTTACCTATTATGTCTGTTTGTAATGTTCACACATTGGTTTCAATATAACAGAATTATATGCGACTGTCATACAAGTGAGAGGTTTAGCTAGCTATAAAACCATGTTTAAGCCACCATTTTCTTCAGTAAGGAAATGCCTGTACCAAGTCAGAAATATGACAGTTGTTTTATATTCCTTTGATGTATCTGAGCTTTTGATTTTGCCATTTGATAAGGGACTTTCCGTTTTGAATTTCCTTGGAGTTCGTTTTGTTTTTTGTTATTTTACTTTTCACACATTTTTGTTATTATTATTCTCGCAAACAAAGACCAGTAAGTTTTGAAAAGATATGAAAAAAATCACGACAACGATCTTACAGAGAGAAAAAAAATAATAATAAAAAGAAATTTTGCTGAGTTCTCATAGTTGTTAAATCCTTGTATCCGAAGTGTCTGACAGGTACCCATAACCTTGGTATCATTTTCGTTGATCAATTTGAATATTCATGACTAGGACCGAGTGTAACATACTATAAGTGATACACAGGGTTGTGATTAAAAAATACAATTGTTTTATAGGAAACTCGAAGTTATCATACATCGATCTTACTCTAACAACCTGGTATCTTTGAGGCTTTTTTTTAATCTCGTTTGCATTGTTCACTTGTCAACATTGGTAGATTAAGGCGCAAGTTTACCGATATTCTAATCTCGTCAATCGATTAAAGAAAGACAAATCAAGGTAGCAAACAATAACCGAGGGAATCCCATGAACTCCAAATGGCGATAGACCGGTTGCGTCGACAGGGTTATTTATGTATAACTAGCTATGCAAATCCACAGTCAAAATGTCACAATCGGAAACAGGGCACAATCGGTAAAATTACCAATCAGACGACTATACAGGTAACGAAAGACCCTAATACCGCGTAAACATGTTGTTAGTGAGCTGAGATACAGACACATCGTATTGGTCTACCATATCGTGATGACAACTGTAAAACGAATGACTTATAATAACTTATTGGAGTGTTGATTTCAGTCGTTCTTCCTCTTAAACTATGTTTGACCAGTTTTTGTGCACAACCCTGTTAACGAAGTTCGCATAATGTGAACATGCACGAGCGTAACATACAATAATAATCAGTTAGCAGGCAACATGTTTTAAATTTTTATGGTGGGATTATTTCTACATGGGTACACTATCAGAGATTAATAAATATAATTAATCTATAGGATATTCTAAGTCATCGGACATGGATCTTACTCTAATGATTTGTCTACTGCGCAATTTACAAAAGATGAAAATAGAGGATATACTTCCAGCAGCAGCATTGATCAGTGAGGAAGCAGATTTATCTCGGATAAAATATTATCGGAACTGGATAGCTCATAACACAACTGGTTACATTAATAAAGAAGATTTCCTGTCGATGTGGACAAATGTTTGCGAGGTAAATTAGTTTCCAGTATACTTATAAAAGATCAAACTACATGTTTTACTTAACTGAAAATTGTTTTTTATTTAATAATTAACTTGATGAATAGCTTACAAACGAACATATGTGGGGTTTTTGATTTGTATTGAATGTTATTCTACCAAGCTTCGGCTGCAATTCCCTGTAACAGAGGTAACTGTACCCAATGTTCGCGTTCCTGTTATAGGTTTCCACGTTCCTAAGCGTATTATCTATTTATTGGATTCCCAATGATTTCGTCTCTGGCATATCGGTTAAATTCAACTACAATGCCTCAGCTGACGAATAGTTTGTTTTTGAGATAATGGGCTAATCACGAAAAATAAAGTCCATGTAGCGCAGCTTTGGTGCTGACATAATACATTCTAAATATTGCCAGAAAGAAATGATTTCCGTGACAAAATTGAAAATGCAGTCCGGTTTTATATTTCTTAACGCTGAAACGTTTGTCTTATGGATGTTTTAACCCAGAGTATTTGTCAGAGATATTTTTGTCGAGATTCACAACTTATATAGTACAACAGCTAGGTATTTAGTGTTTGCGCACTGACATCAGTTATAACATATCATTCTTAAATTTTCTGTTGATAAATTAAGAACTTTTTTAGAAACTAGCGTTTAGCTCCAACAATCAAGGTGTGTCATTTATGTGATGTTGCTATCCATTTTTGTCGAGCCTGCAACTTCTGTCGTAGAAAGCTCGACATAGGGATAGTGAAGGTTAAGTTTTCGTGGTCAAGTTCATATATCAGATATTATAAGTAATATGTCTACTATTTTTGGTGTATGAAATGATTGTAAGGTGTACATGTCCAACTGGCAGGTGTCATCTGACCTTGACCTCATGGTTCAGTGGTTATAGATAAGTTTTTGTGTTTTGGTCTTTTTTTCTAACACTATATGCAATAGGTCAACTATATTTGGTGTATGGAAATATTTTACGATATACATGTCAGTCTGGCAGGTTTTATTTGACCTTGACCTCATTTTCAGGGTTCATTGTTCAATGTTAACTTTTTTGTTTTGGTCTGTTTTTCTTGAACTATAAGCAATAGGTTAACTATATTTGGTCTATGGAATGATTGTAAGGTGTCTGTCTCGCATGTGCCATCTGACCATGACCTCATTTTCATGGTTCATTGGTCAATTTTAAGTTTTCGTGGTTAAGTTTGTTTCATAGAAACTATAAGCAATAGGTCAACTATATTTGGTGCATGGAATGATTGTAAGGCGTACATGTATTTCCGGGTTTGTTTATCTGACCTTGACCTCATTTTCTTGGATCATGTTAAGTTTATGTGATACTTGTAGTAAAGTTTTATATTTAGGACTATCAACATAAAATCAATGGTCAGTAAAGCAGGCGAGACATTTCAACGTGTGCACTCTTGTGTTTATATAGCTCCTCATATATATTCGAGTATTTATACATCCTTGGCTTTCAGATTTTTAGGTTCGATACGTTCCCGGTAGAAAATAATCCGCTTCAGACACATCAAATGCATTACGTGTCATTTTCATGATACAGCAAATGAACACTAGATAGTTATGTTATAACAAGGTTTACATATAACAAAAATAAAAAGGATTGTCTATCAGAAGATTATTAAATTAATAACTAGTTCATATTATACTAAATTTCCAAATCATGACTTATGCAATTGTGCAATCAAATTACACGTTTTACATGATTTTATAAGTTTTGTTATTTGCTTTTATCTCACATTTCATAATTTTAACCATACAACAACCGTGCATAGAATAATATTTTGTTGTACTTGTACTTTTGTATTTTAGGAAGTAACTTTTCTCTGAACTTCGAATTTGATTGGGCCTTCAAACTTTTTTATTCGAACGCCACCAATTTACAATTTTTAATAGTTTAATTGCAAAACTCATAGAAGAAGACCCTAAAATAATACTGATTGAATAACAATGAGATGAAGAACAACGATCAAGAGTTGTTGTTGTTTTCTAAACTATGTTGAAGTCTTTTCTTTAATCACAGAGTGATTAAAATTGTTATAGAGTTGTCTCGCTTTGCTTGTTGTTATTGTAATTCACAGATACCAAGATTAAAATACTACATGCTGTCTGTATACTATACTCAGTTGTGTAGAGGTTCCATCCTCTGTTATGCATTGATAACCTTTACCACTTATACAAAAAACGATCATTCAAATTAAACATACATTTTATTACACCAACTTTATTTAAATTTTCATGACTAGAATATACATTTTTACTTTGTGGCATTACTTTGGCTACAGAGTATTCTATAATATTTTGTTGAGGAGCCAGGGTGACTACCGATTACCTATTCACAATGGCTATCAGCTGACCTATGTTGACATAGTGTCATAAAACCCCTGGTAGTTAAACACGGTTTTTGATTTTGGTAGTTGATTTTATTGTGCTTAAAAAAGACTCAACCCCCCTTGTATATCATTTCAGAAAACCTGATTTCCAGTTTGTGATAAATGAGTTCCATCTGTTCTGTATAAGGACACTTCCTTTGCCCTAATGTTCTCATGTAAAATAAATTTCCCCCCATTTTCTATTACAAAGTTTTTGACCACTGAATTTACTCTTTTCCTCTTCTGTTCGATTATTGGACCAGCATTTAAGGGTGCAAAATGCCAGTATCTGCGCTGTAGCATTGAAGACCAGATTAAAATGACATTTTTAAATAAAGCCTGGTAACGTAGGATAGAACATTTTACATTTTCAATTAAACCCTTCTCTGTCAATTCTAAATCTGTCAAATCATTAGCTCCACAGTGAATAATCATGACATTAGGAAGAGGTAAAATTTCCTTTTCGCATCCAGTAGGGAATCCAAATCTTTTAACTGTAAACCAGGTTGACCAATCCAGTATGTTGTGACTCCTTTGGACTTCAGTCCAAGGTTGGTCCCACCATATTTCTTTGCTTCCATATTTGCCCAATGAACAAGGCAACTTCCAACAATCAATAAGATCTTGGGACCTGTGAAAACTTGTAGCTTGTTACCCTTTTTGTAACCAGAAACATTGCAACCTAATATAGCGAGAATAAGCATGCGATTTCCATCTGCCTAATTTTATAATTACCTCCTCTGAGACCCCCCAAGTTCAGTGGCACCCCTAATTCTAAACTTGTGTGACCTAAAATGACCTTTACTGATATGAAGGAAATTTAAAGCCTTTTCCAGTTTACTGCTGAATTTGTATCTAGTTAAAGGCATACCATTATAATGTATAAAAAAATCTTTATTGTTACAGCTAGGTCGTTAGTGAGTCGTAGCGGACAGTAGTTTTTTTCTGTTCTCGGGTATCAATAAAGTAACGGACTTTCCCTTTTGGTCAGTTTTTGACCACCTTACTCTCAGTTCTAGGACTTTTTTCTTAACTAAAATATCAGCAATTGTTAAGTTGGAGCCATTTATAACAGACTTATTTTTTGAAGTAGTGATTTCCCCTACCCTAAGCAAACCAAAGAAGGCAACTTAAA
Organism: Mytilus coruscus; assembly: GCA_017311375.1. Classification (NCBI taxonomy): domain Eukaryota; kingdom Metazoa; phylum Mollusca; class Bivalvia; order Mytilida; family Mytilidae; genus Mytilus; species Mytilus coruscus. Next base: position 82,782,724 of record CM029595.1, on the reverse strand, counting down.
AAACTGCCGAAAAATAAAGCAGCTTCATATTTATTCTTACATATTTTATCTAAACAATTTATCATATCTGATAACAATTGCACTGTAATTGGTGCTCTACTGTCATTGCGTTTTCCTCCTTGAATTCTTTTTATTCCCTCTAATGCCTTGTCAATTATAAAGAATTTTGTAGTATACTGTATGCCTTGTATTTTTTGATGATATGAAACTCCTGATATATAAGATGATATGGTACCCCTGAAAGACCTTGTACTGACAAAAAAGCTATAAAATTTAGCAAATCATTGACTGGCACTGACCATAGCTGTTTCAATTTGTAAGATGATCTAAAATTACAAAGTTTTGACAGAGCCAAATTGTATGATTTTTGTGTATTTTTTGACACACCTTGGTTGACAATATAATCCGCCACCTGACTTAAATGTTCCAGATCTGAGTTGGAATTTAGGTCGGCCACTGGTTTGCTTCTGGAGCTAGTCTTCTGAACTTTCCCCACTGAGAACGAGAAAGACAATCAGCAATTTAGTTTTGTTTTGAAGGGATATAAATTGCCTTAACTGACGTATTATTTTTTAAGTTCATTAAAACCATTTGTGTTACTAAAGTCATAACTCTACTTGATTTGCTAGTTTTCATATTAACGATTTGAACAACCGCCTGATTATCAACATGAAAAATAACTTTTTTGTTAACAAAATATGATTCCCAGGACATAAGTGCTGCTACAACTGGAAACAATTCTAACAGTGTCATATCCCTGGTTATTCCAGTTTCAACCCAATGTTTTGACCATATGCCTTTGGCCCACTGACCTGCGAAATACATTCCATACCCACCTTTGGACCCCCTGCACTATCCGTGAACAACTCCATTTTTTCGTTTGAAACCCATACATTGTCGGTTATTACAGTGACACCATTGTATTGTTTTAAAAAGTCTAACCAAACTTCTAAATCTGCTTTCATCTGCTTGTTTACTCGAATTTTGTAATATGATTTCCTTACCCCATTGTTGAATTTATGAGTCTGCGGCAGAAGGTGCAGCCTGGAGCAACCACCTTGCAAGCAAAATTCAGGAGCCCAAGAAGAGATTTCATGTCCTTAAGAGTAATTTTAGAACTGTCTAAGGTATCTCTGATTTTTTGTGCGAGTTTGACAAGTTTTTCATTTGGAAGCCGCATGATTAAATTTTGCGTATCAAATTCTATACCCAAAAAAGTGAGTAATGTAGTAGGCAAAGTTGTCTTGTCACAAGCAAGAGGAATACCTATTTTATCGCATACCTCTTGAAATATCTTCAAAGTATTGCCAACTTCTGATGTTTCGCTCGACTCGACAAAAAGAAAATCATCTAAATAATGGAGTTTATTATCATTTACATTTCTTTGCTGTATTATCCAATGCAAAACTTTTCCAAATTTCTCCCAGAGGGCGGAACTGATTGAACCCCCGTTGGAAGCATTTTATTAAGATAATATTCACCCTGAAATTTTATCCCAAATAAGTCAAAATCCTGCGGGGCAATAGGCAATAAGCGAAAAGCCGCCTTTACATCACACTGGCTTAAACGGGCAAATGTTTTGTGTCTATTAATCAAACATGCTGCTTTGTCCATTGAACTGTACTGCACTGAACAATGGTTTTTATCAATCAAATTATTTTTTGATTTATTCTCAGGATAGGATGAATGTTGAATAAGTCTAAAATCCCCATCCTTTTTTTGGCACTAGCCCTATTGGTGATATCTGGTCCGAGGACACAGTTATCGTCCTTAGATTTTCGTTGTCTACAAATATAGTCCCTAGTGTGGACAGTGTATAACTTGCAAATTATTTTTAATCACTTTCCAAATTTATTTCTTTATATTTTATGCATGAAATATTAAGTAAAGGGATGAAGTTACATGTTAAAAAAGTGTGGGTGCTGAATCTTTATGTTAAGTAGTGATTTGGTCCAGTTCAAAAATGTCAAAAACTAGTATGTCTGAAGCTGTCAAACTGAATTTTAGACCCCCTTAACATAGAATTGTTAATACTTTGAGTTAGAGCTGGTAGACTTTTCTATAATTTTGATATTATTTGTCCCAATAGTAGTACACTACACTGTAAAATACTTTTTTAGATAGAGCAGGTGCGATTTTTTTAATTTGAATTTATTGCCTAATGAAATGCACTATGAAATCACTGTGTTCTCGGGCCTAAGAGATGAATTCAGGAAATGTAGATTCTGTACTTTGGCAACTTCCCTGAATGGTTTACTGGTTTCAATTTATCAAACTCAATAAAAGTAAAGGATTTAAATCTTTATTTGAAAGAAATTCTGTTAAAATGTTCCATTTTGTTATTATACGGCTAAAATAAGCATTTTAAAGCAGTTTCTATTTTCAAGCTAGGAGGCATGCTGACTTTCTATCTGACAGATTTTCATGCTTTGATATTTGTGTTTCTATGATTAATTCAAATTCTATTAACCATTTGTGAACTCTGAATATAGAGAAAAGTAGATTATCACAGAAAAAAATGTGCAAAATGTGTTGTATTTAGGCCCTGGTCGAACGGCCTGTTTGATGTATGTGAAATGTGAAGAGCTTTGTACATAAAATTTGTAGTCCATCATAAAATATTTCACTAAATCTGTAAAAAAAGCACTTGACAATGATCTGTGCACCTCATCTATTTCATATACTAGTACTATCTTTATTATATTCTGTAGGATAGCATGTGGTTCAAATATATGCCAGATGAGACTAAAACTACATGCAAGTTTTCCATTGAAAAGTGAAAAAACTGTGCATCAGACCATACTGTCTGCAAAAAAAAGTTGAATGGAAGAGTCCTTTTGCAATTAAACTTCTTGTATCATGACATCTTAGCATAGAAATGAGCAAAAAGTAACAAATTTCCATTTCTAATAGCTTCTGTATGCAATTTTATATGTAAATATGTGCTACGGCCTAAATTGACTCTAAATAATGTTCAGTCTTACATGGCCTAAGACAATTTTATACTCATGTGGTATGCTTTTTTTTTAACTTTTCTTTCCATTTAAAGTACATTTAATATATATGGAGGAATAATTTATGGTAAAACAACTTCAAAAACTTCAAATTGGTTGAAAAAAATGCATGTTTATGTAAGGCTCCCCTTAATTTGAAAATCTCAATTTTCAGGCACAGGCTCATATAAATTTGACTTTTGAATAATTGTAATAAATCTGATAAATCAAATGAGTGTTCAGTTGCTTTTAATACTTAATACATTATATTTAAGAGCATTTAAAAAGCAAATTTTTGCAATATTTAAATTTTTCAAGCCCAAATCTTGATAGTTGAAATTATTTGATTTAAACGTAAAAATTAAACATTCAAATTTAAATATTAAAATAGCCATAGTTTCTATGATATATATCAAATGGCCATGAAACTTAAACAACTATCTTATAACTCCCTAAGCTTAGGTCATGCAAAGTTTTATTAGAATTGGACCAGTCTTTCTATAATATTAGGTCCGAGGACACAGTTATCGTCCTTAGATTTTTGTTGTCTACAAATATAGTCCCTAGTGTGGACAGTGTATAACTTGCAATTTTTTTTAATCACTTTCCATAATTTCTTTATATTTTATGCATGAAATATTAAGTAAAGGGATGAAGTTACATATTAAAAAAGTTTGGGTGCTGAATCTTTATGTTAAGTAGTGATTTGGTCCAGTTCAAAAAGGTCAAAAACTAGTATGTCTGAAGCTGTCAAACTGAATTTTAGACCCCCTTAAAATAGAATTGTCAATATTTTGAGTTAGAGCTGGTAGACTTTTCTATAACTTTGATATTATTTGTCCCAATAGTAGTACACTACACTGTAAAAATCTTTTTGAGATAGATCAGGTGCGATTTTTTTTAATTTGAATTTATTGTCTAAAAGAAATGCACTACGAAATAACTGTGTTCTCGGGCCACCTGAAGTGTGGGAAAAGGACCAGCAATGCGACCAAGTTTAACTTCCTTCATTAATTTTTCTTTAAAAATGTTGGGTAGCTGTATTGCACTTTTTAAATTGGAACTTTCCCTTGGTTCTCTGGAGCCACAATATTTTAAAGAAAAACCATATTTGAACCAGATATAATTTCATGTGCTACATTTTTATGTGGGTAAAGTTCTAAATAATTTTCCAAGACAGATACTTTAACAGGAGTATTTCCTAATGAATAAAAATTATTACTTTTTGTTACTTCTTCCTTGGGTCCGGTTATTACATTGGGCCTTTCTGTGTTTGCCACTGCATATTTCACATATATGTTTAAACCTACAACGAGGGAAGTATGGACAGTCAGTAACATTATTGTAGTATTTACAGGACATGTTTGTACTACCACTAGTTACCTGTGATTGCTGATTTGTTCTCGTGTAAGTGTTGGAAAGTGTAGCTGCATTTGAATTATAATGACCACGATTGTGTGTATTTGTTCTATAACTCTGTGATTGCATTGAAGTCTTGTTTTGTACTGTGGTAGATGTGATGTGTAATAGCCAATATTCACCGTGTATGTTTTCCAAAGATAAATTTGGATTCTTTTCTATTTTTAGCCTAAATTGCTCGTCATAGGTGTCCCAGTTTTCTGACCTCGTTGCAGATAATCTAATATCACGCAAATATATTAACAATTCCTGTGCCCGAGTCCTGTATTTCTCAATGTAAACACTCATAAAAACCTTGAATGCTGAAGTCCAGTCGTATTTGGACAAATCAATACTCGACGATCTTTTTTCAAAGCAAATTTTCCTAATTTTAAATCGTCCTCGTCAACCTCCTCCACTTCTTTCTGTGTTCTCAAAAGAATATGTAGCTCAATAAACTTTCCCTCCCAAATGTTTTCCTTAATTTTAAAATGCACGTTTTCCCCACTGTGTCATGAATGCTAGCCTCTTGTGTCGGGCTGAAATCAATTGTATTATGTACCATTTCAAAATTTGTGTGTGACGGGTCGTGCATAAAAGGGGGGAATGCCCGTGCATCCTCCTCCGACTCATTACCTGATAATATGTCAGCTTCTTCTTGTCCTTTTGTCTCCACGTGTTCCACCTTGACCTCCTGTCTTTTCCTGTCCATTCTTTTACGTCCAACTCCGTCCTTCTTTTGTGTCATGTCCACGGTCCTAACTCCCTGTCCATCTTCCATGCTGTTCGTCTTCCTCTTCTTTCCAATAGCCCTTGATGGCGATCCCCTGGCATTTCTTTTGTTTTGCATCTTTTAGATTTAATTAAATAAACTATTTCCCGCAGCACCTACTTCGTTGTCGACAACAAATTAACAAGTGCCAGATACAGGAATTCCAAAATTTAAATTCCATGTGAGAGCGCCATCTATGGCGATTCCATATATGGCAATGAGCTAAACAGTGCAAGACCCACACAAATATTTGATTGAATTAAACCAGATTATTGAAAATATAAAATTTTGCTAATGTCTATTATTTTCATCAAGATAACTTACATTGCACGAATCAATTGTACCGACATCAGTAAAATTTACACTAAATATAGATGAATATAAATTTATGACATACAATTATGAATGGTTTTATGATAAACTATACATTTCAAATACTTTCTATGTAGTTTCTTTTACTTCATAAATATCTTCACTAGAAAAAGCATTACAACGGAAGTGTTCATTTTTGTTAATTTCAAGATTTTGCATTCTAAAATCAAATTATATTGTTTTTTCTACAATCTAAACCATTCAAACTGGTTCTTTTTTTATTTTCTTTACACAGGAACTTTTAATATCTCCCTAAAACAATACTCTTGCATACTTTATTTGAAAATGTTCCATGCATAGTTTTTTACATAATTTTATTTCCTACTTTCTTAAATCTGTCAATTTACTGCTATCATCGTCAAATCATAGCTTATAAGCATAATGATCCATAATTTGCTTATCTTTTCATAGTCATACTTAAATTAATTTTATTAAGATTATCCTGATTAGAACTACCCAATTTATACTTGTTTCATAAAATTTTAGTATCATATAACCAATTATGTTCTTGCGATTTATACTTCGACTGTAAATTGTGTATATTGGGATTTTTAACAATTAAAAAAATTCCAAAAGTTGTCTTCTCTCATCAGAGTCATTCAAAGGAAATATACAAGTGTCAAAGAATAAAGCAGCAGATGGGGTGCTGTCTTTAAATTTCAATAGTTTTCGTATTATATTTCTCTATATCTTTTAATAATATTCATTTTTCTGCCTATTTAGAATCCATGTCTTACATCCATATTGATGATTCTTATGTAGACGAAACGTGTGTCTGCGTAACAAATTATAACCCAGGTATATTTGATGAGTAATGTTCCTTTATACACATATTTGATATACGTGAAGTTTCAGGGCAAACGAACTATGATAAAGCCAGTTGTGGTCTTTTGGAAATGGCAAAGATGGTAAAAAGTCTTCAATACGGTTAAATATATATATAATGATATCAACGAATTAATATTATAATATAGTGCAAAAATGTAATTTTGGCATAATCATATATTATTTGACCTATATGACAAATTATCATTTCATAACACATCATTCTTTTATGTGGGTTGGGGCATTTTAAATGCTCAACTTCGTTGTTAATTGTTTTATTACGAGCTTCACTGATGAGTGGTATTTAGACAACCGCGCATTTGACGTATTGATTAACAAGCCTCTTATCTTTCATGATTATTTTGCAATGATCACTAGGTCGATGAAACTTCTGAATGAAATCTTTTGTCCTTGGGGGTACCACCAGACCAATAGTCAGCATACAAATGCTGGCATGAGATATTATGGTTACAGTCAGATTTACTGTACCTGAAATGTAAAAATCACTCGAAACACTAAGGTTTACTGTCGCAGGTATAACTTAGACAGATTTGGTTCAGTTTTTATTTTACATTGTACTTATAAAGCTGTTCAACTCCGTTATTGAATTATCCTTCGAACTGTTTTGATTCTAGTACCATTACTGTGTATAATTTTATGTTTAGCCGAAATTATTATAAATCCTGGAATCTTTTATGAGTTTTTACAACCACTGAGTTAAATTTACTGCAGGTGGACTTTTCATCCTCGAGTATATCAACAGACCCGTAGTCAGTTTTTATGATGGCATAGGCAAATGATATTATTGCAATAGGCTACGGATTCTTAAGAGAGTTGGTCATATTTCCTTTAACGTGCAAAAATTGAGGCACTCTTCCGACATAAGGAATCTGAATTCACATGCCTATTCCAATCGTACGTTTCTAAACGAACGCCCTACTAAAGCAGAAGATGTATAAGACATCTGATGACACATCATTTTCTCCTTTTCAAATGCATATTACATTTCAAAATACTGAGTACTGTCAGAAAGGGAGTGGTCCAGGGATGACAATATTTCTATACACCAAATTAATCCCAAATTTGTAAAAATCCACTGAAATTACATTTTTAATTTATTATTGGGTTAAATGTTTGACAATAAGACATAATGCTGTTCAAAAATAAAACTAAAAATTTAAAGCTGGTTAAATGTGACTCAGAGTAAAGATTAAACTTTTTAGTCGGCCTCAATTGTGAAATTATCTCGTGTTGCCAAGTAATATTTCGTTGGTTTTTTTTTAACAAACTTGTTGGTTCTTTCGATCTTTCATATTTACCATGTATACTTTCAAAAACTTATGATATTTGTCATTAGAATTGTAAGTCATTTATTTTTTTATTTCCTGAACATGCGCCACCGATGTTTGCTTCTCAGTAATCTTGTCTTATTGATATCTCAATGCACTCAATTTTAGAGCCGCACCAACGACAATTTTGCGAATTGATTTACATGTCTAGTGCATTTTTTTATCAAGTGATGTTTGTCTTGCTTAAAGAACATACAGCATATTTTATCCTGGTGAACAAATGAATGATAGTTGATGTTTACACATTAGGAATCGAAAAAATAATCTTTACTTGGGGAATGGTTTATTTTCTCGGGACGATAGTTGTTTTCGACTTGAATAAACATTGTTTGAGTTTTTTCCACAAATTTTCAACAAAAAACCCACTTTTTTCAATTCCCTTTTGAGCAAAATAAAAATATTGCAAGGCATTTCGAAGCAAACAATTCATAAAAGTAAAATCATGCCCTACCACACACAAAAGATGCATTATAGACGCCTAACTACATATATTTTCCTTTAACCCCGTTCTACAATGATAGAAAACTAACAATGATTCTAGCCTTTGTTTATAGACGACCGTTCATATTTAAACTTTAAAGCGTTTATAGGCTACATATAAGTGTAACTAGTAATGACTAATCGTAGGTGTATGTCATTTCCGCAAATGTCTAGTGAAATTTTTATTTAGCCCTATAGATTAACATTGCTGGATTTCAACTACAAATTGAAAGTACCAGTTTGTTTTCTGAAATTTAACTGGTTTAACATAATATTTAAGAACTCAATTGGTACAATATTGCTTTTGTACCTTTAAAGGTACGTACACATTTGATGCTGTAAAACTAATATACCAAAAAGGTTCGATGGTTCCTTAATATATACACGCATTGAAAGATTTTCTCATCTGAATCTGTAGAAACAATTTAGATAAAACTTCCCAAGATTGATCTATAAGGTAACTTACTTTGCGTAATAAATCTTTTATCGGTCTAGATGGTATAACAGCGAACAAGGACACTTTGTCTAAAAATATAATATACGCAAAGGTAATTGTCTCATAACTGAAAACTGTAAACAGTTACATATCTTCAGTACAAGATCTAAAAATAATTATTTGACTGAATCATGTATCTAACCCTTGTAGTTATTGCCCTTAAATGATAATTTGTAATGGTGGAAACTATTCTGGTTTAAAAAAATTGATTTGTTTCAATTTTCCCTCTTTTTTGTGTTATCATTAATATTTTAGGATTAAGAGAAGGTTCTATTTTTTTCTTATTTGATTACTGTCAACCGTTTCGTGTAATTCATTTAAATCATTGCTATTTTGATGTTTATGGTCATTCCTCTATTTCACTGTATATTTTGACATGTTAGTTGAATATCAAAATTAAAAAATCGAGTGTAACATTATGTTTTACTGGAAGAAAATCTTTCAATTATGCTTTATTTGATCAATAATGAATAAATTTCTGAATCATATTCCTTATACTGTAAGTTCATAGACTTTGTATTGATTTTCAATCCCCAGTGTGACAGTAAGGATCTGATGAATAGTAGTGTAAATCATTAGGTGGTTAATTAAGCTCACAACTCGTAAGGTCTTACTTAGAAAGGAACTGTTATGGTAATGTCGTCACAACAATAGTTTTATTACGTTAAAATGATGCCATTCACCCTCCAGGCTCATGCTAGCCATAAAACCAGGTTCAACCCACCATTTTCTCTTAAAATGTCTTGTACCAAATCAGGAATACGGCAGTTGTTATCTACAGTCCGTTTCTGTTGTTCCGTTGTTTTCCTCTTATAGTTGATGTGTTTCCCTCGGTTTTAGTTTGTAACCTGGATTTATTTTTGCTTTATCAAATTATAACTATTGAACAGCGGTATACTACTGTTGCCTTTATTTAATAAAATCACGCTTCTCCATTGTATCTCAAACACTGATTTTGCTTTTAAGGCTATTCAACGAATTGGCGGTGCACCGTTTAAAACAGATTGTGATATTTTGATGTCATCCGATCTTGACAGTTCATACAGAGAAGTATATGTTTACTTTGCACAACAAGAGAGAAAATTGGAAAAAGTAGAGGAAGAATATAAAAGAGTTGATGAAGAGTTACAATCTGCCAAGGAAAAAATATGTCAGTTAGAAGAAAGTAAAGATAACACAAAAGGTATTTGCTACTTACATATGAAATTTAATAATTGTGTAAAAGAGAGGTGAAAGAAACTCATGTCGAAAACGAACTGACAATGCAATGATAAAAAAAAGAACGGAAAACGACCAAAAGACAAACACAACATAGTAAACTAAAGACTGAACAACACGAATCCAATCAAAAACCAATGGTGATTTCAAGTTCTGCAAAAGAGTTAGCAGATCATGTGTTAAAATTCCTATTATATGGAGCTATACACAAAGTGATGAATGATTTGCAATTTTCAACTTCAAAGAAATTAATTGCAAATTGTTTTTTTTTTTTTTTTTTTTTATCATTTATAATAATTATTAACATTAACGCTATCAATTTTAGTATAGCAGATGCGCATTACGACAATGTATGTCCCTTTAATGATCCTCGATGGCACATTATTGGTATCATAAAATATATCGTCGAAATGTGTCTTTAAGTCTTGTCAGATTGGTCTACAAAAAGAGGTTAACATTGTCTTAATTTTTTTTTACTTTTGTTTATTTCAAGCCTTTTTCAAGTGTGGTAGACCTTAGTTCTAATAGTATAATAATTTTTTTTGCAAATACAAAGTACATTGCAAATTTGCTTGTGTTTAATTTTAGCTTTCACGTTTTAAACAGGTTAATGTAAGACAGGTTAGATGAAGTGTATATCTTTATGAGAACATTGAAAGTAGACTTATAATAATCAATAATGAGATGTGGTTTGATTGCCAATGAGACAGATATCAACCAAATGCATGTATATATAAGCAACTACAGGTCACCGTAAAGCGAAACTCATACCGTGCAGTCAGTTTAAAGTCCCCACATGACAAAATGTGAAACAATTCAAACGAGAAAACCAACGGCATGATTAAAAAAATATCAAACAGCAACCAACGACATTACCTGAATTACAGTCGCCATATTTAGAGGACAAGCACATAAAGAATGTTTGAGGGTGGGGGGTTGAGGGGGGGAGGGGTTGAACGTGTCTCCTTAAATTGGAAGAGTGGTGTTTCAGCACAACAAAAGAACAACTGTAGAAATGAATGAGAAGTTTAAAAAAACTGCAGTTTCAATCTTTGTTTTTAATATAGTAAAATGGATCACTGTACTAGGTTTTTCTCCCTATAAAACAAAATAGTCAATTTACTGTATGTTTTTTTATCAAAGCTTCTCCCATTATATGACAGAGTTGAAAAACTTAATCAAACAGAAATACTCTGTATTTGTTAAAACAGTTGTAATTATAAAATAAATGACATATTTTTGTTTTATTAAATGAGGTCTAACAAATAAATTGCGTTCCTGTTTTATAAATAATTTATTAAAGATTTAGATCTATTGTTTTCTGTTATTTTACAATCCATTATAGCACGAAACCCCCAGTACTGTATAAAAGCACAATTTTATAGACATATGAATATAAAATGTACCACTGAACTTACTCTACTTCAAAACGAATTGGTACCCACTTGGACTAAAAATATATTTATTTATTTAATGGGAACCTCAAACAATTGAGCACGTTTTATTTCTATATTTTTTTTTATTGCGAAAAAGGGGATTCTATCACTGACTAACGTATGCCTGGTATTGAACGAAGACAGTAAAAAATCACCAAATGAACACATACAAAAAGACATCCAAATCAAGCCTAACCATGAGTGTTCAATAATTAAAAACGTCAAACGAACTATTCAGGTTAAGTTCTATGAATATAATACATGCGTTCCATTAGCAAAGTTCAATAAAAATAAATATATTCACTTTCTCACATGTTTATTAATCAACTTGAAGCACTTTTCTTTTTTGAACTAGTGGACTTGATAATTATGGCCAAATAAGTTACTTACCGCACCTACCAATTGATGATGGCATTTCACACTTTCCTCTCTCTCTCTTTAAACTTCAGGCTTTTTACTTTCATGGGTTTTCCTTTTTCCGATAACGAATTGTATTTGCTTCATTTTCTAAATCTTGCATAACCTTATATCTAGAAACGTGTCATTTGGAAATTCAAATGTATTGCATTAATCCTCGTTCGATATTCGGCATGACTCAAAATAAAATCCATTCTATTCGGTTATGTTCCAGATGCGAGATAATTGGTTACACCAATCAGTGCCACGTACCTCAAAATTGCAGCTCCTACACATCTTCAACCATATTTGACTAAGGAATACATTTTTTTTTGTAGTACGAAATATGAAATTGAAACAAAATAATTTGTAACTATATAGTCCGAAATCTAAGTGAGGCATTTAAAAATAAACTAAATGCAAATTAAGATTTATAATCCCTTCTGTAGGTCTGTGTATTACGAAATTTTCAAAGTGCAATAATATCAAAGCACCAAAAGTAGTGAAAAAAATATGTGCAAATTTGTTCATATACCAAACGGAAACGTCGTTCACATGAATTACATTTATAGTTTCATTGCATTAAATAGAAAATGATGATTTAGTCACAAGATTCTTATAGAAAATCCCCAGACTTTGATACATAATTTTTTGTCATAAAATTTGAAACATAGATTGCTGACTTTTTTGTTCATGTTGTGCTAGCCTTTATTGTTTACAAAAAACCCTAAACAGCCTTTCCAATCCAAAAATCCTCCTACTGAGTCACAAATGTCGAGTGCATCTTAGAAGGTGTACTTGAATAGGTACAAATTTGTACTTGTTTTAGCTAATACCTTTATCAAAAAACTTGTTTCAGGGAAATCATTGCTAGCACCATATGCAGTTATCCATTATCTATTAATAGATATAGGAAGATGTGGTGTGAGTGCCAATGAGACAACTCTTTAAGTACATAATTGTCAAATACAAGAGTACAAGGGGAAAGCCTGTGAATTTTTTATAATATTTTCATATGTTTAGCATTGAAACAACAAAAGGGTACATAATCCTTAACAAGTTGCCCTAAAGTTTCCAAAAAAGAGTCGAAATATACCAAAGGGATATCAAACTCATAAGTCGAAAAAAACTGTCAATGCCATGGCAAATTAAAACCGGAAAACAATAAAAAGACAAAGAACAGTACACGAAACACAATATAGAAAACTAAAGACTGAGCAACACGAACTAAGTTTGATCTTCGTTGTTCTTTAAAAAACAATACATTGAGTTATACTCATAATCATAGCCATACTATTTAAGTATATACCCCAGATTTCTTAATACGTCAACGTATCTGATGCGTTTGGATACGTTTTAAATTGACCGACCCATATTAGCAACATTCGTTAGGTACACCTGTGTTAAAATCATCTAATAATGAATGAACATTATGTTCTGTATTTATTTATTTTGCTACAACCTAAAATTTTTTAAATATAAACTTGTTGGTTATAGATAACCTTTTATTAGAAGTTGCTGATTGGGAACGTGACGATGAAAAATTCTTTGTGACATCTACTGTTCAAAAGATTTTGGAAAGCGTAAAACAGACACCATTTGTTGTAATCAGTGGAAGTGCAGGAATGGGGAAAAGTGCAACAGCCTTTCACATAGCGTTATTTTTTCGTAATATGATGGGATATGAAATTTTACCAATAAAAGAGCCATCAGATATTTTGAAATTTTGTAAATTTGGACGAAAACAAATAGTCATCATTGATGATATTTGCGGGAAATTTGCCATTAACAATCACAGTGTTGCCTCTTGGATGAATTTTAAAAAATCAATTTCTAAACTTGTCAGTCAAGAGGACGATAAAATACATATCGTTGCAACATGCAGGCTACATATACGCAAAACTAAACAGTTTGAAAAACTAATTCAGGCATTTGAAATCAAAGAATTTGATCTTCTCTCTGATGAACATGCATTAGATTTGAATGAGAAACGTAAAATCGGATTGTGTCATTTAGATAAAGAATATTTAGATCTAATAGGAGACAAATCTATTGATCAAATGGATTTTTTTCCTCTTCTTTGTAAACTATCATCGGGAACGACATTTAATCCTGACTTTTTTAAAAAGCCGTATGAGATATTTAAAATAGAATTAGATGAAATGGCCACCGGTAATAAAGAATGTTTTTTCGGTCTTGCTTTACTTGTTCTGTTTAACAACAATTTAAAGACAAGTTTATTTAAAGATAGAGATAATGAAATATTTAATGATATGTTTAAAGAATTATATGAGGAACTAGAAATGTCGGACAGGCCGTCTAAATCATCCGTTCTACGTAGTCTACAAACACTAAAAGGAACATTTGTTAAAGAAAGCGAATGTTCTTTTTCAGCGATACATGATAAGGTGTTCGATTTTATTGCATTTTTCATCGGAAAAATGTTAGTTAAATCTATCCTGAATTATGGAAATAGCACTTTCATTGCTGAACGAATGAGCTTAAAAGTCTTGGATGAAACAGACGATTTTGTAATTATGCTTGATGAAGTTCAAGAAGAGCTGTACTTTCAAAGAATCAAAGAAGAAATAAGAAGTCGAACATTTGGGACTGTTTTTAGCAATATAATAGCAACAACGACTTATTACCAAGAAAAACTGATATCATTGTTGTCTAAACAATGTGACACTTTCTCTATTTTTACTGGAAATTTGTGGGCATTGGTTTTGAGCGCATTAAACGACTGTGATATCCTAAATACTTTTCTTATAGAAACGAGATTAAAAAGAATAAATTATGAACTCACGACTCAAACAGAGTCAGTTGCGGATGGTGTTTTGTGGGATCTATTATGTGACACACAAATAAATACTGACGACAACGAGATTCCAAACGATTTTTTAAATTCTATTAACGGCCCCCTTTGTACCGCAGTTGCCAATGGACTGGAGGATTTGATACAAGTATTACTTGACACTGGAAATGCAATTAATATAAACAAAACTCTTTTAATAGAAGACATTGAAATGACACCTTTGCTTTATGCATATTCTGAACATGAGCTAGATATTACAAAAATGTTCATACAGTATAATTCTGATGTTAATCTATCGTATACCGAAGGTAATACACTTCTGCATTTCGTTTGTGGTAGTGATGAGAGTGATTTCCTAGAAGTTTTACTCAACTGTAAAGAGTGTGATTTCAATAAGAGGAATGATTTAAAAGAAACACCGCTATTTCTTGCTTGTCAAAATGACAGTACGGGTTGTGTTAAATTACTAGTTGAAAGTCAATGCGATAAACATAGCAGTAACATTGAAGGCCAAAGTCCTTTGCAAATAGCTTGTTCGCAGGAAAATGATGACATAGTTGACATTCTTTTGAATAACAATTGCTGTGATATCGACCACTTCGACAACATTAAAAACACTGCACTTACATTAACTTGTGAACGGGGTAACACAAAAATAGCACATCTTTTGGTATTAAAAGGCTGTAAGATAAACACTGCTAATAATCTTGGAATGACTGCCTTACATATTTCAGCTGCGATGGGATTCGTTGAAATAGTTGAGTTATTACTTTTGAACGATTGTGACATCAACGTATGCGACAGTTATAATCAAACACCTTTAAGTTTGGCAATTGAAAACTATCAAAAGTCTTGTATTGAGTTGCTTATTTCTCACGACTGCGATGTGAATATGTTTAACCTAGAAGAACAAACTCCACTTAATATAGCATGCAGAAAGAGACATGTTGACATTGTTGAGCTTCTTTTGAATATAGATGGTTGCGATACCGATAAATCAAATAATAATCAGGAAACTCCTTTGGCCGTAGCATGTTCGCAAGGATGCAAAGACATTGTTGAACATTTAATACAGAGAAATTGCGATATAAATACTGTCAATATTTACGGAATTTCCCCGCTTCACATTGCTATTGGTAGTGACAACATTGGAATAGCACAAATTCTAATTGAAGGAGGTTGTAATTTAAACTTGTGTGATGCTTATAAGCGCACACCTCTCTTTTGTGCTTGTGAGATGGGTTTTTATGAAGCAGTTGTGTTGCTGATATCTCATGGCTGCGATGCTAACATCTGCAATGAAGATGGTTTAACACCACTAGATAAAGCAACATTTAACGGTTTCTTCAACATTGTCACATATATATGCAAAAAGCAAGAGTCTAACAAAATTGAAATACTATATTCAAGAATTTAGAAAAGGAATAACGTGCATTAGTACTATGACGTATATATATATATAAACAACTGATGTTCTTAAACCCTGCTGACTGCCATTGGCGATTGCCAAATAAACAGATCACAAGATGTAAAAAATGGATCTTTAAAATTATTAATCTAATACCAAACAGAAAACAATAAACTTGCGGAAAAGATGGTATACCGCAAACAAAAGGTGCAAAATTAGTACACCATATCCGGATTTCGACAATTAATGTCTCTTCAGTGATGTTAGGGATCGAAACAGTATTTGGAAGGCCATAAAATTTACCTCAATTTAGGATAGACTCTTGAATTTTAAAGAGTCGAAATAGGATGAACGGATCATATAAACCCGAAGGAAAATATAATACAAGCCCAAACGAAAAAATATAAACAAGTCTAAATTGAAAACGACATTCAAACCTATGATTGCGTTGGATAAAAACCGCAATTTTTATACGTGTGCATGCAAAACAAATTTCTTGGTAGAGGGTCTAAATACAGCACAAACAATAGATATATATATAAATTGAAAACAACGTTCAAACCTATGATTGCGTTGGATAAAAACCGCAATTTTTATACGTGTGCATGCAAAACAAATTTCTTGGTAGAGGGGTCTAAATACAGCACAAACAACATTTTCCAAAAGACCAAAAAAGTGAAAAAGTATATTTAAACGAAACGCAGGTCGAACAACGGATGTTCTTAAACCCTGCTGACTGCATATATATACATAAAAGACAAAGTACATACTTCAGTAACCTAATTTGGAAAGCGACTGATCGATGTATTAATGGTTAAAACAAATAATGTTAACTTTGCCGTATTATGATACATTTAGTAATTTATTCTGTCATTATGTCACAAACAGACCCTTCTCATTCCTTCTCATTTTTTACGAGGCATACGAATTAGCTTTTGTAAAATAATTTCTTGCAATTTATTTTATCGAACTTTTACGTTATTTCTCTCAAGAGAATAATTTATCTCTTTCAAGAGAATAATATACGTATCTCTTTCAAGAGAATAATTTGGGACAGTTTAATAAAAAGAGAAATTATTCTTCAATTTCACCCGAGTATCACAGAGTGAAAGTGCTTCTTGAATATAAATAAGTCAATATTATCCAGGCATTTTAAGAAAGGTTGGTACCGCTAAATATATATAGAAGCACAAAGGGAAAAATGTCACCAAGCGGAATCATATTTGCTTTTAAGAATCGATGTTTGAACATTGTTTCCAATTTAGACTTATTTATATTTTATATATAGTCGCTCTACGATAATTAGCCTTATCACCTTTTTGGGAGACTACTAAAATTTATTCCAAATTATGTTTTAGTCCTGACAAGTAAAATGCGTGGTGTACGAAAGGCAACTCTTGATAATCATCTCATTATAGACATGGAAAAACATCGGTTTTAAAGAATGAACTGTCGCACGGGAACGCATAAAAAGAAAAATTGAAGAGAAAATTCCAATATTTTCCCAATATTGTCCCTAAACATTTACTCAATTTTTGCGCAGGTTATCGTGCTTGCAACAATAGTCTTTTAATAGTCAATGCATGCTAATTAATTCGGTCAAAGTGTTACTACAATTTCGGTGGCTTTAAACATTACTTTTTTTCTATTTGATAATTGGTCCTTGCCACAGCTGTATTTCCATACCGTACTCCAAAATATTGATAAACCAACTAGCGCTGAGAAAGCACGATAATCCTGAATTTGTCCGTCATAGGTAACAGAAAATTCGAAAATATTGTAGAGTACAGAGCCTGGGTACATGTATTTTATAGTGACATGTGTGATATACATGTAAGTCTACATAGACATGGATAAGATATTTTTTTATGTATGTTTTAATTGGTATCTATCAATAAAGCATATTGTTTAATATTCTGTAATTTTTATGAAAGTCTTATTGTGTAGGAAACAGTAACTGTGTGAAATAACTTGTACTATACTACTTGTAAATCTTGTAGTCTGAAACATATTCATAATTGAAGCAAATAAGTTTTAATTAACATTTAATTAAGTAAAGTTAGAACAATTACAATGTTATGATTTTTCTAGTAATATTGAATTACTGTCATCTGAATATTTGATATACAATCTGAAATTCATGTTTATAATTTACCAGTTCATAGTAATAATCCACCGAATAATCCACATCTAAATGTCGTCTGCAATTTAGGCCATGCGGTCATCACGCTTGGTTGAATCCAATTTTCACTTTCAGTTGATTATAAATCGATAACGATAACTTCTCTGTATTGTAAAGTTTATACGTTCCATTATTGCATCTATCTGTCATTATATGTTGATTTTTGAAACGAAATGTCTTGTATTTTTGTGAAGATCCAACTTTAGAAACTGTAGTAACTTTACGCACCTTGCTTGAATTTTATGAATGAAATGTACGGACATGCGCAGTAGAATCCATGTGTCACTTAGGACGATTTTTCAATAAAAACACTATTTTTACGTTTTGGCAACTGTTTTCACATCATCATTGTAATTCCTTATAGTATTTGTGTTCAACGTCTGCAATGTTTTGCAGATGTTAATGATTACTATCCTTGATAATTATCATTTTGGTCCGCCGGTGACACACATAACTTTTTGCAATGTTGTTTACGTATCGGGACTTCCGGTGAAGTTGTATTGGTGTATTTTTAGTTACCATAGAAATTTGTTTAATACCATGCAAAATGTGTTTATTATATAACTGTTATTAAAATTGTATATAATTATGATTTTTGTAATTTATTTGAGAACTCAATATTTAGTTGGATAGCAAGCGCGCGATCCAACAATTTTCCAACTTTGCCAACAATCCAACAATCCAACATTGACGTAATTTTGACGCTCGTTTGGCAGTTCTGCTTAAATCTTTGGTCGTTACAGTTAGTATTTTATTTTGCTCGTCATTAATTTTTGTCAAAATGGTTAATTTTTCTCACAAACTTCATTTTTTGGGTTAAATTGTAAAGGAAAATAGTAAATTTAGCGTTTTCTAAGTTAGAAAGGAATATTTCATTTTTAGCGGACTCTTAGGAGCCGGACTCCTACATTTTTTTGATCTTTTGCTTAAAGTATTTTATTCTTTTAGTAGAATTTAGGAAAGTTCTTAAAACTGTTTTAAAATATCTTTTGGGTTAATTATCGTATTATTGCTGGCAAAGCTTTATTTCAAGTTATCTTTTAAAGTTAGGATTATTGTAATTGTACATTTGAATTTAAAATTGTAGTTCACGTTTACTGTTAACGTTTGTCTTTTTCTAATAAATAGAATTAAATAGGAAAACATTTGGCCATTAAGGATAATTTCCTAAAGGTCTGAAATTATAATAAACAAAACAGTTTATTTAAGGTATAAACTGTATTTCATTGTTAGTTATTATTTGGGAAAGGTTCTGAATATAACTGATAATAATAAACATTTTTTTATGTAACTGGTGAGGTATCAGTTACTACTATACAAATATGTCAGAAAGAGGTCTTTTGACAAAATTCTCTTGAAATTATTATCTATTTTTATGTAAGTTATTTTCTTGGTAATATAGCAGGACTCAGCCTTTTATGTATTTTTCTAACATACCAACATACAATTATATTGGTAATAGCAAGTGTTATTTTTATTAGAATTGCACGGACAAAGTTATCCTGCAATCATAAAAATTATATTTAATTATCTCTTGAGTGTAGAGATAAATTATTACATGTATACTGAATAGATTCTTGTCATATCATCTAAGAGTCTATAATTTAATTATCTTACTACTTAAAAGTTGTTGTTGTTTTCCTGAATATTAATGAAAATATCTGCTTCTCGAAATCAATAAAATATAGAAACTTATATATCATGTACTTTTAACTAATGCCTATATTATACTGACCAGATCATATCTTGTCATACTGACTTAGCAATTTACAAACTACTCATAAAATTCGAGTACAACTTTTGGGTCAAGCATTTCAAGCCCTGCCCGCTACATAATTTTGGTACAACTTTTGGGTCAAGCATTTCAAGCCCTGCCCGCTACATAATTTTGGCATCCACGGTGGGATCCATTAAACTTTATTGGATCCTGTGATACGAACCTTTTTGAAGTGTAATAGATTATCAGTGTAATGGGTAAACCAAGGTCTGTTCGGTCAAGAAAGACCGACACACATAATAGGGGACATAGTAGCCAATATGAATCAGAAACTGAAGACAGTAAAGTCAATACTCTCTACACAACTGACGACGAAACATGTCATTCTGGAAGTGATCAAGTTTATGAAGCTACTCATGACTTGTCTAACATAGAGACAGAAGAAGAAACAATACTTTTAAGACCCAGATCTAAATTAAGTAAGAGGCCAAGTCCTAGAAAACCTGGCTCCCAAGAAGGTCCTCCAGATATAGAAGGCAAAATGATCTAGAAAATAAGTCAGAACCTCAAAATCAAGGTGATACTGGGGTATATGATATTATTAAAGTAGCCATACAAGATATGACTGGTCAGGTGGTATCAGCCATTCAAAATGCTTTTACTGGCATTACAAAACAATATAGACATACTAATGCTTCAAGTGAGCAACAAAAACATGTTAAAAGCCTACCAAATGCTAATAATAGTCATGATAGTAATTCATTTTCTAAAGTTAGAAAAATTAAACAAAGTTTTACACCAAATTTAGATATTACATCAGCATCTGAGTGTGATGAAACTGATGATGAAGTATTTAGTGATGCATACTCTGATATAGATACTAATAGTATTGACACAGATGTTATAACCCAAAGTGAACGATCAAAATCGAAAATTGGGTTTTCTAATGCTAAACTCCCACCCTTCACAGGAAAAGAAAAATGGGAAGTCTGGATTAATAGGTTTGAAGCAGTAGCAAATCTACAAAATTGGGGTAATAAAACTAAATTGAGTGAATTGTTAACCAGGCTTCAAGGGGAAGCTGGTGATTTTGTGTTTGACCAATTAAACAGTAAAACATTAAAAAATTACTCAAAATTAGCCACAGAACTTAAAAATAGATTTGGAGTTTTTGAAAATAAAAGAACATATAAAGTACAATTTAACAGACGTACCCAAAAACCAAATGAAGACACTGCAGACTATGCTGCGGAATTAAAGCGTATATATGACAAGGCTTATTCAAACAGACATGCTAAAATTAGGCAGGAAGACCTGCTTCAAAGATTCTTAATGGGATTATCAGATAATGAAGCAAGAATTCATATAGAACTGACAAAAGACCCAAAAACTATCGAGGAAGCAGTGCAGGAGGTTATTACATATAGGGAGACAACTTCAGAAACACAGGAGGGTAATTCAAGAAAAAATACGAAAGTTAGACAACTAAAGAAACAGAATAATCAAAGCTCTCAAAAATCAGATCAGACAGTAGAAAGGAAACAGAACACCAATTTTAACCAACAAGGTTCCACCAATACAGAAAATGATGTCATTTCAGTAACCAAAGATGAATTACAGAAAATGTTTGACCAAATGTATGAGAACAAGCAAAGAAATGATGAGACACAGACATCAGTAACAGGACATAAACATCATGATGAAAGACAGTTTGACAGGCAGCCCTTCAGTGTCAATGCACCATCCTATGTTCCAAATGGGAATTACAGGAAGAACAATTCAGACAGAAATAATAACCCAGAAAATATCCCAAAATGTTATTATTGTGGTCAACCCGGTCATTATGCCAGAAAATGCTATAGTAATCCCAATAGGCAAACAGATTATAGAAATAATAAGGCTACTCCTCCAAGACAGATGAATAAGCCTTACACTCCCCCAAACAGTAATAGTAGTATGTCACAAGGTGAATTTAAATCAGACGGATATACATTAAACTAGAACGGGTTAACACAGCTGACCAGGAGTTAGCCCTTAAGTTTAATGAAAACGGTCAAAAATTGGACAACATTGGTGTACATGAACCAACAAGCAGTATAACTTTATTTAGTAATAGTCATAGTAAAGAGGAAAATATTAGTAATAGTAATAGTAATAGTAAAGAGGAAAATATTAGTAATAGTAAAGAGGAAAATAATAGTAATAGTAATAGTAAAGAGGAAAATACTAGTAATAGTGGAAATATTAGTAATAGTAAAGAGGAAAATATTAGTAATAGTAGAAATATTAGTAATAGTAAAGAGGAAAATATTAGTAATAGTGGAAGTAATAGTAATAGTAAAGAGGAAAATATTAGTAATAGTGGAAGTAATAGTAATAGTAAAGAGGAAAATATTAGTAATAGTGGAAGTAATAGTAATAGTAAAGAGGAAAATATTAGTAATAGAGAAAATATAGTAAAACATGGAGATAATAGTAATACATCTTCTGTCACTTTAGAAGATAAAAATTTAGTTTGTTCTACACCAATTTTAGGTAGTGAACAATCAATTGCAAGTAATGTAATTGCAAGACAAGTACTCCGAAGTGATGGAGTTTATGTTGAAGGACATATCCAAGGGTCTGAGGTTAATTTTACTGTAGATACAGGGGCAGTTCGGACAGTGTTATCCGTGCATGCCTTTAATAAAATTCCTCATGTTAATAGACCAATCTTGGAAAAGTCTAATACTTTAGCTTGTGCTCATGGCAAACCCTTAAAGGAGCTAGGAAAGCTATTTTGAAATTAAATTAGAAATTTATGTTTTAGTACAGAAATGATAGTTGCAAATATAGAAGATGAAGCTTTGTTAGGACTAGATGTTTTAATGAAATCTCAGTGGGGTCCTGCTGACATAAAGTTAACGGATGGAATTATACTGCTTGGTGGTCATACTATCCATTGTACTCAAATTGGCCAAACAAATAAAATTATTCGAAAAATTTATGTGGCTGATAACTATGAAATTCCCCCAAGGTCTGAAATTTTGAATGATGTTTTTGTTGACCAATTTCATGATGATTCTCCTGAAACAGTTCAAGATTGTATTTTAGAACCCTCTGAGAATTTTTCAGAAAGATTTTCATTAGTAATGGCACCATGTTTAGTAAACATAAGCCAAAATGTTACGTGTAAAACTCGTATAATGAACCCATATGATTACAAAAACACTTTGTATCAAGATACAGTAATTAGTTCAGCAGAAGTTGTTGAACATGAACCAAAGATGTTATTAGAATGTGAAGACACACTTGAAGTAAATAACCAAAATGCAATGAGAAGACTGACATTTCATGACTCAAATTTAGTGTCTGGGAAGGGGGTATCCAAAGATGAAATAATTAGACATTTGACTAATAAAGAAAAAGAACTAACGCCAGAACCACCCCCTACAATAGAACCACAGCTAAGAGAACACAAAAGAAACAGATGAAGTCCGTAGTCGTTAAAGACAGTTAATTTTAGATTTGATAAAGTTGTAATTTTATATTTTAATAGAAATTTTAAGGTATTGTTTATGTGGGTTCTTTAATATCAAAAGTAATTATTAAAGGTTAAATTTAAAAGTTATTTAAAATAATTTAGACTGAAAATTTATTTTGGAAAGTTGGAAAGATTAGAAGTTAATTATTTTGAATATAGTCAAAGCTTTCAGTATTAAAAGTTAAATTTGAGTGTATTTTGAACTTATATTTAAATATTTTGGTACTGTTTACATGGTAACTAAATTTTCCTTCAGAAAACCTCTGGTTCTTAGCCATGTTCCACATTGTTCGTAATGTTCAGTAATTTTTCACATTTGGTATATATATATATTTATATGTCTGTCTGGTATCTACCGCCCTCGTGCTGATGGTCATAATGGTGAAACTGGTGTATCTGAAAAATATTAGATAAAAAGAATATATTTATGTATTTTTACATAATTATATATTACCATGTATTTGTGTTATAATCATAGATTGTATTAATGAGAAAACTAATTTCACTCAGTTTTGAAAAATTCTTAAAATATTAAGTCTATTTTTCTTTTAAGAAGTATATGCAATTAAGGTATAGACAAAAATTCATCTTTAAATGGTAGGTTTTGCAAAAATTAAAAAGTATTTGCGGGGACGCAAATAATAGAAAGGGGGTAAAATGTAGAGTACAGAGCCTGGGTACATGTATTTTATAGTGACATGTGTGATATACATGTAAGTCTACATAGACATGGATAAGATATTTTTTTATGTATGTTTTAATTGGTATCTATCAATAAAGCATATTGTTTAATATTCTGTAATTTTATGAAAGTCTTATTATGTAGGAAACAGTAACTGTGTGAAATAACTTGTACTATACTACTTGTAATGCTTGTAGTCTGAAACATATTCATAATTGAAGCAAATAAGTTTTAATTAACATTTAATTAAGTAAAGTTAGAACAATTACAATGTTATGATTTTTCTAGTAATATTGAATTACTGTCATCTGAATATTTGATAAACAATCTGAAATTCATGTTTATAATTTACCAGTTCATAGTAATAATCCACCGAATAATCCACATCTAAATGTCGTCTGCAATTTAGGCCATGCGGTCATCACGCTTGGTTGAATCCAATTTTCACTTTCAGTTGATTATAAATCGATAACGATAACTTCTCTGTATTGTAAAGTTTATACGTTCCATTATTGCATCTATCTGTCATTATATGTTGATTTTGAAACGAAATGTCTTGTATTTTGTGAAGATCCAACTTTAGAAACTGTAGTAACTTTACGCACCTTGCTTGAATTTTTATGAATGAAATGTACGGACATGCGCAGTAGAATCCATGTGTCACTATGGGACGATTTTTCAATAAAAACACTATTTTACGTTTTGGCAACTGTTTTCACATCATCATTGTAATTCCTTATAGTATTTGTGTTCAACGTCTGCAATGTTTTGCAGATGTTAATGATTACTATCCTTGATATTTATCATTTTGGTCCGCCGGTGACACACATAACTTTTTGCAATGTTGTTTACGTATCGGGACTTCCGGTGAAGTTGTATTGGTGTATTTTTAGTTACCATAGAAATTTGTTTAATACCATGCAAAATGTGTTTATTATATAACTGTTATTAAAATTGTATATAATTATGATTTTGTAATTTATTTGAGAACTCAATATTTAGTTGGATAGCAAGCGCGATCCAACAATTTTCCAACTTTGCCAACAATCCAACAATCCAACATTGACGTAATTTTGACGCTCGTTTGGCAGTTCTGCTTAAATCTTTGGTCGTTACAGTTAGTATTTTATTTTGCTCGTCATTAATTTTTGTCAAAATGGTTAATTTTCTCACAAACTTCATTTTTGGGTTAAATTGTGAAGGAAAATAGTAAATTTAGAGTTTTCTAAGTTAGAAAGGAATATTTCATTTTTAGCGGACTCTTAGGAGCCGGACTCCTACATTTTTTTGATCTTTTGCTTAAAGTATTTTATTCTTTTAGTAGAATTTAGGAAAGTTCTTAAAACTGTTTTAAAATATCTTTTGGGTTAATTATCGTATTATTGCTGGCAAAGCTTTATTTCAAGTTATCTTTTAAAGTTAGGATTATTGTAATTGTACATTTGAATTTAAAATTGTAGTTCACGTTTACTGTTAACGTTTGTCTTTTTCTAATAAATAGAATTAAATAGGAAAACATTTGGCCATTAAGGGATAATTTCCTAAAGGTCTGGAAATTATAATAAACAAAACAGTTTATTTAAGGTATAAACTGTATTTCATTGTTAGTTATTATTTGGGAAAGGTTCTGAATATAACTGATAATAATAAACATTTTTTATGTAACTGGTGAGGTATCAGTTACTACTATACAAATATGTCAGAAAGAGGTCTTTGACAAAATTCTCTTGAAATTATTATCTATTTTATGTAAGTTATTTTCTTGGTAATATAGCAGGACTCAGCCTTTTATGTATTTTTCTAACATACCAACATACAATTATATTGGTAATAGCAAGTGTTATTTTTATTAGAATTGCACGGACAAAGTTATCCTGCAATCATAAAATTATATTTAATTATCTCTTGAGTGTAGAGATAAATTATTACATGTATACTGAATAGATTCTTGTCATATCATCTAAGAGTCTATAATTTAATTATCTTACTACTTAAAAGTTGTTGTTGTTTTTCCTGAATATTAATGAAAATATCTGCTTCTCGAAATCAATAAAATATAGAAACTTATATATCATGTTACTTTTAACTAATACCTATATTATACTGACCAGATCATATCTTGTCATACTGACTTAGCAATTTACAAACTACTCATAAAATTCGAGTACAACTTTTGGGTCAAGCATTTCAAGCCCCTGCCCGCTACAATATAATTATTCTCCTTTTGTCGCCAGGCGATAACGAGAAATAGAATTTGTAAACATTGTAATATGATGAAACTCATTATTACTTAACATGTCATATAAATAATTCTTTACGAACACAGCTTGAAAAAGACATAAATGATATTCATCTATGATTTATGGAAGTATCTAAAAAGGAAAGATTGCAACTACTTCAATGTCATTTAATATGATGCAGCTTACTGTTCAGTCATTTGCACGAATGGAGACCACACCTGCATAATTATTACATTTTTTTACTACTGATATATGATGTTTTAATATTGTATAATGTTTGTATTGTGTATATTGTTGTGTTAACGTTGTTCGCCTTCAACCCCTCGGGGTATAAATGTTCATTTCTTAATAAACATTGATAACTGTGAAGACTAGATAAATATTAACAATGAATCTATCTCTCCTCTTTCGTGAAATTACGATTATAAGGTGAACGGTTCTTAGAAAAAAAAAACCGTGGCAACTTTGTATATTTTGTAAAAAAAAAAATAAGTATATTTGTATTTGAAAGGTATACATGTGCAAAACCAAGTACCAACTTTGTATTTGGAAAAATTATGTTAGTAGCTATGATAAAGCTTCCTTAAAATCATTTGCTGCGCACGATGATTTCACAAAGGAAATATTGGTGGAAAACTGCATAAACTGCGCATGTTCCTGCATTTTCACGAAAAGACTCAAAATTATGACAACATCGCAACACTATAACATAAAAAAATCTTGTGTTATTCGTTTATATTTCTTGAGCTTATGCATTTCCATATATTTTTTAGAAAATGTTAAATATGTCTCAAAAACTTCATTTTCTTTGGCCCAAAACGGATCTTTCGCACTCATACCACATCTTCTTATATCTACTTGATGCTACCTTCCACCAAATGTACCATATGTAGTTATCTTATTACTCAATATAAGTGAAAAATATTCGGGGACTAGGGGACGGGATTGTAGTTACGACAATTGGAAGATATCCGTCGTCATCTGTGAAACAGATATTCCATAACGACCAACCAACTCGTGATGGCGTCAGTAAAATTTACGATTTCAACTTCACCACTTGGAACTCTTGGTTTATATGCTTCCTTCTATCAAGGAAATCATAATAGAAAATACAAGCCCTAGAATGTCGTATCAACTTGGACAGATATAAATTATCTAGGTCTCCTACCCTCTGAAATAAAAAAGCCTTATACAAATAGATCACTCTGTTGATGCTGCAGGAGGATAAGCATCCATATAGGTTGCAGTTCTGTAAATATAGACAATGCAACTTCCCATAGGAACTCCCTTTACGGCTAAAACTGTACCACTTTTACTATGAAGTTTCGTAAAAAATTATATCCTAGAAAGAAAAGCTCATATACACTACTACTTTTTTCAAAGGTCAAAATATAGGGCTGTGCGGCATTTTTCAACATTTATATGCCCCGAACTTCTAATAGTTTAAACTTATACTAAAATCCTGTACTACCCCTCCCTTCACTGTGGGTCTTCCACAGATTTCAATTTGACCGTTATGCATGTGTATTTTTACTGGTAACATTCCCAAGTTATGTCTCTACGAGATGAAACATAGAGATCATATTACGGAACCAGTAGGTAAACAAAACAAAATATCTATGAATATTATATATCACCCCAAAAGAGGCGTGGTTTGTAAAACAGCTGTATTTACAAAGTGCAACCTATAGCAAGTGTTTTGAAACTTTCTTCACAGGAGAGACAAAAATGCAATGTTTCACAAAATCGAAATCATCACTTTTGTCGTAAAGTTTATTTGTCAATTTACACTATCTGCCAATCTGTAGAGGAAAGCTGAACAGTAGTGTATCTGTATCTGTGTTATCTAGTGTCTCAGGTTCAGTGTAAAAGATTCCTTACATAAAGTGTCCTTTTAATGATTTTGGCTCTTCAAATCAACGATTCTTGATATAAATGCCAATCTTTATTTATTCGATTCAACTATACTAAATAAGACGCTTTCTGAAGTTGTGTATCGATACGGCAATCCGCGTATCCCGAAAAGACGTCAGAACAAAGTAAAACAGGGCGTTATCATATAATTTTACTCCAAAAATAGACACATGTCGAGTGAATTTTGTTAGAGAGACATGTACTCCCTCTTGTCTTTCTGTACACATTTTTATATGTAAAATATACTTTATGTTAACATAGGACGTAAAGTATCTAAGGAACTGGTCATCTCATAAAGAACAACATTTTGATCAAGAAAACGTTAAAATTAGGTCAGATGAACCATGTCAGATAAACATTTACCCCTGATAATCATTTAATTATCTTCCCCAAATAAGGTTGGCCTAATATTTCGAGTATCAAAGCACAAAAATTTAACGTTAATGGACCTTGAAAGTGAGGTCAATCGCAGCTGAACTTTGTCAGACAGATATGTATCTCGTAATACCTACTATTGTATGACTGTTTTATTCAATTTGTATTCATTTTATCCAACATTTACAACATAAGCACAAATTCAAGATATAATTGAACTGCCACTAGAAGTCTCAAAGAACATGACCTAATCACAAAAACTGTATGTTGGTTATTCTTTATCCGTTGCTGGTGATCTGCTATCAACAGCCCAGAAGTCGTTGCTACGGTAATGACATGATTTATAACATACCTTTATTATATTGGTTAATTTAGAAATTATTTAGAAACTAAAGGTACCAACTCCTAAGTTGGACTTCGATAAATTTTACTATTTTTTTTTTATTACTTTTGAACATATAGCTGAACCTAAGGTTAATAATGTTTATCATCCCTGGTTTTCATATATTTTGGTTTAAGCGTTTCTTGTAAAGGTAAATTAAGAAAATTGCTTCAGAATAACTAGCATCCTCAGAGTCTTTCCTCTTGTAATAGTATCAAAACATTTGACTTCTCTACCCTTTACACTAGTATACCTCGTTGTTAACGTGAAGACAGATTGAAAGAACTAGTCTTACTTTGCTTCATAAAAAATTGCTAGCATACTTGCAAATATCTTTATCGAGAACAGATAAATCATACAAAAAAACACTCTGCATCAAACACAAAATTCTCTGAAACTGACATCATCAAGATGCTTGATTGTTTGATTGATAACATATTTGATACTTTGGTAACGTGTTTTTCAAAAAACAATTCACTGAATGAGAGACTTATCAGATTTATACAACACGACGGATGCCATATGATGAGCAGAAACTGCTTATCCTTCCGGTTTTTGAAGTGGTTCGTATTGCTCAGTGTTTAGTTTGCTATGTGGTGTTTTTTCGTCGTTTTTCGTTTTTTGCCATGACAATGTCAGTTTTCTTCAACTTCTTTTTTTACTTTGTCTGAGAAACGGATTAAATCAAAAGAATCCTGTAACACAAACCTTACCCCTACAATCATTCTTAATATTATAAGAGTTTACCAGTATAATTAAAGTAGCAAAGCACTAAACTCAACGTTGATCAATAGACCTTGAAAATGAGGTAAACTGCTAATTACAGTTTTTTCTTATGTTGTGCTGTCAAACCACTGTCCAAGGTCAGGGGAGGGTTGATCGCTCACAAACAGGTTTAACACCGCCACATTCATTATATGCCTGTCCCAAATCAGGAGCATGTAGGTCAGTGGTTGTCATTGGTTCATGTCTGGAATAAATTAGACATAAAAGAATAAGACGTGGTATATTTGCCAGTGAGACAACTATCCTCCAAAGTTCAAATGCAGTGGATGTAAGCAATCATAGGCAACAGTACTGTTCTTTTGGCCGTAAATGGCAATATTTATTATAAACAAAAACAGTAGCGTGACCGACATGAACCAACAACAACCACTGAACTACAGGCTCCTGACTTGGAACAGACACATAAAGAATGTGGCGGAGCTACATATAATAATAATTAGACGTCATAAACAGTCTGAGAAAAACATGACCTTCGTGTACAATGCCAAAATATAAGTATCGACATGATTTAGGATCATACTTGTTCATAACTGTATATATTTAGGAATGCATAAAGACTACTTTACATAGATTTATCCCGCTTAGATACCATTTCTCCACATTCAATAGGTGAATTTTAAATTAATTATTGAGAGCAGACCAACGATGTTTTATATGGAAGGGACTATCCGCCATAATTATACATTTCTAATTTGTAAAATGCTATTCTTTAATTTGTAACATGCAATTTCTTAATTTGTAAAATGTAATTTCATAATTTGTAATATGTATTTTTTCCATCCGTTACATAAATTTCTACATTTCTTGATTTGTGAAATGTAACTTCTTAATGTGTAAATGCAATTTCTTAATTTGTTAACGTATTTTCTTCGTTATCTATATGAAATTCTACACTTCTTAATTTGTGAAATGTAATTTCTTTGTTTGAGTCACATTTTGGGAGAATGTGTCAGTGTAATTGTTACTGCTACCAGCCAATGAGAAGTTCCGTTTCTCAAAACAAAACTACAAGTTACAAATCAACAAGTTACTAATCAAGAAGTTTTACAAATCAAGAAGTTTTACAATGAAGTAAAATATCTAAAGTTAATCATTCGTCTTCAGAAGTAAGTGATTATATTGTAAGTGAATAAAATTGAGAATGGAAATGGGGAATGTGTCAAAGAGACAACAACCCGACCACAGAACAGACAACAACAGAAGGTCACCAATAGGTCTTCAATACAGCGAGAAATTCCCGCACCCGGAGGCGTCCTTAAGCTGGCCCCTAAACAAATATATATACTAGTTCAGTGATAATGGACGTCATACTAAACTCCAAATTATACACAAGAAACTAAAAGTAAAAATAATACAAGACTAACAAAGGCCAGAGGCTCCTGACTTGGGACAGGCGCAAAAATGCGGCGGGGTTAAACATGTTTATGAGATCTCAACCCTCCCCCTATACCTCTAGCCAATGTAGAAAAGTAAACGCATAACAATACGCACATTAAAAGTCAGTTAAAGAGAAGTCCGAGTCCGATGTCAGAAGATGTAACAAAAGAAAATAAACAAAATGACAATAATATATAAATAACAACAGACTACTAGCAGTTAACTGACATGCCAGCTCCAGACCTCAATTAAACTGATGTCTATTCAATAAATATATCTAAGTAATTAATGTATGTCTATATTAAGATAACAATCCATTTCTGATTTTAAATTGTAATATTTTCAATGATTTTATAAAATTCCTAAAAATGTCAGGGATTTTAAAAAGTCACTGCAACTGTTAAGAATTTTACAAAATCACTATATATTTCAGGGATTTTACAAATTCACTAATATATACATTAGATTATTACACACAATGACTTTAGTGTATACGTGCTGTCCATTTACTTTAATTTTCCCCTGCCAGTCTGGTAGAGTAGTGGCATGGATACACTACAGTTATTTTAAGATTTTTGGTGTGAGAGATCAAGGAGAACACCTAAAAAATATTAAAATATTAAAGAACATTAAAACAAAAATCTTATTCACCACAAAAAAGAAAAAATGGAAATGGGAATCTATGCGATGAATGCATGTGAATTGAAATCAGAAAATAGATGTTTGCTGTGATGATATCAGATTGAAGTTGTTATTTGTTTCCTTGTCAACATCTATCTCTGCTTCTACAATAATGTTTATTAACAACTGTAGGTATTCCTAACTACTTCAATGGCACCCATTAAATAGCAGACCTGTCCCTGTATTTTTTTTTTATGAATAATAATTTACAACCAAACTCAGTAAAGATTCCACTAAATTCCATTCAATTAAAAAAATTGATAACCCTAATCGCTATTGTTTTAAATAATCAGGAATTCTCTAATAACACAACAAAATTTGCAATAATGTGTTTTTATTATACAATTAATCCTGTGGTTGGATCTGTCTGTCATTGTTTTTCATTCATTGTAGTATAAAACAGGACCTTGGTTTTCCTTTTTTAAATTGTTTCACATATTGCATCCTCGGGCCTTTTATAGTTTAGTATTCAGTATGAATTTTGCTCATTGTTAAAGGTCGTGTAGTGACCAGTATATATGTTGTTGTTCAACATCATTGACCTTTGGTAATAATTGGCTTAATAACAAACCTTTCTAAATTTGCCCTTTATAAATTTTGAAATTATAAAGAAACTAAGGTTTCAACTCCCTCAGGCAAAGTTGGCCTTAGAAGGATTTGGCTATTATTTTAGGTCATTTTTGATTATATAGCTCTTCAACTGTTGCGGATTTATACATCCTTGGCTTTCAAATATTCGGCGTTGAGCGTTCTTGATGAACGTAAATCTAGAAAAGCGCTTCTGACGCATTAAATTTATAACGTGTTGTTTTCATTTTTTTTACATCTCCTTATTTTTGTATCATGTTTTTCATTGGATTTTTTTTTTTTTTTTTTGATTTCTTGGTATAATGTCAATGAAAATGTGTAAAAAAATCAGGACCAGTTTAAACAAGTAAAAAAAAAAGATTCGCAAATGCAGTGACAAAAAATGCAACCTTAAAATCAACCAGTTATTCCCTTATTTTGTTTTGAATAAATAAATATATATGAACATCAAGTAACAGAATTATATAAAAAAAAGATCTGTTTTAACAATTAATTTGGGTACAACTTTTAAATGTTTTCGATTTCCTGATCACGGATTTCCTTATAATTCAAAATTTCATGTTATTTAATTAATTATTTGTGCCCTAAAATCTATTTTTATAATCTTTTCACTTCAAACAGGAAATTTATGGTGATCTAACTCGTCGACATACACATTTTTAGGTTGGAATGAACAAATATTTTACTGAAAAAAACCAGAGTTTGGCTTTAATCTTCTAGGCTGTTCTACGACGAGTTTTTTGATATTAAGGGACTTACTTATTATTACTATCTCAAAAGGGTAAGTGTATTGTTGAATAATTATATCTTACAATGTGTGGTAAAAGGGGGACGAAAGATACCAGAGGGACAGTCAAGTAAGTTGCATTCCCGGAAAATTCATGATAAGAAGGAATTTCGATGCAATAAGGTTTTGTAATTTTACATGAAAAGGATGAAGATATAAAATTTATATGTATATTGACGTATCCATATTACTGAGTCAATAGAGTGACCCTTATCTCGAATTTATTTAATTGGGTCATCATTTAATTTTTTCCTGATTATTTTTGTTTTCTTCCATCCAAATTTGTTTCTTGCGCTATTTGGTTGTTTCGCAAGATGTCGCTTAAAATTAAGTATATTATATCGAACAGTTTTTACGCTTTTGAAGCGTTATCTCCCCAAACACTGGTTTTCTTGTGTGTACTACTCCTTCGCAACCGTAAAAGATTACGACAAAATTATTTTCCCAAATTGCTCGTTATATACTCAGGATGTCAAAAAATTATTTGACCAAAGAGATCGGGAGATTCCATATGAGAGTTATTTTCCTTTATGTATGAGACATAAGAGAAATGTAATAATAACTCGTAAACCATAAGTAATAGAGACCTAGGGTCTTTTGATTTTAGGTCCTGGGTCCACCAAAAAGAAAATGAGGTGAAGGTCAAAGGTCAACGTCATATTCTTTTATTTACTTTTGCTAATGTTTGTTACTCCTCAGAAACCGTATATCATATTGACAGACTATATTTACTTAATTGTTAGTTGCGACATGTCGTAACATATAAATATTGGTTGAAAAGATACGTTGACATTTAATGGGAGTTTTCTCCCCTCTTATGTTTAAAAATAACTGTATGGTGATAGAACATATTAACCATATATAGCAGAGACCTAGGGTCTTTTGATTTGAGGCCCATGCTTGATGACCTTGAAATTGAGGTAAAGATGAAGGTTAAATTTGACGTTCAATATTTTGACCTTTGCTCTAACTTCATATTTGAATATGATAAAGACATAGGGTCTTTTACATTAGGTTGCAGAAATATGACCTTGAAAAAGGTTAACTCAAAGTGACCTTCTTGTGAACCGACAGTAGCATTTTTGGACACGAATTTCGTGTAAAAGTACCTAGAACTATATGTTTTGTGAATCAGTGTGAAGTAACGTATAATTTGAAACTGGATGTGAAATTTTGTCAACCGGAAGTAGCAACTTATCTCCCTTATTTCAAGCAAAAGAATATAGAAACCATACATTTTCGGAATCAGTGGAAAGTATCCTATTAGTTGACACCGGGAGTGACTCTGAGTATGCAATAAGTGGCTGATTAAATCCATTATTACATAGAAAAAATACCAGTGAGTGGTGTTTGCTTTATATTTTTGGAATCAGCGAAAGATAAACGATATTTTGACACCAGAAATGACTTTTTAACCGAAAGTTTATATTTTCCAATCAAAAGATATGCATTTGGTGTATAGTTGTTTTTTTAGTTTCTCATTAACTTTGCACAATAAATTGAATATTGAACCGAGTCCGGATGTTGTAAACAACATTTACAAACCTCCTCCTTCCATTTAGACATGACCATTTTCTTTCTTTCCTTCAATAGAAATACAAATATTGAGGTGCAAAAAGTGAATAATCTTGCAATATCCATGTATATATCTTTCATTCCGTACAATGTCCGCCATTTTATGAGAAATTAAACAAATTCGAGGTACTAAAGGTTATAATTTTGCTGTGCATATTTAGTTATTTCTCCATTAATCCAGAACGGTTGTAGAAAAACATACATCTCACAATCGAAAATAGTAATTATATGTACATTTATATTCTTCAATTCCATACAAATAACAAAATTAAACAGAAATCCTACCTTTAAGCTGTCTGTAAATGGTCCGTCAACTTGCTGGTTATTAGATACCATCGAGTCAAAACATGTTTTGCCGGGGTAGAACAGTATAACAAAATACCGAACTCAAGGAAAATTCGAAAGTCCATAAAATTGACAAAAAAGAATAAAATAAAGATCTGACCTGAAATAAAATATTTGAGTTTCGAAATAATCACAGTTTCATTGCATCTTTTTTGTTTGTCATAACATGTGTGATCCCTTGCAATTTTAACCAGGATTACAGAGTGCTTTGATAATAATTTGGGAATGTTTTCAAATCAAGACTTGAAAGGTCCGAACATCTACAAATTTCCTAATTCTTTTTTAACCAAAATTAACCTTTTGCGTTTCAACAAGTCATTGGTTTGTGCAATTTAGAAAATAAAGATATTATATATTGATTTTTCATCCAACTATTCAAATTTACCATCCCAATGCCCCTTTTTAACATTTAAACAGCATACCTTTTGATCTACTTGATTCTCTTTGCGTAAATGTATTTTATATTTCATCGTACTGTTGTGTCATCTAATGTCTAAAACACAATTTATTAAAATTTCCCAAATCATAAGAAATTCCATACACCACTAAGACTAATCCATAAATGAACTGCCTTAAAAGGAAATAAACATTGCACTGAACATTAAACCAATTCTTGATTAAAACCAGTCAAGAGGTCATTTGAGCCTTCAGCACTTTACAATATGATAAGTTTTTAAGAGAATGCTAACGCTCATCATAAAGAAAGGATTATCATTCTCTTACATATACTTGTTCATTCAGTATTTCGTCTATTCGGTTTTTATAACCTAATTGTTTCAAAACATTCTAACATTTTATGAACAGTAAATGTACAGAAAATGTTATTAAAACACGTCATCTTTGTATTGACTTCAGATTTTTAATTGATCACTTTTACAGCATATTGAAATAGGAGGAGCAAAAATTAATTAAGCAAAGGATAAAAGATGACAAGGGAAAATAATCTGAAGCTAAAAGAAATCCCTCACACAAATGGATATTAATAAAGTAAATATAATGCAGATCGGAAGGCTAGTTGAAAAGTTGATATTAGAATTAGGTGATACAATTTTTTTTCTATTTGGAAGCGATTATACCCATTTAATGATGATGTTGGTTTTTCTTTTTAACTTTTTAGAAGTTCAAAACATATCGTCAATGGTTACAAAAGATGGCTTTGTCTAAAGTAGCTGCTGTGCCATCACTAACAGAAGAAGAGACCAACTTCCTTAGATTCGCTAATCTTCTTATTCGTATTTCACCAAAAGCTGTTCGGGTTGTATTTGATAAGTATTTCCAACCTTGCGGATTGAATGTTGTGTTGAATCAGTCAAAAGGAAAACTGGAAGTTCTGAATCAGAGAAAAATTCTTAACAAGTCGCAGATGGATTTACTTTATCCTTCACAAGGTATGAAACAAATCTTTACACAATATTATGTTCTATTGAACACTGGTTTCCATAACCGTCACATTTTTGTAAACTAAAAATGTCACAAATTGATGAAGTTTATAGTCATCAATAAATAATTAAGTGATGAAAATAACGCAAAATAACACTTGTTGTTTATGATATGTATACTTTTTGTACAATAGAGAATGAATATACGTTAAAATTATTACTATGATAGACTAAGGTAGCCGGGGTGTCTAAATGATCGACAATAGATTTTTTCTTAAACTTCTTCAAAAGATTTCTGTGCCAATGTTCTTTCGAATTTCAATATAAAAACTGGGGGTCACAGACCTAGTTTTTTTCTTTAAAATACATTGAAATTAACGAATCACAGTTATTTTATATATGGTTCTCGTTTTTTATATAGATTAGACCGTTGGTTTTCCTGTTTAAATTGTTTTACACTAGTCCTTTTGGGGCCCTTTGTAGCTTGCTGTTCGGTGTGAGCCAACGCTCCGTGTTGAAGGCCTTATAATTGTTTACTTTTTATTCATTGTGACTTGGATGGAGAGATGTCTCATTGGCACTCATACCACATCTTCTTATTTATATTCATAGGGGAAACTTAATTTTTATTTGTTGAGGAAACATTAAACGATACAATTTGTTAAAATTCAATGAGAGAATTGCTTTTCATAGATACTTTCTAAACACCAAATAAAAATATGGGGTCACGGGCCTTATTTTCTTGCAAAATAAAGAAAAAACACAAATTGTCTGGTCAAATTCAGTATGATTATCTACCCTTGATTTTCACAAATTGTCTGATCAAATTCAGTATGATTATCTACCCTTGATTTTGAAAAGAGTTTTTCTTTAAAAAAATAAGTTCACTTAACTACATTGAAATTTTTTATTGTTTAATCTTTAAATTTTAAGTTAAAGTTGTTTCTCTGGTATATTGAATGACATTTGGTCAACTAGTTTTAAACCAAAAAGAATAGTTTTGTAACATGCCCAGAACAGATGCTCAAAAAAAGAACCCGATCTACCTTAGATATGACGAGGTCGGTACTGCAGATTCAGAAGGTGAACCTTCAGTCCCCAAGGTACCACTCAACAAGTAGCCAATGCCTTGGTAAAGACAGACTGCCCTCATGGAAAGAAGTATAACACAAATACCGAACTCCAAGGCAAATTCAAAAAGGAGAGGTCCATAACACCTTGACAAAATCAAACACTATCAATCAATTAAAAACTTAAAAAACAACTGTCATATTCCTGACTTGGTACAGGCATTTTCCGATGAAAATGGTGGGTGGACTTGAAAATAGTTTGAT
Organism: Mytilus coruscus; assembly: GCA_017311375.1. Taxonomy (NCBI): domain Eukaryota; kingdom Metazoa; phylum Mollusca; class Bivalvia; order Mytilida; family Mytilidae; genus Mytilus; species Mytilus coruscus. The sequence continues at coordinate 82,744,899 of CM029595.1, read as the reverse complement.
ATTCCTTTTAACATTCCGGATTTTATTCTATTATTTTTGTTTCGGGTTCCAATCTTTTGAAGGTTATTCCAGAAACATTTGTTGTGAGAACGGAAATCATATCAAACATTTTTTTTCTATCATTGGGTCACTACCTCTGAATATTATTCCCCGTTGGTACCATAATCATATCATATACTTTGAACTACAACTGTGTTGGATGTATTATACGTTTTTATAACCACGACTGGTCGTAATGTCATACTACCACTTTAACACATGACAAAGACAAAATCTCTTTGTTCTTACTGTGCTATAATCTGCATAATGTAAGCTAAGGTGTGGTGGATTAACTTCCTCAGATATACTGCACAGTTTAAATGTACTCTTACCTATGAAGGTGGATCTAGGACTTTTCAAAAGGGTTGCGAAATACTATAAAACGAAAGAAAACCACCGTGCTTCATGATTTTATGCTGAGCAATGATTAAATTTCCAATCAAAATAAGGGGGACACGCTCTCCTCTCCTTCCCGAATCCGCCACTGGCCTTGCAATTTCGACATAGTTGATCAATTAACAACTTTGTACAAACTTCGTCATCTTTTCAAATATGAAATAGAAAGTGTTTCTCGTTCTTTAAACTGGGAACATTTAGGTGTAATACCACCAAATCATAGTACGTCACATTTGGTTTTATACGAAAAAGGGTCTAAAAAAATATTCCCTTGAATTTGACAGTTGTAAGAAATTAATCCTACATTTCATTGCACAAAAAAGTTTATGAGTCATAAACATATAGCGTGGGTGCTTCACAGTACCATTCTTTTTTTGTTTGGTGTTTCTATAAAATATTTTGGAAACTTGAGGTTACATGGTTACTAAAGCTTTTACACAGGAAAAAAAAGGAGTGAAAATTTGATTGGTTAACTTCCAGTGATGGATATTATCTTATATGCAATGAAATGTTATGTGAAATTTGTCTATAGTACTGGACAGGATAAAACTTTACTAATTCCAAGTTATTCTTTATTTGAAACAAAGATAAATTCTGCATAATTTTTTGAAAAGTGCCAATTTAACAAAGACTTATAGGGGAAAATCAATGGTGGTATTACTCCTTTATGATATTTTGTGTACAAAAATAAAAAAATCAGTGTTTCAAAATGAAACAAGTTAATAATTTTTTTTTTGTAATTTCTGCCAACAAATAAATTTAGAATAGCCAAATAATTGAAATCTGATAGGGATTAGTTTTGTACTCATTGGAATTTACTACGCCTGACTTTTTAAATATTTATTCATTTTGGGTGACTGTTTTGGGAATGAATTTAATGGGGTTGAAAAATTCATATTCAAGTATGTGTCAAAACAGGGAAAAAATTGCAGATCAATCGGACTTGGTTTAGATGCAACATGTCTTCAAAATTAATACAGTAGAAACATTAGGGGAGGAGGAAGGGGGTTTGAATCAAAGGTTCATAAGTGAAACTTTTTTTTCTGTTTACTTTGCACTATAAATTTACGTACATCTCTCTTTGATTAATCTTCCTGGGAACATATTCTTGAGGGAAAGAAAAGCCATTAATCTGTACCCAATAATCCTTTCAGTTATGATTTGTCAATAAGACATCAAACAGAACTAAAATTGTAGGAGACGTGGGTTAAATGTCTACAGCAACCAAACGACAAAAACAACCATATGACATCTAGAGGGCAACATATAGTTTTCAACAGTAGACATGTGTCTACACAATATGTGAAGTTCTAATAAGTCACGAATTCATATGCAAATTGTCATTAAAACGCAATTCTCCAAATGATATAACAATTTAGGAGAAAAACCCGAATATCAAAAAAGTTCATAATTTGAAAGTTTTACCTTTTACTTTCCCCCCTTTCTTTACCCTACAAGAGACCTTTACCAGGATCCGTGGATTGAATAAATCGTCTGCATATTTTCAAAATGTTCATGTTAATTGCTGGCGTTATGTGTTAAAACAATTATTGGCGAATCGAATCGGTATATATATATCACTTAAACTGCACAGTCGGAATGACTCTTTAACCCAAACTCCTACGTTGTTAGAGTCAAGTAGGATCACCCGAGCCGTGCAGATTAAATGACATATACCGATTTGTTTGGTAAATACCTATAACATATTGTTACCGCCGCTTGACTATCAATCCTAGAGAAAACACATACAAGAAGCCTGTGAATACATATTGATGTTAAATGATACATTCTGTTTATAAATTTCCATTTAATAAAACATGTAACTATGATAAACTGCTAAATCACTTTTGCAAAATTGAACCTTTTAGTAGTTCTGAAAGGCAACTGTATTTCTTATGCCCTTAAACGTTTGAAATATTTGCGTACCAATTTCTGTTGGCCTTGAACATATTGCATGAAGATTGTTCTTGAAACAATTGCTGTGAGCATGGAAATATATCATACATTTTTGTTATGATTATTGTGGCACACAATAACCAGTAAATTTTTGTAAAATATTTGACTAAAATCTGCAAAATATATCCAACTCACGACAACGATCCTACAGAAAATAAAATTATGATAAAAAAAACTCACCAAAATCTCAACAAACCAATGCAATTAGAAAGAACATAAACCTGTATCATACATATTTGAATTTGCTGAATCCTCATAGTTGGTAGTAAATATTCACAACTTTGAACATATATAGGCAGACATATCTCTGTTGAAGAAATAGTTATCAGAACAGAAAGTAGAAGGAAACGCTGTTAGATCCTTGAATCCGAAGCGTCTGACAAGTTTCCATAACCCTGGTATTTTCATTGTTCATTGTTCAATGTTAAATATTCATGACTAGGTCCTTGTGTAGCATATTATAAGTAAATGGTCTTCTTAATTTGTTATATGGAATGAGTATAAGGTAAATATGTTCATCAGATAAGATTCTTTTATCTTTGATCTAATTTTATGGTGCATTTGTAGACGTTTTCATTATTAGGTTCATTATTTTGATGTTCTAGTAAAAGAGAGGCGGAAGATACCAAAGGGATGTCATATCATTAGTCGATGACAAACTGAAAACGCCAATTAACAAACAAAATGGCCAAAAGACAAACAACAGTACAATGTATATAGACATAACATAGAAAACTAAACACTGCGCAACATGAACCTAACAAAAAAACGGGTGAGGGGGGATCTCAGGTGATCCAGAAGTGTTAGCAGATCATGCTCCATATGTGGCACCCGTCTTGTTGCTCATGAAAGTACAAACTTGTCGATAAGTTATAGTTCAAATATATTATGTGTATAAAATAAAGGTAAGTGTACAAGTTCGTCTGACAGAGTTCATCTTGTCTTGGCCTCATTTTCATGGGATATTGGTCAAAGTTGCGTGTATGCCCAATTCTTTTGTACCATAAACAATAGTTTATTTATATTCGGTATATACAATGATTTGTCAATCTGAAACGACTTATCTGATCTAAACCTCATTTGCATGGTTGATTAGTCAACGTATTTTCCTGATTATGTCATGTTCTCAGAGACTTAACGTACTAAGTCAGCTATAAGTAGTGTATAAATTGACAGAACATTTCCGTTTGACAGTGTCCATTGAGCTGTTAGTATTTACATGGTTAGTGTTTAGTTTTGTTGATAAGGTCCGTTCTTCAAATACAATAAGTTAACTTAATTCGGTGTATAGAAAGATTGTAAGGTGTTCATGTCTGTCTGAGAAAGTTCGTCTTACTTTTATAAAACTGTGAACTCATTGTTAAGTTAAACGAAAACTAAGGATCTTCTAAACCAGGGCATAGATTATCATAGACGTATTTGGCAAAACCTTTGGGAATTTTAGGTTCTCAATGCTGTTCACCTTCCTATTTGATTAGGCCATTCTAATAGAAATAATGAGTCTTAGACGAATTGCGTATCTGGCGTACACAATTATAAGACTGGTATCTTTGATTTTTTTTATCTCGTTTGCATTGTTCACTGGTCAACATTAGATTGATAAAGGCGAAAGTAGCTATATAGTTCACCGATATTCTAATCCCGTAAATCGATTAAAGACAGACACATTAAGGTAACAAACAAAAAAACTGAGGGAATCGCATTAACTCCAAATGGCGATAGACCTGTTCTTTCGACAGGTTTATGCATGCATAACTTGCAATGAAAATCCACACTCAGTAAAAATGTCACAACTTCGGAAACAGGGCACAATCGGTAAAATAACAGATCAGACGACTATACTGCTATCTAAAGATCTAAAACCGCGTAAACATGTCGCTAGTGAGCTGAGATACAGACACATCGTATCGGTCAACCTATTCGTAATGTTAACCGTAAAGCTAATGACTTTTTACTTTTTGTAGTTTCGTTTTCAGTCGTTCTTCTTAATTCTGTTTGAGCAATATTTTTGTAATTACCACAACCCTGTTAACGAAGATCGCATAATGTGAACATACATGAGCGTAACAATCAATACATATAATAACCAGTAAGCAGGCAAGTGGTTTAAAATGATTATGTTGGGATTATTTCTGCATGGGTACACTATCAGAGATAAACAAATAGAATTGTTTTATAGGAACAGCGACAGTGAAGTCATCGGACATGGATCTTACTCTAATGATTTGTTTACTGCGCAATTTACAAAAGATGAAAATAGAGGATATACTTCCAGCAGCAGCTTTGATCAGCGAAGAAGCAGATTTATCTCGGACAAAATATTATCGGAACTGGATGGCTCATAACACAGCTGGTTACATTGATAAAGAAGATTTTCTGGCGATGTGGACACATGTTTGCGAGGTAAATTAGTTTCCAGTATACTTATAAAACTTTGGCTGCAATTCCCTGCAACAGAGGTAACTGTAGACAATGTTAGCTGTCCAACTTTAGGTTTCCACGTTCACAAACGTATTATTTATTTATTGGATTCCACAATGATTTCGTCTCTGGCATACCGATTAAATTCAATTAAAGACCCATGTGTTTTGCCAAATGACTTCGGTAATATATATTTGTATGCTACGTTGTCTCAGCAGATAAATAGTTTGTTTTTGAGATAATGTGCTTAACACAAAAATAAAGTCCATATAGTTCAGCTTTGCTCCTTACATAATACGTTATAAATGTTGCTAGGAAAAAAATGACAAAATTGAAAATGCAGTCCGGTTTTATATTTCTTAACGCCGAAACGTTCGTCTTATGGATGTTTTAACCCAGAGGATTGGTCAGAGATATGTTTGTAGAGATGCACATCTTAACTAGTACAAACAGTTATGTAATTAGTGTTTGCGAACTTACATCAGTTATAACATACCTTTCTTAAATTTTCTGTTATTAAATTAAGAACTTGATTAGAAACTAACGTTTAGCTCCAACAGTCAAGGTATGTGCTTTATGTGATGTTGCTATTCATTTTGTTTATATAGCTCCTCAGATATTCGAGTATTTATACATCCTTGGCTTTCAGATTTTTAGGTTCGATACGTTCCTGGTGAAAGTAATCTGCTTCAGACAAATCAAATTCATTAAGGGTCATTTTCTGGATACAGCAAATGAACACTAGATAGTTATGTTATAACGAGGTTAACATATAACAAAACTAAAAAAGGATTATCAATCAGAAGATTATTAAATTAATAACAAGCTAATAACTCAATTAATATATATAATCTACAATCAAAACCATTTTAACTGTTTTGTTTTTAATTTTCTTTACACGGGAAAATTGTATGTCTCGCTAAAACAATACTCTTGCATACTTCTTTTGAAAGTTGTCCATATATAGTTCTCCACAAAAATTTATTTTCAACTTTCTTAAATCATTTAATTTACTGTAATTATCATCAAATAACGGGCTCATTAGCATAACGAGTGTTTACCAATATTTTCAAGTCATACTTTAGTTGATTAAATTAAGATGATCCAAATGAGAAAACTCCAATTCATAGATATAAGAAGATGTGGTATGAGTGCCAATGAGACAACTCTCCATCCAAGTCAAAATTTATAAATGTAAACCATTATAGGTCAAAGTACGGTCTTCAACACGGAGCCTAGGCTCACACCGAACAGTAAGCTATAAAGGGCCCCAAAAATTACTAGTGTAAAACCATTCAAACGGGAAAACCAACGGTCTAATCTATATAAAAACGAGAAACGAGAAACACTTATGAACCACATCAACAAACGACAACTACTGAACATCAGATTCCTGACTTAGGACAGGTGCAAACAAATGCAGCGGGTTTAAACGTTTTAATGGTACCAAACTTTCACCCTTTTTCTGAAACAATAGTGTAACATCACAACATAGAAAGACACACTATAAAATATCAACTGAAATAGCTTAACTCAATCAAAGGACATAGTAACACCATTGAACATACACTGAACAAATAAATTTGACCTATGATACAATGTAAATTCAAAATAAATAAACTAAGGAAGAATAATAAAAGTAACATGTTATATCGGTATGAAATGTTAAACAATTTAAGAAAAACAATATGCTCGAACAAAAATATCAGCCATTAGCAATAACTATAAACACAGGTAAATAAAATAATTTTGTTGTTAGGTATACGTATACAGTTACAATAGAGAAAGGAAATATTTAACAAAATAAATAATTTTGATGTTCATAGTACGAAGTGGAAATTTATATTAGTACCAAACACTTTTCAAAGCTGGTATATAGACCAGATATAACCCTGAATAACATTAAATAACAAAAAGCATTACAATTAGTATCAACAGGTCAAATAAACAAGAAAGTACGATTTGAGAGTACTCGCAGTTACTGACAGCTAGTTAAAAGCCAAAACAATTAATAATAAAAATCATGCATCAGAGACTAAAATCAACTAAAACACATCCCAGGGATTTAGTATTTTAACGTCATGGACAGTCAAAGAAGACATGACTAGTGCAATGCCAAAAATAAATGTATCGACAGACAGTAGGATAGTTAGGAGTTTAACCTCTTTATAGATCAAAATGAACGTGGGTGTGTCTTTAAACATCCCGTTTGAATAGAATACAAATTTAGTTATGTTTTAATTTGCTGATGACAAAATCGATATTAGTGCCAATGTAAACTATATTCAAAGATCTAATTACTACATTGGTAAGATAACCTGAACTAATAAGTTTATTTAAAGGTTCGATGAGTTTACACGGATCATATAGTGATTTCCGCGCTTTAAGTACAATATTACCGTAAAATTTAGGATGTGAAATACCGTTTTTAATCAGTTTTCTACAGGTACAGCCAAATTTACTAATCAAATCTTTGTATCTATGAAAGAACTTAGCAAAAGTTTTACGTAATTTATGGTAACGAAATCCCTGACTTAATAATTTACTAGTGATGCATTGATTACGTTCGTTAAAATCTATGACATCACTACACACACGGGCATAACGAACGAGTTATTATTTCATAAATTGTTGATATGATATAACCAATTCTGTTCATACGATTAACTGACTATTGTTTACATTCTTTACTCAGATAAGATAAAGACGTTTATTGCACAATTATGCTATAGCATATTTACTATAAAGTCAATGTTTTAAAACAATTAACTAACTTCCAAAGGTGAATAAGTTGTCTTCTCTGAACAGAGGTAGTATTCAAATGATATAAACCAGTTTCTAAGAATAAAGCAGCAGACAGTGTGCTCTCTTGAAATTTGTATAGGTTTCGTATTATGTTTCTTTGTATTTTTTTATTAATATTTTAAATCCATGTCTCACATCCATATATCAGACACGACACCATTAATGTTTCATATACTTAAAATAACAATATGGTAATCATCTTGTTTCACTGCATATGTTGATATATTCGTCAAGTCTCAAAAGTATAAATTAGAAGTGGATTTAAATATTTCTATTTCAGCAACATTATCTTTTACTGAAAAATTAGTTCGATTATGCTTTATTTTGTCAAATACGGACAAATTTCTGAATCACATTCCTTATAAAGTAAGTTCAATAAATCCACGTGACTGTATATATATAATAGTAGTGTAGGGAATTAAGTGGTTATTTAACCTCACAAATAAAAGGGTCTAATTAAGAAACGAATTTTATTGGGGAAAGTCGTCACCTCCATGGGTTAACTAAGAGACATATTGGATAATCGTTAATGCTTAAGAAAACTACAACTCGCCCCTCCGGGCTTAACGTATCTTTTTAACTGACTTACTCTTATCTCAAACACTAATTTTGCTTTTAAGGCTATTCAACGAATTGGTGGTGCATCGTTTAAGACAGAATGTGATATTTTGATGTCATCCGATCTTGATAGTTCATACAGAGAAGTGTATGTTTCCTTTGCACAACAAGAGAGAAGATTAGAAAAAGTGGAAGAAGAATATAATAAGATTGACGAAGAATTACAGTCTGCCAAGGAAAAAATATGTCAGTTAGAAGAAAGTAAAGATAACACAAAAGGTAAATTTCATCTTACATCTGAATTGGAATAATTGTGTAACTAGTTCATACTCATGAATCTATGAACAACTTGCTGCGTGATTTCCAATGTTCTTAAAGAGGCAGTATCTACAAAAGTCATATTTTGGAGTTAAAACTGGTTTTTTAAAATCATTTTAGACTTGTTAAAACTAACGGTACCAAATTTGTGAAATAACGGTCACAGTTCACTAGGAATGACGAGATCTCACATAATTATAGCAGAATGCTGTAATTGATTTAATTGACAAGTCTGTGCACCATTGGTGACAATGAATGATCAAGTTCCTCAAAGTTATTCCAAGAGAAAACGAGGGCCACTATCTCCAAATACGTCGACTCATATTCGCATCACCCAATGGTTAAGTTGTTCAGGGGAGTGGGGATTAACAATTTCTAGATCATAAAACAGTTAAACTCGAACTGGTACCAATTCAGAACCGACCACTCATGGTAGACATGATATGGTGGCAACAGAACGCCATGCGGTAACGCCGAAAAGTAAAATACTAAAAATTGATCCAACGTAAAATACAGGAAAAGATCGTAACCCCTTAGTCTCGCCAGATCCCGCCAAATATTTTGACTGTGACAAATAATTTTATCACAATAAAATGAAAACAACAACTTCCATACATATTATGATCGTAAACAAAGAAAAACTAAAGTGTATTGCATTCCTGGTGGACAGAACTATCAGTTCTCGATGGTATACTAACATATGTAACAATTATAAGTAGTTTGAAATCTAAATCCTGAACAAAATGCAAATTGCAAGATCAAATTAACTGTGCTGATACCTGAATTTCCCAGTAAAATGTACATGTAACTCACTAAAATTAGCAACAACACATTCCTTTTGCGTTTATATATATGATTCCAATAAGCTTATCCATCGGCTTATTTTTTTTCTTCACTATTAAGTACATTCGAATGTCATATTGATTCTGTCAGCCTGGTAAGATTAATAAAACAGCAGCAGAAAATAGAAATTGCTGGAAGATTGCCAGAAGATGCGAGAGTGTTTTTTTGAAACTTTTAAATAATCTACAAGGGTGGTCAGATCAATACAAGTGTGAAGTGTCACGTGTTATTAGTGCGAAAAAAAAAACAAAAACAAAAAACGATCCGAATGATGCAAGTTCTCTTTCATTAGATTGGTTTATCTTTTAATGAGATAAACCGTATTAATCAAAGAATCAAGCTGTAGGCAAATCACAATAAACAAATAAGTAATGTGGAAATTAACGGCCACAGTTCATTAGAAATGACGAGATTTGAATTGATTGTAGCAAAATACCTTAATTGATTTATTTGACACGTCTGTGCACCATTGGTGACAATGGATGCTCAGCTCAAAGTTAATCCTAGAGACAACGAGGGCCACGATCTTCGAATACATTGACTAATATTCGCATCACCCCATGGTTAAGTTGGTCAGTGTAGTGGGAATTAACAATTTCTAGATCATGAAACAGTTAAGCTCGAAAAGGTACCAATTCAGAACCGACAACTCATGGTAGATATGAGATGGTCTCATTAGAACTTCCTGCGTTAATGCAGGAAAGCAAAAGCCTAATATGATCCGACGTAGAATACAAGAAAAGATCGGAACTCCTTAATGTAATTGTTAGCTATTTTCATTTGAAAGTCCTGTATTAAAAGAGGGACTAACATTAGGAGTAGAAACGTTGCAAATGATGGTGTATGTGGTCCTTGTGTTGATAGCAACTGATTACTCGATTATCGATTCACTCTTTTTGGATTCCTTGGTTTGTCTTGCTGCTGAGATTCCTTTTGAAGGATTACGGTGTCTTTTCGGTGGTTCCATATTTGAATGAAATACGTATGGCGTAGATTTTTTACAATTCAAACCTTTCAAATAATCTACAAGGGTGGCCAGATCAGTGCAAGGGCAAAGTGTCAAGTGATATTAGTGGGAAGACAAACAACAACAAAAAAAGGATCCGAATGATATAAATAAACTCATCATAGATACCAGGAATAACATTTTGTACGCCAGACGCAGGTTTCATCTACCAAAGACTCATAAGTAATGCTCGAATCAAAAAAAGTTAAAAGGATAAATAAAGTACGAAGTTGAAGAGCACTGAGGACACAAAGTTTCGAAAGGTTTTGCAAAATTAAACTAAAATAATCTATTCCTGGGGTAGAAAATTCGTTAGTTTTTCGAAAAAAATCAAAGTTTGGTAAAGAGTTAATTTATAAGTATGACCATACTAATGATAATTCATTTCAACACTGAAGTGCTGACTACTAGGCTAGTGATACACTCGGGGAATAAACCTCCACCATTAGTGGCATCGACCTAGTGGTTGTAAATAAACTTATCATAGATACCAGGATTGAAATTTTGTACGCCTTACGCGCGTTTCGTCTACAAAGGACTCATCAGTGACGCTCGAATCAAAAAAGTTAAAAGGGTATAAAAAAGTACGAAGTTGAAGAGCATTGAGGACACAAAATTCTGAAAGGTTTTGCCAAAAAAAAGCCAAAATAATCTATTCCTGGGGTAGAAAATCCTAAGTATTTCGAAACAAAATCAGTTTTGTAACCAGCTACCAGTATTAAACTTGTACGCCAGACGCGCGATTCGTCTATAACAGACTCATCAGTGACACTCAAAGTTACATTTACGGAAAATAAGAGTATATCATATCTCTTTCATTAAAATGGTTTATCTTATAAATGAGATTAACCGTAGTATCTACGAAAGTCATTTTTTGAGGTGATTTTTTTTTACTTATCTTTTTAAACTTGATAACATTAACACTACCCATTTTACAGCTTCAGATACAAATTTCGACAATCAATTTTTTTTCAGTTATGATCGAGACCAATATGTTGGGAACATACACTTTACCATCGAGATGTGTTTATAAGTCTATTCAAAACCGGTGTACTAAAAAGAGATTAACATTTGATATACCTTTGACTTTATTTATATCTAGCCGCTTTGAAGTATGGTGCAAGGAACCTTCGTTAAAATAGGATTAATGAAACAATGAAGTACACGATGACGTATTTTAGCAAAAACCGTACAAACGATATACCTACCGATTTAGACTTATCACCGGGTTTGTACTTACATGAGCAACACAACGGGTGCCACTAGTGAAGCAGGATCTGCTTACTCTTCTGGGGCACCTAATATCACCCCAAGTTTTTGTTAGAGGTTCGTGTTGCGCAGTCTTTAGTTTTCTGTATTGTGTTTTGTTTGTCTTTGGTCTTTTCTAAGTTTTTTACATGGCGTTGTCATTTTGTCATCGACGTATGCGTTTGATTATCCCTTTGGTTTTTTTTCGCCTTTCTTTTACAAACTTATCTAAAAAAATTATCTAATAACGAACACATTGACCAATGACTCGTAAAATTAGACTAAAGATAAAAGAATCTTGTATGATGTACATGTTTACTTTATAACCATTCTATATAACCTGATATCACTCCCAGTTGTTGGTGGGGTTTGTGTCAAAAGTCTTCACTTTTGTATGTTGTGTTTTGTGTACTGTTTTTGTCTTTTGCCTTTTTTTTGCCATGACATTATCAGTTTGTTTTCGACTTTCGATGTATGAGTTTGAATTTACCTTTCGTATCTTTCGCTTCGCTTGTATTTAATTTAACCATTTCTTTTTAAACAGGTTAATCTTAGATGAAATGACCTTCTTGAGGGTGGTAAGGACTATTATAATAAAACTTGGAGATTTCTGAAAATCTCTGGCCAGATTGGTCTTATCTTAATGTGACCCTCTCGTCTTTGCTTAACTTTCCGTCTAAATTCGCCTTGCATGATTTAAGTGGTTATACCACCATGCAATCATTTCATGAAAACGTTAGACATTTTTAGAAAATACAGTATATCTTGTTTCATGAAAAAAAGATTCATAATTATAAAAAATCCTGCATTTTAAATGTATCATTAAGTAGATAATAGGCTTTATTTGTTGACAATTATTATGCGGAAAGGGTTATTTAAGTTGGTAAAGTTTTTTCAAACTATTTAGATTATGCAAATTTTATTTCATCTTATTTCATGAAATTCTATTTGTACTGCAGTGGAAGAAGGTACTGAAATTATCCATGCATAGTTTGGCTTCACTTTAAATAAATGTTACCAAGCAATGACTACTAAGTTCGTTTCCCCCTATACCTCTATGTTAAACTGTTTGGTTTTTTTTTTTTTTAATTTTCAGAGCTTACCTTTTTTGTTCCAAATTAAATAATACTGTACCTGAATAAAGTTTAGTCCATTTCATTACTAAAGTGGAAAATTGAAACAACGTTTCACTGCATATAAAAAAATCAACCTTGAAGTTCACAAGACAACTTTTGTACATTATTTTTTTTCATATTTACAAACTTTAGTACCTTATTCAGCTCATATCTCTAACATATTTACAAAAACAAAAAAAGGTACTGAAAACATCCAAGATATAAGTTTATTCTGCCATGAAATGTAGATTAAATTTCTAGGTCGGAAATAAAGATTTTTATGAAATAAAATTGAGAATGGAAATGGGGAATGTGTCAAAGAGACAACAATCCGACCAAAGAGCAGAAAATAGCCCAATGCCACCAATGGGTCTTCAACACAGTGAGAAAATCCCGCACCGTGAGGCGGGTTTCAGCTGGCCCCTAAACAATAATGTATACTAGTTCAGCAAAAATGAACGTCACACTGAACTCCGAAACATATAAATAAACCAAAATAAAAAAAAACATACAAGACTACCAAAGACCAGAGGCTCCTGACTTGGGACAGGAGCAAAAATGCGGCGGGGTTAAACATGTTTTCTGAGATCTTAACACTCTCCCTATACCTCTATGCAATGTGGAATAAAAAACACACAGCAATACGCAGAGTAGAACTTAGTTAAAAAGAAGTCCGAGTTCGGTGTTAGAATAGGTAACAGAAGACACTAAGCAAAATGACATAAATTAACAAAGGACTACTAGCAGTTGCTGACATGATAGCGCCAGACCTCAATTAAAATGATTGAAAGATAAAGTCTTCATCATATGAAAATCAAGCACAATCCCTCCGTCTCTGATATTCACACAATACGTATTGTTGCAACATGCCGACTGCATATAAGCAATTCAGTTGGCACCTTCTGAATATCACACACACCACAATTAGCCCTAGGAAACATAGAGCGCATGGTTCGACAAAATAAATTTTCAAGTCAAATAGTTCATTTGTTATAACAAAGATAATATTGAAATAAAAAAAATAATTATCAACGCGTACGGTATACATTTCCAGTCCAAGAAACATATATAAATTTGAATAAGTGGAAAATTCAGATTTAATCTAATAATGACGTCATAAAAAACCTAATTTCATATCTAATCATTGTTGAAGCTATGATAATGTTACTATGGCCATTTAATCCTAATTACAAAATAAGATAGAAATAAGGGCCATACTAAGGCCTTATCGATTGATAAAATTGAGAGTGGAAACGGGAAATGCGTCAAAGAGACAACAACCCGACCAAAGAGCAGAAAACAGTCCAATGCCACCATTGGGTCTTCAACACAGCGAGAACTTATCTTATCGATTGAACATACTCCTTATGTATATATAGTTATGTCTAAAATTGAAAATATTGAGTGTTTTATGAAGCTGAATCTCTTTTTATTTGCCTTTGTATATTTTTAACCTTTACTGTTTATTCCATTTTTGGTAATATACTTTTTGCGTGGCTCTATATTTATACTTCCCGCCATTGTATTATTGTATTATGGTTATTTTTGTATTCTTGTCTTTCATTTTTGCTCATCCACTTTGTCTATAGAGTGTCTATATGCCATATTTGTTTTTCTTTGTTGAAATAGTTATTTGTTTTATAGTGATTAAGATAATTACACAGTGTTGACTGCTGTTCCCCAAAATTTGACATTTTTACCTATTATGTCTGTTTGTTTTGCTCACACTTTGATGTCAATATAATGGAATTCTATTCGACAATTGTCACATACAAGTGAGAGGTTTATCTAGCTATAAAAGCAGGTTTAATTCACCATTTTCTACATAAGGAAATGCCTGTACCAAGACAGGAATATGACAGTTTTGTTCCATTCGTTTGGTGTGTTTGGGCTTTTGGTTTTGTCGTTTGATAAAAGACTTTCCGTTTTGGATTTTCCTTGGAGTTCGGTATTTTTGTTATTTTTTTTTTTTTTTTTTTTGATAAACATATGTCACATATTCAACTCGGGAGTTTCAACTGTAAGTGTAGCATCAAGATACCAGCAGCATTTGTGATTAAAATGTATCACATTATTTTCGTCCACAAAATATGTTAGTATAACATAAACAATTTTTAAAACAATAGTCTAAATAAACTTTTTTTTTTATATAGATAACCTTTTATTAGAAGTTGCTGCCTGGTAACAAGATAATAAAAATTCTTTCCGACATCTACTGTAAAAAATATTTTTGAAAAAGTAGAGCAGACATCATTCGTTGTAATCAGTGGAAGTGGAGGAATGGGGAAAAGTGCAACAGCCTATCACATAGCGTTATTGTTTCGTAATATGAAGGGATATGAAATTTTACCAATAAATGAGCCATCAGATATTTTGAAATTTTGTAAAACTGGACGAAAACAGATAGTAATCATTGATGATTTATGCGGCAAATTTGCCATTGACAATCGCATAGTCAGCTCTTGGATACGGTTAAAAACTTCTATTACACGACTTATCAGGCTAGCCAAAGATTCACTACGTATTGTTGCAACATGCCGACTGCATGTAAGCAAATGTAATCAATTTCAAAAACTTATGCAGGCATTTGAAATAACGGAATGTGATCTACTCTCAGATGAACTGGTATTAGATGTGGATGAGAAACGTGAAATTGGATTGTGTCATTTAAATGAGGAATGTCTAGATTCATTAGGAGAAGAAGTAATAGCTCAAACAGACATGTTTCCTCTTCTATGTAAGCTATCAGCGAAAAGACGTTCAATCCGGACTTCTTCAAAAAACCGTATGATTTTTGGAAACGGAATTAGATGGAATGGCTTTGGAAAATAAAGTGTGCTTTTTTGGCCTTGCTTTACTTGTACTGTTTAACAACAATTTAAAAAAGAGCTTATTTGAAGATAGATGAAACACAATGTTTAACGAAATGTTTGATGGAGTGTTTGAAGAATTAGAAATGTCAGACAGGCCGTCAAGACTATTCGTTCTACGTAGTCTAGAAACACTCAAGGGGATATTCATTAAGGAAAATGAATCTTCAGTTTCAGCGATACACGATAAGGTGTTCGATTTTATTGCGTTTTTCATTGGGAAAATGTTATTGAAAACAATACTGAAGTATGGAAATAGCTATTTTATTTCTGAACGAATGAGTTTTGAATTTTTGGATGAACTAACAGAAGACGATTTTGTAATTATGCTTGATAAAGATCACGAAGAGCTGTACTTTCAAAGAATTATACAAGAAATAGGAAATCGAAATTTTAGTATTGTTTTCTCCAATAAAATAGCAAAGACAACATATTACCAAGGCAAACTAATAGCGTTGTTGTCTAAACAAGATGCTACACTCTCCATGTTCACAGGCAATATTTGGGCATTGGTATCTAGTGTATTTGCCAACTGTGACATGCTATATACCTTTATTATAGAGGAACGATTAAAAAAAATAAATTGTGAACAAACTTCAGATACAAAGTCAAAAGCAGAAGGTACTTTATCGAATGTATTATTTGACACAGAAATAAAATATGAAGACGATGACATTGGCCTCGGGTTTTTATCAAGTTCAAACGGCCCCCTTATGATAGCAATCGCTGAATCACGGGAAGATATCATTCGTGTATTACTTGAATCCGGAAACGCAATCAATATTAATGAAACTTTCTTGATATATGACAGTGAAATCACGCCACTTCTATTATCATATTTTTCCAAACAGTTAAATATTACAAAAATGTTAATCGAGTATAAGGCTGATGTTAATGTACAGTATTTTGGTGGTAAGACATTGTTGCATTTTTTTTGTGAGGACGGATCTATCGATTATCTGGAATTAATCCTCAGTAGTAAAGAATGCGATGTGAATAGGATGAATGATCTCGAAGAAACACCACTGTTTCTGGCTTGTCGACGTGGTAAAACGAAATGTGTTGAACTACTTGTTGCAAGTCAATGCGATATAAATAGCAGTAATGTGGAAGGCAAAAGTCCTTTGCATATAGCTTGTTCGGAGGGAAATGCTGATATTATTGGAATTCTTTTGAATACAGATTACTGTAAAATCGATCACTGTGATAACGATAATAACACAGCACTTATGATAAGTTGTGAGCGATGATATATGGAAATTGTACAACTTTTGATATTGCACGCTGTAATTTAAACACCGCAAATGTCCATGGTAGGACTGCGTTACATATTGCATCTACAATAGGATATACCGTTATAGTACAATTATTAATTTCGAACGAATGTGAAATCAACTTATGCGACAATGATAATCAGACACCTTTAAATTTGGCCACTGAAAACTATCAAAAAACTTGCATTGCATTGCTTATTTCTAACGGCTGCGATGTAAATATTTGTAATCTTGATGGACAAACCTCACTTCATATAGCATGCAAAAGAGGACATGCCGACATTGTTGATTTAATTTTGAACACAAATCGTTGCGATATTGATAAATTGGACAATAACCAAGATTCTACTTTGGCGATAGCATGCACACATGGGAGAAAAGACATTGTAGAATGTTTGATACTGAAAAAATGCAATTTAAATACTGTTAATAGTTTCGGACTTTCTCCTCTACATATAGCTATACGTAGTGACTACATCGAGATAGTACAAACTTTAATTCAAAACGGATGTGATATAAACTTGTGTGATGCCAATAAGCAAACACATCTTTTCTGTGCATGTGAGATGGGTATTTGTTCAGCAGTTCAATTGTTGCTTCAAAAAGGCTGCGATTCCAACATCTGTAATTCAGATGGTTTTACACCACTTGAAATAGCAAACGACAATGGTTTCTTTTACATTGTTTCATATTTTAGTAAGAATAAGAAGTCTAACGAGTTTCAAATAATATATTCAAGAATCTAAAACATGAATAATGACAAGATGAATAGGAGAGGATGTCACGATATTCTTACTGCATTTATGCATCTTTTCAAAAAAGATTGTGCGCAATTTTCCAGGAAAACTTGCTACTAAGACTAAAGGAAATATACTTTAGCTCGTAAACGCATATTTATTCTATAAACATGCATAATCTTTCACCAAGTAGTCGATAATAGTTCGTCATTAATCTAATGATGCTAAACGATAGGAACACTTGGGTGCTGTCGCTGATCTGTATTGTGTTTGAAAGAAAATGCAATGTTTGATGTTCTAACATACGTTTGTTTTTAACATTTTGTTATGTACAGCAGGTGATAGTTTTACACATAGATATCTGAGATAAAAACTACTTTATAACAATAGTACAATTCAAGTATTCTTAAAAAGCTTTTTACTACAATAGCAATTATTTACTAGTAGAAAATTCGAAACAATACTAGAACGTGTTCATCTATGCTGTATTTTTGCGGGGTTTTAAAGAATGTAAACATCAACAAAGATATGCACACTCTACATAAAAATAGACTGATTTACGGACAGAAAATATCACATCTATGAGATGAAAACATTCAGATAAACATAAATTAAGATATTGAAATGGTCATTATCCAATGCGAATGTGTTTTCATTTCATTGCCATCGCGCGCTTTAATTAATTATGTATGTCTATGTATGCCGTTTGTACGGGTAAATCTTTGTTTATATCAGGTTCAATTAATCTGCAATTGAAGCTTTATTTGCTCGAATGCTATAAAAATATCTTCCACTGACACTTTTCAAAGGAAATTTCAGTCTGCACATTAATACAATTTTGCGTACATGTTCTAAAACCGTTTGTTGTTCAAGGTTGTTATGTGTTACATTGTATGAATTTATCTTAATTTCACAGTCAATTGTCTTCGAGAAAAACCTACTAACTCTTTATATATACCTTCACAAGTTAATCAACATGCATATGCAGACAAGTGAATGCGTGTGCACAATTTTCAGAATTAACAGATTTTTTTACGTCCAATTAAGGACGTTTAAATATGATAGAAAAACACATAAACAATTGATATTTTAAAAATATGCTCCCATCTGAAGACGTCGGATATCCTTTTTAAAGATACTACTTGTTTACATTCTTCCAGCTTCATAATATTCTTGAATTCTTTGACGTTACTAATATTGATACTGGGTATTTAAATGTTATGACGGTGATGTCTCATTGTGTATGACAGTTATGTAGTCTACAAAGTAGTAAGGTGGCCTAAAAAATGAACTGACTCTTGTTCTACAGCTGATCTTTTGTCATTTAAACTTATTCCTTGACTACTATTTAAAACTTGATAACTTTTACAGTTATGGTACGAATATTTTAAATATACTACGTGCTTTTTATTGCAATTCAATTTGGTTAAATCTTTTGATTTTTCGACTCTCAACACTATATTTTATCAAACTTAATTTGTCTTATTAAATAAGTATTTTTATCCTAAATGTAAGAACTGTTTTGGATCTCATATTCTACTGCTGATCTTTATGTCATTAAAACTAGTTCCATGACTATACTATCAAATAACTGAATAACTTTAACAATTATGGAACGAATGTTTTGGATATATGACGTGCTTTTCTATTAACAATTCGATTCGATTTGATTGACATTTTTGATTTTTCGACTCTTTACACTATAAAAATAAGGAGATGTGGTATGATTGCCAAAATGAAGTGGATGTAAACAATTATAGGCAACCGTACGGCCTTCAACAATGAGAAAACCCATATCGTATAGTCGGCTATAAAAGGCCCCGACATGAAAAATATGAAACAATTTAATTGAGAAAACTAACGGCCTAATTTATAACAAAACAATTTACGAAAAACAAATATGACAGACATGAACCAACGACAACCACTGAACTACAGGCTCTTCAACATGATATTTTTGATCAAACGTAATTTGTCTTGTTAGTTAAAAGTGTGCTTTGAAAAATTTAAGTGCAAATTTATTTGCCTGAACTCATATAATGTAAGCTCTCTTCCGGAATGAAAAATATCAATATCCTAGATATGTTTACTTTGCTGATATCAGTTTGAAGCAATTAATTGTTTCCTTGAAAACATATATCTACGCTTTTACAATAAAGTTTATCAACAACTGTAGGTATTTCTAACTACTCAAATAGCGCCCATTAAGAAGTAGACTTGTCCCTATATTTTTATAACTCAGTAAAGATTCTTCTTATTTCCATTGATTAAAAAAATAATAACCCTTATCGTACCCTTGATGAATTTGTTTTGCCTTCCGTGATCAAGAATTCTCTTATTACACTGCGAAAAAAATTGCATTAGTATTAATATAATGTTGTTGGTTTCTATCTGTGTTTTTTTTTTGTCTTTCATTGTGGTATAAATCAGGCCGTTGGTTTTCACCCTTTATAATTGTTTCACCCCAGGGCTTTTTTTATAATTTACTATACGGCATGCCTTCTTCTCTTTGTTAAAGATCGCTTGGTGACCAGTATACGTCGTTGTTCAGCATCCTTGACCTTTGCTAATGATTGGCCATCGAACTATATCTCCTTATTTTTGTATTATATGCCTATTAAATGTTTTTCTTGGTATATTTTCAATGTCATAGGTCTCATTTTGAAAAATAAGTAAAAATCAAGACCAGTTTAAACAAGTAAAATACGGACCCAAATATGCGTTACAAAAATGGCAGAAATTGAATTTCCTTCGTTTGCACCTCCTAAAAATCAGATGAATAAATGCATATGAACATCAAGTATCAGAATTATATAACAATTATTTCTCGTATTGTGTGTACAACTTTGAAATGTTTTCGTTTTCCTGATCACGGATTTCCTGTTGATTATCAATTATTTTTGCCTTAACATTTATTTTTACTTTTTCACTTTAAACAGGAAGTGCATGGTGATCTAACTCGTCGACATATACATTTTAAGGTTGAAATGAACTTTCTTTTTTCTGAAGAAATCTGAGTCTGACATCAAGGATTATGATATCAAGTGACTTACTAATATTACTACCTAAAAAGAGTAAGTTTATTGAATGATTATATTTTACACCGTGTGGTAAGTTGCATTCCCTGAAAATTCACGATAAGAAGAAATTTTAATCCAATGTATTGTAATAGCACAATGTTAGTATCCATAACGCTTCTATAAAATAAGACATGTCTTAACTTTTGTCATAATACTATGACAAAATAATACTTGTAATACTTGTCAATACAATAACTATATTGTAACGATCAGTAAGCTTTCACAACCATAAGCACTGTCGTTTTATGTGCTTTTAACATTGAAATTATGTGTGCACTTATTTATGTTTTACATCAAAAGGCACCAATTTGAATATATAATCAGTCCATTCAACGTTACCACTTGCAAGTAATAAGTTCGGTCATTCAATTTTAAATCGGCTGTTCCTGTCAATACTTTTATTGTTATTGTCGAGAAAATAAGAGAAGACTACAGCAAGAACACATTAAATATGCGAACATATGTTAAAATAATAAGGAACAATTATTTTAAAAAAAAATCAAAACACTAACAAAATAATATATACAAAAAAGGGGGGTTCATTCCCCATGCACATGTGCTTTAGAAAAAAGAAATAAAAATAATCTACTCCCATACGTTTATATATTTGTATATATAATTCAAATATAACACAAGAACAAACTTTCGAGAATTGGGTGATTGCGATTTACACAACCAATAGTCGTTTTAACTTCTCAGTTAATCCTCGAATTATATCGTAATACTGTGTAAAACAACACATTCATTATCTCCCCTGATTCGTTTTTGTATGTTTAACTGTTTACATATTTTTTGAAGTTTATATAATTATAATATTAAGACACATTTTTTATACTATATTAAGGTGCATATTTACAAAATATTAGGTCAGTTGAAAAATAACAAAGAAAAATTGACCAAAATTAAAAATTGAAGGTCAGCTCAAAAGTTATAAGGTTAACCACTTGATACTATTGCTTCTCTGCTTTTGCTTATTATCTGTAGGTAATTTCATTTATTCTAATTTTTAGAAGTTCCCGATATATTGAACAATATCTTCTAAACGAATGATGGCTTTGTCGAAAGTAGCTGCTATGTCATCACTAACAGAAGAAGAGACCAACTTCTTAAGATTTGCTAATCTTTTGATTCGTATTGCACCAAAAGCAGTTCGGGATTTGTTTGATAAGTATTTCACACCTGGTGGATTGTCTGTGGTGTTGAACCAGTCAAAAGGAAAACTTGAATCTCTTAACGAGAGAAAAATCCTCAGCAAGTCCCAGATGGATTTACTTTATCCTCCTCATGGTATGAAACAAATATTTAACTGTGTCCCATTGAAGTAAGCGAATGGTTACTTTTAGCGCAATTGCTCTGGAACTTTAAAAGAAATACGATATTCCGGGACTTGCGTTTGATTTAATTATTTTCTTGATAAAAGGTTGCTGCTTTAATTGTTATTGAATCAAGTGTTCTTAATGTTAAAATAGAAGTAATCCCCGCAAAAGTTGTATTGACGCCATTATGATTTTGTTTACCGTTATGAAATTTCAGTGTCAGGGATGACCACCGATGGTCTCTTTTTCTTTGTCACCGAATTGTAACCTACAATGAGCAACACGACTTGTGCCACTAGTGGAGTAGGGACTGCTTGCCAGATCGTAGTGCAAAAATTCGCCCGCGGTGTTCCTGAATCTTAAGTTTTCTGTGTAGTGGTATGTGGACGGTTCTTCGTCTTTTTTGTCGTTTTTTTTCTTCCAATGTTTTTGTCTGTTTTTCTTCGACGTTTTTATAAACATGTTAAAATAGGTAAATCGGAATCAGAAAGGAAGATGGCATGTCTTCCTGCGAACTGTTACCTTGTGAAGTAGCAGGTACAAAATAAGGCTCAGTCCGTCTGTCCAATTCAAAGCAGGGTTCATATTCATATCACTTTATTATGTTCTCGTCCTGGGAGCTTATTTACAAAGTCCCCGTTATTAAACGCACCTGTGAAGGTCTCCGTTATATGTTCCGTTAAAAACGAAAATTAACGGGTACGTTGGTAAACAAGCACTCGGTAGAACCATTATAACCAAAGTGATTTTATTAGCAATGTTTTAATTAAATTTGATACGAATATATTTTTTGTTAGAATTGAAGATTACTAAAAACCATTATACAAACAAGAACAAAGGACAGTCAGAAAAACGATGACAAATAAAGTACAAAAACTCAAGATTGGGTAGCCCCACCAAAAAAAACCACCAAAAACACTTAAATAACGTAGCAATTATTTTAATATGCTATACGAATGCTATTAATCATTAAAAAACTGAAGGATAGTCAGGGAATAAAAAGTAAAGGTCACACAGATTTAACGGTCATCCAAAGTAACATTTGGGACGTTCGATATTAAAGAGTGAGGATGGTTTGTGACAAAATTTAGATAATCGTTAATTACTGTTATAAAGGCAATCAAGAGTATATGCAAATATAAAAAAAAAAACACATAATTCCATTGTAGAATCAAATAGCAAAATATATTTCTTGTCAATCAACGTTGTTGTCAGAGTAAAAATTGGAACCATTTCATTTAGAAATTTTTTTTATAGAAACCTTGCGGAATGTCATCTTTTCCAGAAGTCGAATTTTAATCGGATTATAATATTAATTCAAATATTACGTCGAAGTAGAATTTAACCAAAGATATACTTGAATACTTACTAATATTCTAACTCAAACTCTTTGACTAACCTTAGGTAATAGTAATTAAAGAAACTTCTATGATAAACCATTAAAAGTTTTATATAAATGCCTAAATTATCGGATGTTCATTTGAAGAAATGGAAAAATTATCTCATAGATATTAAACTCATGTATATCTTCGTATACCCTGGTACACATATTTATCTTCTTCATACGTTATATCCTGGCGTTTACTTAACTTAAGTAAGTTCTGACCATAAGTGGACTGTCCATATTAATTTTATGATAGAAAAATCCCCAAAACAACTAAATTTCTTGATGAAATTAATTGTTTAATATGTAAACTGAACCGTTTGTGTTTGTACAGAATATACATGAATTTAGTTTCTTCCCATTTTAAAATATTCTTTTGACGTATGACATAGCTTTGGTCAACAAACGCGGATCGTTTTAGAAGAAAAATGTGTTCTAGAGGCAGCATGAATTGTAACTAGATTAACTATTAAGCAAGTAAATATTCAAGTTGGGGAAACTTTTACAAAGACAATAATAACGTAAACTTGTTTTATAAAATACTTTATAACGAAACTAACATTGATTTAGAATTTTGATATACAGTTATGAAAACTAATGGTCCTACATCCTGCCGATACTATGTACTTATATTTTGGCTTTGCACAAGGTCATGTTTTTCTCTGACTTCGTTGGATATGTCCTGATTTATACTTCAGTCCTTGTGAATATGTTTTATTAATTAGTTGTAACTGCCTTTAAACTAGCTTTCAGTAACTGGAAGTACTCTTAAACGTTACTTTGTGTCTTTTGTCTTTATGCAAGATTTTTTGTTTTGGTGATTCGTGTCAATCTGATGAATCAAATCATTTCCAACTGTTATTTACAGTTTGTTCTTATGCTGTGCTATTAAACAACTATTCCAGGTTAGGGAAGGGTTGAGCGCTCCTGAACATGTAAAACCCCGCCACATTTTTTTGGGGTGTCTGTCCCAAGTCATGGTCCAGTAATTCAGTGGTTGTCGTTGCTGGCTGTCGGTCATATTTGTTTTTCCTTTATTTATTGTTTTGTTGGTTTTCTCATTTGAATTGTTTCACATTTTGTCATTTCGGGGCCTTTTGTAGTTTACTATGCAGTATGGGGTTTGCCGCCTTGTTGAGGGTCCGAGTGCGGTGATCTAAATTTGTTGCTTACATCCACGTCATTTTGGACTCTGGTGGATAATCGTCTCATTGGCAATCATTCAAAGTCTCCTTATTTTTATACATACACATTAATAATAATAATAATCAGAGAGTCGCTGGATTATCTACAGATATTAGGCCACCCATTGTATATGAATCTGCCAGCTACATGTAAAATCTGCCTAATTTATAGCCAAACTTATACATTCATATAACTCAACTTAATCTGTATCAAAACTCCTTTCTTTCTGCTACTTCTCAGGCTCATGGACAATTTATACATAGCTGTACGAAGTCTTGGCAGCAATGATTTCGACAGAATCATAATTATATACATTTTATTAACTTTTCAAGTTTGGATGATTTTTTTTCTAAAGTAAGCTTTTGGCTATAAAGATATATATCATAAAGATTGTTTGTGACAAGAGATGTTTTTCAACTTATTGTGAGTATATATATTTTGGAGAACATTACATTTGACAAATTTTCCGGTTTCCTGTTTTCTGAGATTACATGACAAAAATCTGAGTTAATGTACCAATTTTAGTGAAGAAATTTAGTCAGTTTCCGTATACACTCATGTTTGTTATTTTCAAAATAGATTTACATTTGACAAGTTTTCCGGTTTCCTATTTTCGGAGATTTTATGACAAAATCTTAGTTTTAGCCTCAAATTCTAGTTTCTAGTGATGAAATTTTGTCAGTTTTCATATTCAATAATGTTTGTGATGTTTCAAAAAGAGTTATATTGTAATAAAAGATGTTGCTTCGTCAATTACATAAATATTAAAATTTCTCAGTTTTCTTTGATTTTTAATTCAAAAAAAGATGATTTAACCCAAACTCATCTATTTCCACCACAATTAATTTGGTAGACTTTAAGTATATCAAATATAATGACATCTTGGACGCATAAACACTCAAGTAATTTGTAAAAAATATCATTGTTGTCTGACGTAAATTTAATATTGATGTTCTGCAAAAGGAAATCACAACTTCACCTACATTCCAACCGACTCAATTTTCGGAAAATGACATCGTTAACAAACATAATATTTTTGCTACCTCTTTACAAGCAGAACCGAATAACATGAAGTTCAAACTATGTACTGGCTTCCGAATCTTCTCAAAATACCTTATGAATATTGATTTATTTCGTATTCAAGACTAAACTGTGTATTCTACTTACTAGTACACTTGGTACATTCAAAAACCTGGTAATGAATTTTTCAAATAAGGTCTACGAAAAAAGTAAAATCACAAAAATACTGAACTCCGAGGAAAATTCAAAACGGAATGTCCCTAATCAAATGGCAAAATCAAAAGCTCAAACACATCAAATGAATGGATAACAACTGTCATATTCCTGAATTGGTACAGGCATTTTCTTATGTAGAAAATGGTGGATTAAACCTGGTTTTAAAGCTAGCTAAACCTCTCACTTTTATGACAGTCGTATAAAATTCCATTATATTGACAACGATGTGTGAACAAAACAAACAGACATAATAGGTAAAAATGTCAAAATAGGGTTACAGCAGTCAACATTGTGTTATAATCTTAATCACTATAAAAACAAACAAATATGTAACAAAGAAACACAAAAAGACATATAGACAAAGCACATTAGCAAAATGAAAGACAAGAATACAAAAATTGTACCATAGAACAATAACACAATGACGGGATGTATAAGTACAGAAAATAGTGGAATCTGCCACTTTGCTTTCACGATCAAAATAATGCGTTGCCTGATCTTTCACGATCAATTGTGAATAAAAATTAACAAACTTTAACTTTTAAAAAAATAATCTGAACCTTTTCAAGGGAAACACAAATTCTATTTTACTGTACGTTCTGACACACAAAAAATTTAGTTTCAAATTTATAATGATTTATTGATATGTGAAAACGTATTTGTTTTTCTTTAATGGTTCGCATAGGGTTATGTGTCACCTTTTATGCTTTCTTTACCTTTGTGCACAGTATTATTGAAGAATAATAATCATTTTGAACTTGATATTTATCTATTCTTCATTTTTTCCGCCTTTTGTTAATACGACGGATTATTTCACAGATTTTGAAGATGAATAGTATTTGATTGCATTCACGGTCCGATACTAGATCTGTCGAGATATGATCGCAATGTTTGACCACCGTTACTTATTCTTTCATGATCATTTTTCTCGATATACCGAATGACAGTCGTGCACAAGCTCGATCAATTAAATGATCAATTGAGAATATAATAAATAGACAAATGAACGGATATGTTTAACGGGTATGTCCGATAAAATTTTACATGGTATGCAGAACTGACTTCAATTGACCTAAAAAAAAACAATAACTTATTATAAAGTACCTATTTAAATTAAGATTGAAGAAAACTAAATGAAGATTAACCCAGTACTGGCTATAATTAATAACACATAAAAAGGATATTAGGAATTTTCAAATCTATTGAATAGAACAAAAGCATGAGACCACTGAAACCACTAATGCTCGACTCCTCTCAAACAATAGATGTACAAATAAAAACAAACAACAACGACCAACACATGGTCCAGATAGCATGATTTAGTATAGGCACACAATCCAACATGGAAATATAAAAAAACAACATATCTCTTATGGAGCTTACTGAACATATGATACACAAGTGGATTAGGAATATGAAGATTTCAAACAGTGTGATTGTCGTCATATATATCGATATCAAAGATTGAAATACATAATTATTTTATAGGAACGGCGACTGTCACAGTTCAATCATCGGATATGGATATTACTCTGATGATTTGTTTACTGCGTAATTTGAAAAAGATGAAAATAAAAGATTCACTTCCAGCAGAAACAGATGTATGCGCAGAAGCAGATATATCTCGAATAAAGTATTATAGAAACTGGATAGCTCATAACACAGATGGTCACATAGACAAACATTATTTCACGGCGATTTGGAAAAATACGTGCGAGGTTAATTAGATTACATCATAAGTATATTATTACTTTCTACATACAGACTAAAGACCATTTGGTCAAATTATTACATACAAATGAATACAAACAATTAAATGCACATGTAATGATGAGCATGGACAGTATAAATATTATATCAAGGCTAAAAGGGATGTCCTTTACTCAGTTCTAATGACTGTTCGATAAAGGACAAAACATTCCTAAATTGCTCTGGTGTTGATAGGGGTTCAAAATTATACAATGTGTGGTATGATTACCAATGAAACAACTATCTACCAGAGGCATAATGACATAATGACGTAGATGTCAGCTAAGATATGCAACCGCACGGTCATAAACCATGAGCAAAACAAATACCACATAGCAAGCCATAAAAGGTCCGAACATGACAAAATGTGAAACAATTCAAACGAGAAAACCATCGGTAATTTTTATAATGGTTTTGATCGTGTTGAAGACTTTTAAAAGTTATACAAATTTAAGTAATGTCTTTTTAAAAACAGTGTTCCTCTTCGACTTACATTAATTTCAAATTAAAAAAACGACACTCACCATCATTATTTTGACAGCTTCAACATAACCTTCTTTCGCTCCCAGTTCCTTTAAATAATTTATGACTAATTCTAAAAATTAGTAAAATGTTGTTGTATTTTCTCTGTTTTTTCTATTTGGAAGTGATAGCTAACTTGATTCATTTTAAATTCGTCATTTTCAATTTTTTTGTAAAAATAAAATTAATTTTATTGACAATATTTCAATTTTATCAGTTGAAAATTACAATGATAGTTAAAAGAAAAGTTTTTTGTCAAAATTCCTAACTTGTTTTTTATTCTTATTAATAAGTGGTTTTACAGTAAAAATTCATAAACATACACACAAAGCAAACTAACCAACATGCAAGCAAACTAATCAAAACAAAAAGGTATATCACTCATTGCGACTCTTTCTATGACTTAAAGTATCACAACCATGATTGTTTTATTGCATTTGGGTAATCCTGGGATGCTTAGAAGTACACATGACTGTATTATTTTGGCTTTTTTCTCAGACATATTTCTTGCAAATGTACACCCACAAACGATTCAATGACGTGGGTTGAAAAGGAAAGGAGAAGTTAACGACGCAAATGTCGTTGGAATTTTCTATGAAAAAAATCTTTGTTCTAAAGAACGAAAAATATATATTTATAAATTTCAAAAAAAGTTGCATAACATTTACATCTGAACAGGTGCCTTTTGAATTTCATAGCTAAGGGTATCCGTGTCAAGATGTCTATCTTTTTTATCAAACCAGATTGGAGAAATAAAAAAAGTCAATTCAAGATATGTGTATTTTGAAGGTCTTTTGGTACGAATGTGGATGAACACATTTTCTCAAAATATTGGGTTTTACTTTTGAAGGCTATTCAAAGACTTGGCAGAGCATCATTAAAGACGGAATGCGATAATTTGATGTATGCTAATCTTGACAGTTCATACAGAGAAGTGTACGTTTCCTTTGCCCAACAAGAGAAAAGATTGGATAAAGTGGAAGAAGAGTTAATGTCTGCAAAAGACAAAATAAAACAGTTAGAGGAAAATCAAGATAATACAAAAGGTAGTTGCATCTTAAATAAAAATGAATTGGAGTCAAGTACATGTTTTGTACATATCTACCGTAACAGTGATAACAAAGCTGTATAGTCTGGCGTGGTTATGCCTTAACTATCTTTGATAACCGTAAGAAATAAAGATATTCAAAACTTTACATTTTGTTAAATATGATGGTATGAATTGCGATTCTTTATGGCGATAAATCCCATGAATGATTATGATTGGAATTATAGCTTACTATATAAAAAAGATATTATTGTCAACTTCCCATTTCTCAGCAGTTGCATACTCTCTCGTTTGGCGTTTACATATATCAGTTAGTATGTTACTGTCATCATCGCGAACTGGTTGACCGATACGATGTGTCTGTGTCTCAACTCACTATCGACACATGTTCGCGGTTACCTTGCATCTGTAAACTACTGTCGTCTTAATTATTTTTGGGATGTCAACTTCCATTAATTACTTTAGTAATTAAATGTCCAATCGTTATCAAACAAAAGATTTTCTACAAATGTAGAACGGTTGAATCCTATATAGTATTTATGAAAAAATCTATCAATTACGCAATAGCAATGAAAACGTCACAGGTAAGATTACCTGTCGAAATACATTTGATGTGTCATAGCTTTGCTTTATTAGAATTACATACTTTAGGAACCTAAATTTACAACCTAAACGTGGCTTTCAGTAGCAACAATTCCAGCATACTACTAGTAAATGAGATAAAAGGGTCATCCTTTGGATGTTCATTTGTTTGTAGCTGAATATGTCGGTTTTATTACAAACATAAGAATTATCGTGAAAAGTGAGAGTATATGAAATCATTAGAACATTTTAAGAAACTGCAATACTCTCTGTCTGTGAGAGAGGTCTAATGTCAAAATACAGATATTAATATTAATGCCCTTTATAGCTTACTGTTCGGTGTGAGCCTAGGCTCCGTGTTGAAGACCGTACTTTGACCTATAATGGTTTACTTTTATAAATTTTGACTTGGATGGAGAGTTGTCTCATTGGCACTCATACCACATCTTCTTATATCTATCTACTGATAGCCTGAACAGTGTCTTGTGAACATCTTAAGAATGTTAATGGATAACTAGGATTTTCTACAGGTCAAAATAGTATTTTCATAATATGACCCTCTCACTTAAGCTTGCTGCTATTTTTTAATATAGATAACAGTCAGAACAACGGGTATACATTAATGAGACATCAACATAATAACAACAACATTGTAAAGTCTTAAGCAGTAGCTTTATTAATTCTATATATAGTTCCGAGGACTAGAAGTGACTTTGCCACACAATATGAAGTTATGTGCATCCTACTTTCAAATGTTATTGTTATAATTAAAATGAAACTTTAGTTGACTATTTTGCGGAATTGACAGTCATGTAAACCTAGTATAACTTTACTTGAAACAAAGCTCAATTGATATTTTCATTTTGAACATTGATAAACTGATATAGCCTGAATTCAGAAGTGGGTAATGTCACAAAGATCAATGACTACTTAGTTAACAACAGAGGCAATTTAATATTACAAATATCTATAACACTAAATGAAAAGACCTATTTGTGTGTGTCTCTTCTCCGTCTCTCAGATCAAATTTCTACCCTACAGGTAGTATACAAACTGTAGGTTTTTTTAATCCTCCCTAATGAGAATATCAATTTTGAGTAGCTGGGGAATAATTCGGGAAACAAAGATTTCTTGATGTCCTTTCCGTCATGACGTTCGGTTTTTGATTTTATGCCTACTTCTAATGTTTTCAGTGGTGTCTCCCTTCGCATCTACACAGTTTTACTAATCCTTGAAGTATTCACAAATATCTATTCATAGTGTCCTCGTGGGTAACTTCTAGTTACAGTTATTGGAAAACAATTGTTTTATTAAACGTTATTGGAAGCTAGGGAAATAACTCTTACTGAAATTATGTCAATCGAAAACTATCTTTCTTTCAAACCATTCTCTGTAATGTTTTCTCGACACCATGATATAATATGAACATCGGACCACTGTTCTTTACGATATGACCCACTGAACGTACATTAATTAATAAAAAAAGTAACATTACTTACATATCAAACTTACGTATCGCAACTTTCGTACATACTTATAATGCATTTGTTATGGCACCGTGTCAAATGCCAAATAAGGGGACTGGGGTCGGCATTATGCGGGAACAGCAAATTTTGTGGCTTCGAACCAGATAGGTCAGTAAAGATAGTCAAATATCTAATTATCCATGCCGGTTTGTTGGGTTAATTTGGTCCGAAGTGATATATTATAGTCCTTTATTTATAACCACTGGGTCGATGCCACTGCTGGTGGAGTTTTTATTCCCCGAGGGTATCACCAGCCCAGTAGTCAGCACTTCTGTGTTGACATGAATTATCATTGATATGGTCATAATTATAAATTAACTGTTAACAAAACTTTGAATTTTTTAAATACTAAGGCTTTTCTACCTCAGGAATAGATTACCTTAGCTGTATTTGGCAAACTTTTAGGAATTTTTGGTCCTCAATGCTCTTCAACTTCGTACTTTATTTGGCCTTTTTAACTTTTTTGATTCGAACGTAACTGATGAGTCTTTTGTAGACAAAACGCGCATCTGGCGCAAATACAAAATTTCGATCCTGGTATCTATGATGAGTTTATTAAGTACAATTATTAAATCTCGCAATTTAATTTATTCATCATTGATTATGTCCACATGATTCCAAATGTTAATTCCGAACAAAAAACAGAGCCTATCAATCATTTTTGTTTCAAGGATACAAGGCATGACTGCAATTGCAACTGCTGGAGTACAAATTTGATACATTTTGGCACATGATGATGATAAAACTTTTCCTAGAAGTCTTAGATTATAGTCTTAATTAGCTGGTTTGCCAAAAACAAGAAGTACAAAACTTGTCATATTCCCTATTATGACATCAGTCAGGATTCGCATGGTGGATTATGCATAAACATCAGTAGGCGCTCACCCTGCTGACGTACCGATCTTCATTTCCTTTGTAGTTTATGATATTGATTTTTTTTTCAGAATGGAATAACGAGATTCGAACATCGGTTTCTTCTGTTGCGTTTCATATATACATTAACACGTACTAAAGTTTGATTGATTGATTGGTTGATTGATTGATTGAGTGTTGCTTGCTCAACTTTCAGTGACAATTATTTCATGCATATTTAGGACGAGAATATATCTACATTTTTCTGTCTTTGAAACCATATACATATATGTATTAGATATCATACAAAATATAACCAACTTTGATGAAACGAAGAAATTGTTTTTCTTCCCATACATTAATGTAAAATGACCTACAAGAAATGTTTACGTACGTTTTGTATGACATAGCTTGTTTACATACATTCTGCTATATCATAAACAACATACATATATTTCTGCTATATCAGAAACAGTATATATTGTACTATATCATAAACAGTGTACATACATTTTGTTGTATCATAAACATTACACAAACATTCTGCGATATCATAAACAATTAATGAATGATTAAAGAAATGTTTTTGTTTTAGATAATCTTTTATTACAAGTTGCTGCTTGGGAACAAGAAAATAAACATTTCTTTGCGACATTTGCTGTGAACTCGATTTTGGAAAGCGTAAAGCAGGCACCATTTGTTGTAATCAGTGGTAGCCCAGGAATGGGAAAAAGTGCAACTGCTTATCACATCGCCTTGGTATTCCGTGATATGATGGGCTATGAAAGTTTACCTATTAATGAGCCATCAGAAATTTTGAAATTTTGTAAATTTGGACGAAAACAGATTGTAATCATTGATGATATATGTGGCAAATTTGCAATGAACAAGCACAAAGTTGACTCCTGGGTGAGCTTAAGAAATGCAATCACACAACTTATGAGTATCACCAAAGATTCATTACGTATTGTTGCAACATGCAGACTGCATGTACGCAAAACTAAACAATTTGAAAAACTTATTCAGGCATTTGAAATAAAGGAATGCAATCTCCTCTCTGATGAACTGGCATTAAATGTTGATGAAAAACGTAAAATTGGATTGTGTCATTTAAATGAAGAATGTTTAGACATGTTAGAAGAAGAAGTAATTGCGGAAACAGATTTGTTTCCTCTTCTATGCAAACTATCGGCGGAAAAGACATTTAATCCTGATTTTTTTACAAAACCATATGAGATCTTTGAAAAAGAATTACATGAAATGGCATTGGAAAATAAAGAGTGCTTTTTTGGTCTTACTTTAATTGTGTTGCATAACAACAATTTAAATAAAAGCTTATTTGAGGAGAGACGCAATAAAGTATTTAACGATATGTTTGATGAAGTGTTTGAAGAATTAGAAATGTCAGACAGGCCGTCAAAACTATTAGTTCTACGCAGTCTACAAACGCTTAAAGGAACATTAATTAAAGAAAGTGAATGTTCAGTTTCAGCGATACATGATAAGGTTTTCGATTTTTTGGCATTTTTTATCGGAAAAATATTATGGAAAACGATTCTAAAGTATGGAAATAGCAAATTTATTTCTGAAAGAATTAGTTTTGAATGTTTGGTAGAGTCAACAAACGATTTTGTAATTATGCTTGATGAAAATCATGAAGATTTATACTTCCAAAGAATTGAAGAAGAAATAAGATGTCGAAAATTTGATACTGTTTTCTCCAATGCCATAGCAAATACTACATATTACCAAGAACATTTAATCTCCTTGTTAACAAAACGATGTGACTCATTGTCAGTTTTAACTGGCAACTTGTGGCCATTGGTTTTGAGCTCAGATTGCGACAAGCTTCACAACTTTCTTATTGAAGAACACTTTAAAAGAATACATTTTGAACAAACCTTAGATTTAGAGTCAGAGGCAGATGATTCTTTATCGGCAGTATTAAATGACACACAAATAGATGTTGATTATGATGATTGTGACGTTAACAGCTTTTTAACATCTCCAAATGGACCCCTTTTCGTGGCACTTTGCGAGAAAAGTGAACATTTAGTTATATTATTACTAGAATCAGGAAATGCAATAAATATAAACGAAACTGCTTTAATACATGACAGAGAATTTTCACCACTGTTATTTGCATTTGCTTACGACCAGTTAAATATTGCAAAAATTTTAATAGACTATAAAGCTGATGTTAATTTATTGTACGCAGGTAACGCATTGTTGCATTTTGTTTGTGAAGAGGGGAGTACTGATTTCCTGGAGGTTTTACTCAACTGTAAAGAGTGTGATTTGAATATAGCAAATTGTCAAGGGATGACGGCATTGCATATTGCAGTCGACATGGGATTTATTGAAATAGTGGAGTTATTAATTCTGAACGATTGTGCCATCAACGTATGTGACAGTAAAAATCAGACACCTTTATGTTTGGGAATTCAAAACTGTCAAAAGTCT
The DNA here is from genome assembly GCA_017311375.1 of Mytilus coruscus. Classification (NCBI taxonomy): domain Eukaryota; kingdom Metazoa; phylum Mollusca; class Bivalvia; order Mytilida; family Mytilidae; genus Mytilus; species Mytilus coruscus. The sequence goes on along the minus strand of CM029595.1, from coordinate 82,710,370 downwards.
TGTTTTGAATTACTTTCTTCTTGTGGTTGTGATGTGAATATTTGTAATCATGAAGGACAAACCTCGCTTAATATTGCATGCAGAAAGATATTGTTCGACATTGTTAAACTTCTTTTGAGCATTGATGGTTGCGATATTGAAAAATCCGATAATAATCAAGAATCTCCTTTGACAATAGCATCAGCGCACGGATGTAAAGAAATTGTTGAACTGTTGATACAGAAAAAATGCAACATAAATACTGTCAATAATTCCGGATGTTCCCCGCTACACATCGCTGTTTGTAGTGGCAACATTGGAATAGCGCAACTTCTTATTCAAAGCGGTTGTATTTTAAACTTGTGTGATACTAATAAGCGAACACCTCTCTTTTGTGCTTGTGAAATGGGTATTTATGAAGCAGTTGAGTTGTTGGTAAAGAAAGGCTGCGATGCTAACATCTGCAATGGAGATGGTTCGACACCACTTGCTATTGCAAATTTTAAAGGTTTCTTGGACATTGTCTCATACTTGATTGAGAAGAAGGAGTCTAACGAAATTGAAATAATATATTCAAGAATTTAAAACATGAGTAAGGAAGAAATATCAACAAAGTTTGTTTTAAATAGTGTATTTAAGAATTTAAAACATGAGAAAGGGAAGGATATCAATGTTTTGCTGTATTTTTGTATACATTGTATTTTGTGACAACGATGTGTCTTTAAAAGAGTTCATACTTCATTAAACGCTAGTAAAATTATTATTGCTGAGCAAATAGCTGAAATTAAAACAGATGATGTAAGGTAAAATTCAATATGACAACAACCCAACGACAAACGTGACCAAAAACATATAAATGATACAATACAATCTTTAACGACAGACATTTGTCAATAACAAATTCCACTCTAAATTGTTCGTAGTCTAGAAAGTTTTGACTTGATAAAAACCCATTAAAGATACTAGCTTAAAAATTACATAAAAGGGATACGTGTTCCGTCTACATAAGATTCGTCAGTGGTGCTCGAATCAAATTAAAACAAAAATGGAAAATCAAAGTTGAAAACAGTCTAAACATATTTTGACCTTCATCTAGAAAGTGACGATGAGGGCTGTTTATGGTCTTAACTTTACGACAAAAGAGATGATTTCAATTTTCCTACTGTGAACAGCAACATTCTAGCAGCGCATGCATATGGAGTATATATATATATATATAAACCAGGTGAATCATTAAATATATAAATCTATATATTATATATATAGAAGTCTATAAAAAGGACCAACCAGCAAAATTAATGTACTGGATCGTCTAGAATAGACGATACTGCGCAGATAAGGAAAAATTATATAAGTCTAATGATTTGCACAACGGTACTAATATAAGATGGTAATTTACGAAGATGATGTTATAAAATCGTGTTTACAAATATTTCGGCTTAACAAATAGTCTTCGTCAGTGTCAATAATTTTAACAATAATAATTGTATGTGTAAAATAGCTCAATAATACTGGTAAGGTTTGGTCTATTGATTTAATCCAAAATCTTGAACATCATAATATAAAACAAAACTCGATACTCAATAGACGTGACTGTGTATACATACATCCCAAAATGAGAGAAAAATAAAACTGCTAGTATTTCTTATTGATGCCGTTTTGGATGATGTACATTTAGTTCCTTGATCCAAAAGCTTTCCCGAACCTGTCGCTGGACATCACTCCAATGAATGTTCTGTTCAATCACTAGGATTTTTATGCGGTTAAAGTCATCAAAATTATGACCCAACTGTCTGAAATGCTGACTAACTGGGAGAAGTGACTTCTTAGAGATATCACTCCTATGGCCATTGAGGCGTTTGTGGAAAGGCTGCTTTGACTCACCAACATATTGGAGGCCACAAACCGAACATTCTAGAATGTAAATAACATTCATACTTTTGCAGGTCACATTGCAAAATATCCTGTATCCAGATACAGTTAAGTCTGCCTCATATCTTGACTTACATCTAGAAATTGACAATGGGAGTCGGTTGAAAACAAAATTTTACGACAAAAGAGACGATTTCAGCTTCCCAATTGTGAACTTTCCATTTCTATGTAGCAACATTCCAGCAGCGCCTGCATACGGAGTATATATCTCCCAATTGATACGATATTCCCGGGCTTGTATTTCCTATCATGATTTCCTTGATAGAGGATTGCTGCTCACAGGGAAGCTATTAAACCAAGAGTTCCAAATGGTGAAGTTGAAATCATCCCTTCGTAAATTTTACGGACGCCATCACGAGTTGGTTGACCGTTATGGAATAACCGTTTCACAGATGATATCGGATATGTTCCTTATGTCGTACCTACAATACCCTTCCCTTTTCACGAATGTGACCTACCGAATTATACTATTTACCGGATTTGTAATAACATAAGCAACACGACGGGTGCCACATGTGGAGCAGGATCTGCTTACCCTTCCGGAGCACCTGAGATCACCCCCAGTTTTTGGTGGGGTTCGTGTTGCTTAGTCTTTAGTTTTCTATGTTGTGTCATCTGTACTAATATTTGTCTGTTTGTCTTTTTATTTTTGGCCATGGCGTTGTCAGTTTGTTTTCGATCTATGAGTTTGACTGTCCCTCTGGTATCTTTCGTCCCTCTTCTATAGTTATTTTCAGTTGCCTTACTGTGACAGTTGATGAGTGATGCATCTGTAGGCAGCATTTGCAGCGTTTTTCATCAAAGGAACGACATTCTCCAGAAGTACTTCTCGGATCAGACACTTAAGCCTGCACCAGCAGGTTCCGCAGACTATTGGGTTGTCAAAAGCTATCATGGGCTCGGGAAAAATCTTGGATAGTCTGGAATTCTTTTCAACTGTTTTCCAATGCTCACGAATGACACCGAAACTGTTTTTGAGAGATGGGTGGTAAGTAAGAACACATGGAGTCCTTTTATATTCCTGGAGGTATCGAGGAAGGTGATTTTGGGTTTAGATCTCTCATGAGTAAATTTGATACTTTGATGTATGTTGTTGGCATGAGTGATGAATGTATTTAAATCCTCGTCACTTTTATTCCATTTCATATCCATATCATCTATAAATCTAAACCAGGAAAGCGGTTTTTCGATTGAAGATTCAAGGAGTTGTTTTTCTAATTTGCCTATAAATATGTTGGCATATGATGGAGCCATTTTGGTACCCATAGTAGTTCCATTAACTTGTAGATAATGATCTCCATCAAAGGTGAAGTTGTTGTTCTTTAGTACCAGCATGAGCATTTTGACCAGGCATTCAGTAGGTGGATATTTTACTGGTTGGGAATCCCAAACTTCTTTACATGCATCAATGCCATCTGCATGTGGAATATTCGTGAAGAGGGAGGTGACGTCCATAGAGACAAGTGTCGTGTCGGAGGGAAGTGGATGGAAGGCCTGCATTTTTCTAAGATAATCGGTTTTGACGAAGATGGAAGTCAACGAATTCCGAGATTTTTTCCGTCGGATGACCGTTCGCTGAAACAATAGGTCTTTCTGGGTTATTGGCCTATGAATTTTTGGTAAAAGATAAAATCTGCCTGGTTTAAGATTTTCTGGTTTCAAATATTCAAGAGTTTCTTCATCGATGAAACCATCGTCGTGCATTACTATCAAACTATCAGTTATTTCTCTGCTAAAAGATGTTGTAGAATCAGAGTCTAGTTTTCGGTAGAACCTTGCTCGCCAAGTTGGTTCAGCTCCTTGAATATAGGCAGATTTATCCATGACAACCACAGCACTGCCTTTGTCTGCAGGTTTAATGACGATATTGTTGTTGGATCGTAAGTTTTTCAGTGCAGTTCGTTCTTCATGGGTAAGATTGTCAAAAAGTTTATTGTTTTCTCTGGTATTTCTAATAATGACCGACTTAAAATTGTCAATAAATGATTCCAAGGTGGCATTTTTGCCCAATTTAGGAATCCAAGTACTTTCAGCAGCATTGATAGCATCACAGTTGTCCGATGTGAGATAATTCTTTGCAGCTATTCAAAAGAGTGTTATATTCGCCAGTAGGAGTTTTGAGATGTTCTTCGCAGTGTTGTTTGAGGAGAATCATCAACCGCTTGAAGTAATGGTAGAGGGTTTGATTCCATCTGCGAAGTAATGTGTTTGATAGATTGCCAGGTGTTTGTGGCATGAGCTTGATTTGTAATCCATTGGGAATACTTTCATTATAAACATAATGAACTAAATTAGATAAGTGGTGTTCAGTTTTAATTTGCTTTTGTTTAATAGCTCTAAGTTGTTTAAAATAATCATTGATGTTCATGTTATAAGAGCTGGAAACTTAAATTCATTGGGATAATGTGAGTAACATAATACAGGTCATTCAGAAGAAAAATAATATAGAATAGATATAAGATGTGGTATGAGTGCCAATGAGACAACTCTCCATCCAAGTCACAATTTGTAAAAGTAAACCATTATAGGTCAAAGTACGGCCTTCAACACGGAGCCTTGGCTCACACCGAACAGCAAGCTATAAAAAATTATATTTTTGGGCCCCCAAAATGACTAGAGTAAAACCATTCAAACAGGAAAACCAACGAAGTCTATAAAAAGGACCAACCAGCAAATTTAATATGTACCGGATTGTCTAGAATAGACAATACTGCGCAGATAAGGAAAATAATAATAAAAAGTTACAAGTTAATGAATTGCCCTTCAATTTCATTTACTGTTGCTTTCTAATCATTTCTCCGGAATGAACATCAATTCTCTGAACCAGTTAAATCACATACGTTTATCTTGAACCCATCTGTTTTGTGTGCTGTTTGTATGTTATACATACCTACGTTTTCAGTAGAGGATTTAAGGTCGGTATTGGATAAGTTAATAGACATTCAATATAGGATTTTACAACGCTGGACTATTTCCTCTTATATTTTGTGTGATCTACGAACTTTCAATAAAATCTTCTCAGATGAGCAAGTTTATACGAAGGAATATTCGTTTGTAATCTGCTGAAATAGTCTTCATCTTTTCAGATACATGAAATGTTGGAAATCATTACCAATGTAGTCAGTTAACGGAGTAGCAATGGTTTTGACTGCTTGAGCCTCAACTGGAACTATGTTTGTATACCTATACCCTACGTTTACATGCTTTCTTAGCAAATGGTAGACTTTGTTGCCGGTACATCTAAATGCTGTTAAATACGTTCCTACTATTACTGTCATCCTGGTAATTAACGTACGGTATGCATGCTCATAAAACAAAATTGGGATTTAGGTAGCAATATACAGTTAGAAGTTTAGTTTCGCATTTTGGCCATGGTGAATTTTTTAAATAAGAAATTGTTTGTACAATACATTTGATGTTTTAAATAGCTGAAGAATAATATAGCCTTCCAAGAGGGTTTATATGACCATCAAGATTGTTTTTGCATGTTTTATAGGCAATTTTTCTGTTTGACAGTCCGTATTTTCACATCCGTACCGCCAGAAAGGTCCAGAAATTATTGTAGTGTTTTTCAACAAAGATTGGACCCTCGAACTTTTCAATTCTATTTTATGGAAAACTGAGCTGAAATGCATATGATTTTTTTACCTTTTGATAGATAAATGTCTATGGTTTCAGAAAAGGCATCACTCTTATGGATTTACATTCTCCTTTGGACCAAATGTTGGGACTTTTGTGACATTTTCATCCCCCTTTTTGCAATATTCTGTATCAAATAAATGCAGATTGTTGACATGGTTACACAAAAAAGAGATTATATTTCACCATTTTAACTATTGGAAATCAAATCTATGGAAGGTGATGTTTCCATATATATGCACATGCATAACATAAAACATTAAGCAATATTTGTTAGCAAGCAAGGGAAAGAGGGTGGTTAAAAATTATGGGTGTCATTTTATAGTTTTTTCCTAACTGTGTATTGCTACCTTACGCTATCAACTTGGTGTAACATCGGTTTAGACTAGTACGTTTTTAAAGGTCACTACAACCGAGTGAAAACACCAGTTTTAAAAGGACGCTACAACCGAGTGAAAACACCAGTTTTAAAAGGACGCTACAACCGAGTGAAAACGCTAATAGAAGTATTCTTGCCACTGACAACGACATTCATTGACGTTCCCTTTCGATTAGTTTTTTTCATGATATAAGCTTGGATAGCGCTTTTTATGGCAACGGCGATGTATTCATTTTGGATGGAGCTTATACATTCTTGTTTTTTCTGGTGTTCAAAGAGTAGTTAATAGCGGATTAACTATTTCCGGAATATGAAAATTTCTCTTGAAGTCTTAGATACGCTACGCTCTTTTAAATGAAAATATCTATAATACTAAAATAACGAGGTCCAATTTGTTAGCCGGCATGACGTAAACACGACGAATCAAAGAATTCAACTTTATATATAACCAATATACGACAATGATGTAGATTAAAAATTACACCATTCAAGGCCCTTTTGTTTTCCACATAATTAATATTACCGGTAATTAACAAGTTCCGGGTCGATTCCGATACAGATACAAATAGTATATGTCACATGTAGTTCCCGGTTGTAGTATGTATGTATGTCATGTATCTTCCTCCTTTAATAGGAGCACCGCCATGGGATATGGTGTTAAGGAGGACATTTAACACACTGTATCGGTACAGATTTTATGCGAGCATTGACTACCCAGTTTCCAAGTCTGGCCATCCTCTAAATATAGAAAAAAAAAAAAAAATAAAAACATGTAAGAAACCAGGACGGGTTCGAACAAAAAGATTTTCAAAACAGAGAAAACTGTGCACATTGTAATCAGCATGAATTTATCAGATGACAAAACGAATACTTAAAATTGCTAAAAGTAGACATAGGCACTTTTATTCAGTCACGGACCCGGGTTTGTTCTAGTTATTTTATAAATATCGTGCGTCAGATGTGCTTTTCTGGATTTACCTTCATCAGGAATGCTCAAACCTAAACATTTGAGAGACAAGGGTGTTTAAATACTTGAATACTAACATAAACGGTACCAATTTTTCTGCACCAGATGCGCATTTCGACAATCAATGTCTCTTCAGTGATGCTCGAGGCCAAAATATTTCAAAATAAAAAGCTTATTAAAAAGATGAAGAGCTATAAACCAAAAAGGACCAAAAAGTATAGCCAAAGCCGGGCAAGGAATCAGAGCTTTGCATGAGGGAGATACATTCCTTAATTTTAAATAATTTCCAAAATTTTGTAACAGCAAATACGTGATGACGTGTATGACCAAATGGGACCTTATGTCAACTTTGCCTTAGGGAGTTTAAACCTTAGTTTTTTATATAATATTTTTAAGGTGCATAATAAATGGACAAAATGGCTGTGTTTACACCTAAAAAAAAACCCGAAGGAGAACAGACAAACCTGTGCAGTTTGAAAAAGTTTTAATGCCTAGCATCCCCTAGATATATAAAAGTTAAATGCATTTAGTGTTTCAGAAAGATAAAATCCTTTTAGGAGTTTAATGGGCATTTTTTTCGTTCCTGGCTGCAGAAGGTGTACAATTAACTATGTTTGGTAAAATCTTTGAGATTTCACCCTCATTCTATTGCTTGACATGGAAGATAGAAGGGCAATAGATATCAACACAATAATAGGTGATTTAAACAGTGTAACTGAGTAGACAATATCAAATATATTTCAGGTGTTTGTTTATTTTACCATCTTCTGCAGTGGTTAATAAAATGAATCTCAAAATCCAAAAAGATTATATATTTCTGAAACTCAATATGCATTTAATTTCTATTTATCTAGAGATTATAGGCCATAAAACTCTTTTAACATGTTTGTCTGTAATCAGATTAATTTCGGGGTGTAAACAGCCATGTGTCCAAATGTTATGATGAACCTTAATTCATCAGCCGAAATTTGACAATAGTATGTTAGCTATAGAGGTCATTTGTCTCTGTTGACAGTTATCACTTCATGCCTAGAAATATTACACTACGACACAATGTATCAAAGACATTTGTTTCTAATTAATAGAATTTCTAGATGAAGATGCCACAATCCCTTTTCGGTAATTCAACAAACAAAAATACACTAGCTGGGCATGCAAAGAAAGCTTTAATTCTTTTTTGCTCTGTAATATGTATGCTCGTTTTTCGAGATAAAGTACTTTTATACTGGGCTATTAAATGTGTCTCTTCTTTATTTAGAAGAATAGGAACCTCGAAATTATTACCGGTTACGTACATTACATACAACATACCGTAAAGAAAAATCCAAATAAACACCAACAAGGAATTTTCAGGATAAATATAGTGTTATGATATTGTAACTATCATATTTATTTAGTTGGCCTAATTTGTTTTGTGTGGCCTATTATATACATTGTGTACAAAATAATATACATTGTGTTACAACTATGCAGTTTAGAATTCACTGGAACAATCATTGATACTCATGGAATGATTAGAACTTTCTATTTCACTTACATAACGTTTCCAGAATGATCATAACAAAAGATGCGTAATTTTAATTTCTAGCGTTGTCTAGAAGTTTCCATTTGAGTATATATAAGTATGCAGACCCTAAAGACATGGACATAGATAGACTTAGACATCGAAAGACATCAACATTCTCAGCAGTTGGATTGACATTTTTATTTACAAACTACATCATACTAGATTGTGACCAACTGGATATAATATTCTGTGGATTCCGAGAAGATTTCCGGATAAAGAAAAGATAAAAGATTGGACATATATTTTGACAGTTAAGTTGACATTTGTTTTTATGTAATACTTCTTGTAAACTTGTGTATAATAAATCTTGTTAAATTTTTATTATTGATTTGTGTCTTTTGTTGGCTACAATTAAAAGTCGATATTTCTGTTCATAACAATAGCTGCCGACAATTACAACATTTACCAAATGTGTATGTTGGTAGTACCAATGGTTTATGAATTTGGTGATGTCTTAGTGTTAAACAAGATATATCATAGAATGCATAATTGTTTGATATGACCCATCAACGTATTTAACTAGACGGTTTACACTTGTGGGGCAGGAATTGCTGATACTACTAGAGCACCTGTGTTCACTCCCGGCTTTTGTTTGAACTCACGTTGATCAATCTTATTAAGTGTTCTTTGTAATGTTTTCTGAACTTGTCTTTTCGTTGGATTTTTTTTTTTGCCAAAGTATTTTTTCGAGTAATGGTTTGTGATAGTCCACTTGGTACTTCTTAAGAGACGTTACATCTGTATTGAGTCGTATTTCAAAATGTGAAATTTGATGGAATCTTCGAAATTCATCGACCCACTCTGACTTATAAGCCTAGATAGTATCAGACGAAATACGTTGGTGTAGGATTTGGAGAAAGCACCCTATCAATTGGTCGAACCCTTACCCATACATTTACACTAACAATGGAAGGATCTTGCCAAGTACATAGAAATCGTAAAAGCAATTACGAGTCTTTTTTAGACGAAACACGCGTCTGGCGTACAAAATTTCAGGCCTGGTATCCATGATGAAGTTATTTACAACCACTGGGTCGATGCCACTGATGGTGGAGGTTTCCTCCCCGAGGGTATCACCAGCCCAGTAGTCAGCTTTTCTGTGTTGACATGAATTAGCATTGATATGGTCATAATTAAAAATTAACTGTAAACAAAAACTAAAATAATTTTTTTTTGAAATACTAAGAATTTTTGCCATCTTACATTCTTATATCGGCTGTCTTAATGAAATATACACCAGAAATAGATTACCTTAGCTGTATTTTGCAAAACCTTTCGGAATTTGGGGTCTTAAAAATGCTCTTCAACTTCGTTCTTTATTTGGCCTTTTAACTTTTTGATTCTTTGTAGACGAAACGTACACAATTTTGAGCCCGGTATCTATGATGAGTTTATTTACTTTACCGAGACATTTTTTTGCTGGAAATACAAATTAAAGATCATTACATATCCTTGTGGACACAAGCGAGAAGCATACATAGGAGAAGCGCACATGTAATTACAAAAAGGACACAATTGAGATAACTCCGGGTATGTGTACTGTTTACGATTCACCCCTTCTGACCTTTAAACCCTAAATGGCACTGGAAGTAGAAGAATTTCACAAAATTGTCGTTACCTGGCATCCTTAACTAAATATTTTTCATGTGAAGACTTCAAATATAATAAGGAAGGCCGCAACGGACTACCAGGATATTGACCCCGATTGTGTTGTCTTTAAGGTGAAAAAAAAATACTTTATTGCTCGCGTAATATTTAATGAGCTGAGTCCAGAAAGGATATTTCCACTGGCTATATTTAGAATTATTGTCCAGTTTTTTTTTTTTTAACAGTTTGATTTTTAAACACCTTTAATGGGTCTCAAACATACAAATGTTGGCTCTTTATTCTAAGATAAAATTGGGCTCTCTCTGAGATAAACAAATGACTGTTGTGAATAACGCGTCATCGATCAAGATCTTGATATTCTGTTATCAAAACCAGACTTCGATCTATAAGTATCTGACAAGGTTTATCTTTAAATTTCAAGTTTTAAGTTTCCGAAAAATGAATCTTAAAATATTTTTTATACGACCTACTTACTCGTTCAGATGGATAATAATCAAGCATTAGACATGTGCTGACTCCCAGTAAGGTATCTCGTAACACAGAATGGCGCGCAAAGCGATAGCCTTCAAGACAAAAACTGTCTTTAAAATATGAGGCTCAAATCGTTCATCTGGCGAAATAAATGCCATTCATTTTCATGCTTATTACAATCGGTTATGTTTGCTTATGTAAAATAATTAAAGATGATTGCAAAATAAACCTTTAAATTTGGGTAAAAAGGGTTCATTAACTGCTGCAAGGAGTCCATTGACAATTTTCTTTGCTGAATCTATTTGTAGATAATATCTTGCTAAATATTTTGGCTATTTACAGTTTCTCTCTATTATAATTTGTGATTAATAACCAAACAGGAGAAAATATCATCATCAATATCTCGATCCTGACAATTTCTGTGATGATGAATTATTTTAAGAAATTATCTTGGTAATCATTTATGTCTCGCCTGCGTTGAAAGTATGGGTTACAAACGGCGAAGACGGTGACGGCGGCGACTACGTAAACTATTTTTTTTTTTTTTGATACCTTGTATAATGATGCCTTATGATACAAAGTTTCTGTCCGTCATATATCCATTGTCCTTGACCTAATTTTCATGGTTCAGTGACTGCTAAAAAACTGTATAGTTTTTGGACAGGTTAAATTCTCACTTATTATGAGGTCAAGATCAGACAACTTTCAATTATTCTATACACTATAAATTGAGTTATAGGATAAGTATTTTTTGGTCTATTAGTTCCTTGCAAGGTCTATATGTCTGTCAGACATGATTCAACTGACCTCTACCTCATTTCATGGATCAGTTATCAAGGTTACGTTTTCATGGTCGACTGTATCTCAAGCACTTTAGGCAGCATGTCAACCATATATGGTGTATACAATGATTGTAAGTTGTACACGTCAGTCTGGCAAGTTACATCTGACCTTAACCTCATTTACATGGTTCATTGGTCAGTGTTGAATTTTATTGGTTTGGTATGTTTATGAGATACTACAAGGAATATATACTGGCTTTCTCCTCTGCATACAGCTGTACGTAGTGACTACATGGAGATTGTACAAACTCTAATTCAAAACGGATGTGAGATATAAACTTGTGTAATGCTAATAAGCAAACACCTCTTTTCTGTGCATGTGAGATGGGTATTTGTTCAGCAGTTCAATTGCTGCTTCAAAAAGGCTGCGATTCCAACATCTGTAATTCGGATGGTTTGACACCACTTGAAATAGCAAACGACAATGGTTTCTTAGACATTGTTTCATATTTAAGTGATAAAAATGAGTCTAACGAGATTGAATTAATATATTCAAGAATCTAAAACATGAATATGAAGAAGATGTGTCATGATATTCGTACTGTATTTATGCATCTTTTCAAAAAAGATTGTGCACAATTTTCCTGGAATACGTGTTACTAAAACTGAAAGAAATATACTTAAGCTCATATATTGTGTCTGTAAATAAGCACATCTACTCTAATATGATTCAACTTTTATCACTTTAATTTGCAAATGCATTTTTGATGTATTTTTAAATACATTCTACCAGCTTCAGAGTATTGTGAAAATCTTTGACGTCACTAATATCAATACTGTGAGGCCGTAACTAGGCATATTATTTTAGTGAGGGAGAACTGATTGAGCCGAGCGAAGCGAGGCGAAAAATTTTGGCAGGGGGTCCAGCTGGATAGATGGTGTAAAATCCTGCATTCTGGGCATTTACAGAGAGCTTTGACATCGTTTTTAATTTTGGACACTTTTTATATATTTTTCATATATTAAGACATGTACTAACACCAAATTTTTAACAACTTTATCTAAATTTATATGTCAGATAAACATCCAAATATCAATTTGAGTCTGCCGCCAGAACACAGAACAAACATCGACTCAGTAGCAATTGTTATTCAAATTTGAGTTTGCCAATTTTTCTATGGCCGGTTTCGTCAAATCGTTTTAGAATATTTGGTCTGCTGACATCCTTATCGCGATGAACATGGAGCATGGCAAGTCTCTCGCCACTCATGCATGCTCTTTCCCAAGTTTTCAGTCGTCTCAGGGCAGAAAAAGAACGTTCACAGCAAACACTCGTCACTGATATTTTAGATCGAGAACCGAATAATGAGAGGGGTAGGAGGGGGTCCAATCCCGAAATCCCGAATTAAAAGACACGAAATTCCGTAGTCCCGAATTAGAAAACACGAAATCCCGTTTTAATGGTCCTACCGTCCCTCAATAATGTCAAAATTGGATTACGGAATGTTCTTAAAAAATTTAAGGTAAAAAAAACATGGATAAAAACTAATCCATGCAGGTTTTCATATTATTTATATTTTGTTTATCTGTAAAGGAACGAATAAAGTTGGAGAAACGGGGAAATGAATACGCAGACAGGACTGCTCCCGTGCGGGTGCCCCAGTACTTGATTTGTCAGTCTATTTATAGTTTTTGGATTAGTTCCAATGAAAATATATTCAATACTCGAACTCTTAACACCTGTTGTTATCACAAACAAGATCAGTTAGTTTACTAGAACTATTCCTTCCTCACCTTCAGTATCGCTTTTCCTTTTTCTGCAAGAGCCTGTTTTTAACCAGAGATCAATGATTACCGTTACCAGTGTATGTAATGTGCGAATCCTAAAATGTCATTTTTACTGTATCCGTGATGAATTTCTGTTGTAGAATGATAAATAAACAGACGACAAATTCAAGATTTTTGAATAAAATAAGAAATAATATATAATGTATACTGTTTTTATAAATTCATGATATAGGTATGAGATGCGGACGGGTTTTCATCGCGCCTACAGCCATCCAGGTGCAAAATTGATACACAAATAGATAAATATTAAGAATAGTTCACGAACAGAGCGTGCAAGAGATTTAAAAGTATCAGTTAAGTTTCATTTGCAGAAAAATGTACCTTCTAACATAATTATTAATGTTGTTTAACTTAAAACAGGTTTTGTTATTCAGCTTGTTGATATTGATTCAAATTCCACTATGCTGTTTTCGTTATGCGATTCATGTTTACTGTCGAATAATGATACTAGACTTTCATTTTCACTGTAGGGCGATTCATTTCTATTGTATATGCGATGCATTTTCACAGAAGGAAATTGATTAATTTTCATTATATAAAGTCTTAATTCAGCCGACTCTCTAACAAAATTTATGAAGTCAGAAGGATTGATTATATATGCATACTTAGTGAGTGAAAGTCTGAGGTAATATATCAATAAATTACTTAAACATGGTATTTATTGCTAATATAGTCAATTCTGTTTTCTCAAATAATTTGTCCTGATCTATATGTAGGATAAAATTTATTCTTTCCTATGACACGTCATCATTAAATACATATATCTTGGACAGTTAAGCCAATCCACGTCACCGGAAAAGCAAAGTTTCTGTTTCGGTCTAAATCTACATCGCATACTAATAAATTAAACGTCATTAGAGCTAATTTCTAATGCTTGTAGTTAAAAGGTGTGGTTGGCCTTGATTGTGTAAATGTTGCCTAAGCATTGTAATTAAGATTGAGCAAACGTTTATACAAACAAAGCAAGCAAGCCAACCAAACCTTTAAACTACAAGCGTTAGGAAAATAGCTCGAATGGATGCATTTGAGATAACAAAGAGCATTCACAAAACGATCTTCATTTCACGATTGAATGAGTGGAAACGTTTTCATCTTGCACAAACAATTGACGCTTGGATGACTGGATAATTGATATTTATCATGCCATTGTGTATAAATCTTATACAGTAAAGAAAATTCGAGCAACAGTCGAGTCACCTTAAATATGCTTGAATTTCTTATAAGTCGGTGTTACAAGTAAGCCAATACGCAATTGTGAGAATACAAAGAAATATTGAAAACAGTTTATTGTTACATGTTTTACTTTAAATGGTTCTCTACCACGGGGTATAACCGCCGTACAGTTGATTCCGGACGTTAATCGCTACATCGTGAAGCAATGTTGGTAGATATACCTTTCTTATATTAACACCAAAGACTAATTGACTAACTGTTCAGTTAAATATTCAATGTTTATGAAAACAAAGTTTACTGCTCCTGGCAGCATTGTATATCATTTATATTACATGAACACCATGTGACTATTTTAAATAGACAGGTCTGTGAATTACTTGTAAACATCGCGAAACAAACACTATGTGTAACTCAAACTTGATTAAACTATAAATAGAGCATAGTTGGTTGGCTCTTTCATCAAATGCGACCGTGTATTTTTTGCTTTGTTGTTGTTAAAATACATAATACGAATGAGAAACCCGTTGTTTTAATTTTATTTGAAGACATTTACTTGAAAAACTGACCTCAGAATTTTGACACTGTACGATTCATTCTCTTTGTAGTTTGTTTTCTTTCTTTAGTACCGTTCGTTGTACATTCTTGTATTGTTCGTTGTGCAAAAGCCTATCAATACGGTAGAAATATGTATGACACGGCGTGACAAATGTTCAAAGCTTTTTTAAGCGAGTTATAAAACCTTTCAAAGAAAATTCGTCGTAGAAAAACGTTATATTCATGGATGTTCTGCTCCAGTAAATTTTCGGATCCATGACAAGCTAATACCAAACTCACCCACAATATTTGAATATACATGATAGGAACGTGGTTATACCCGTGTATATTCAAGTAAGCATCTACGACTAGCTTGCATTTCAAATTGTAAATATCATCAATATTAAAGTCATTTAAAAACTATTTTCAGTTGTTGCATATGTCGAATAATCATATAAAACGACAATGAAAATTCATCGCACTTCCAAAAATTCCACATCAGAAATGATTGCACTTACAGTGATAATTCATCGCATCTATAGTTAAAATGAATCGCATTCAGTAATCAATATTATGGATTCTGCTGCTTAAATAACACCTTTTTGGACTTTAATCCTGTTATTATACATTAAAATGTTATATTCTAATGAAATTCTATCAAAACATACATTCAAATCTATTATTTTGTATTTTCAAAAAGTAAACAAACGCAGTTTTTCCCATCATCCTTTATTCTACAATAGACATACTCGCATACAACAGTGAAAATAAACTAACTGGATCCGCACTTTATATACACTGGTTACTAGGTTAATGTAATCGATTAACTGGCCACCCGCTGATTGATACTTCGACACAAAGTAGTTTGTGTAGATAAGATTGAAACAACAGCAGGGGTCCAGTTTATGTAATCGAGAAACCCGGTGAGATGCTGAGTTATATCCGGGAAGAACAATTTAAAGGAACGATGTGTGACTCAAGTTATAGAAGGAATTAAGGTTGAGACAGAAAAAAACAAATGACTGTATTTCGTATTTAATTACCATAAACAAATACAATAAAAAAAAAATCAGTGTCGAAATTTTAGAATTGCCTCACTTGCCTCAATGGTAGTTACGGTCTTGCCTATGTGTGTATGACCGTTGTTTAGTCTCCAAAGAAGAAGGTGTAATAAGGCCACTTTTTAATACACTTGCTTTTGGAAATAAAAACAAAAACAGAAGTAACATACTTTACGTTTTCATTAGACATAAGTCTGACATATAAAAGTATTTATAGTTTTGAATTTTGTCTAAAATTGATTCGAATGTAGT
This sequence comes from Mytilus coruscus, assembly GCA_017311375.1. Taxonomy (NCBI): domain Eukaryota; kingdom Metazoa; phylum Mollusca; class Bivalvia; order Mytilida; family Mytilidae; genus Mytilus; species Mytilus coruscus. The sequence goes on along the minus strand of CM029595.1, from coordinate 82,694,178 downwards.
CATTTTGAGTTCTTTTATATACTAGTACCAAGTTCGGAATATGACAGTTGTTTTCCATTCGTTCCGTTGGTTGATTTAGTCTCACATTTGATTTTGTCAGTGTTATGGACTTTAACTTTTGTAATAAAGCTTATGAAAATAATGGTATTAATTATTTTTGGAGTGTTAAAAATTCTTTAGAGGTTTTAGATAAAATACATGCTTTTGATGGTCCTTTTAATTCTGTTGACAGTTATGATTTTCTACTCTCTATACAACACTTCCACACAATCTTATCAAGAAAAGTTTTCATATCTAATTAAATGGTCTTTTGAAAATCTCATTACAAATTTATTTGCTGTAACTCGTTTAAAGCCTTTTCTGTAACGAAAAGGAAAGTATGCTAGATACACTTACTGGAAATGTGAAGATATGATTGAAGCTTTAAATTTTCTCCTGGACAACATATATGTACGTTTCGGCGATAAAGTGTATCGACAAGTAGTAGGTATTCTATGGGCACTAACTGCGCCCTTTAATAGCAGATTTATTCCTGTATTGCTATGAATCTCAGTTTATGACCAAACTCAGTAAAGACACATCATTGTTACATTTGGTTGATACATTCAACAATACCTTCCGTTATCTAGATGATATTTTTCGTTAAATAATCCAGAGTTCTCTAAATATACTACAGAAATTTACCCAATAGAACTTACTTTAACTAAATCTAACATAAACAGCAGTAGTTGTCCTTTTCTGGACTTGGACATTTCAATCTCTAAAGGAAAACTCCATACGAAAATTTACGACAAAAGAGACGATTTTTCATTCCCTATTGTTAATTTTCCTTTTTTAGACGGCGATGTTCCTTTGGCTCCATCATACGGTGTGTATATATCCCAACTCGTTCGTTATGCCCGTGTGTGTAGTGATGTCATAGATTTTAACGAACGTAATCAATGCATCACTAGTAAATTATTAAGTCAGGGATTTCGTTACCATAAATTACGTAAAACTTTTGCTAAGTTCTTTCATAGATACAAAGATTTGATTAGTAAATTTGGCTGTACCTGTAGAAAACTGATTAAAAACGGTATTTCACATCCTAAATTTTACGGTAATATTGTACTTAAAGCGCGGAAATCACTATATGATCCGTGTAAACTCATCGAACCTTTAAATAAACTTATTAGTTCAGGTTATCTTACCAATGTTGTAATTAGATCTTTGAATATAGTTTACATTGGCACCAATGTCGATTTTGTCATCAGCAAATTAAAACATAACTAAATTTGTATTCTTTTCAAACGGGGTGTTTAAAGACACACCCACGTTCATTTTGATCTATAAAGAGGTTAAACTCCTAACTATCCTACTGTCTGTCGATACATTTATTTTGGCATTGCACTAGTCATGTCTTCTTTGACTGTCCATGACGTTAAAATACTAAATCCCTGGGATGTGTTTTAGTTGATTTTAGTCTCTGATGCATGCTTTTTATTATTAATTGTTTTGGCTTTTAACTAGCTGTCAGTAACTGCGAGTACTCTCAAATCGTACTTTCTTGTTTATTTGACCTGTTGATACTATTTGTAATGCTTTTTGTTATTTAATGTTATTCAGGGTTATATCTGGTCTATATACCAGCTTTGATAAGTGTTTGGTACTAATATAAATTTCCACTTCGTACTATGAACATCAAAATTATTTATTTTGTTAAAATATTTCCTTTCTCTATTGTAACTGTATACGTATACCTAACAACAAAATTATTTTATTTACCTGTGTTTAAAGTTATTGCAAATGGCTGATATTTTGGTTCGAGCATATTGTTTTTCTTAAATTGTTTAACATTTCATACCGATATAACATGTTACTTTTATTATTCTTCCTTAGTTTATTTATTTTGAATTTACATTGTATCATAGGTCAAATTTATTTGTTCAGTGTATGTTCAATGGTGTTACTATGTCCTTTGATTGAGTTAAGCTATTTCAGTTGATATTTTATAGTGTGTCTTTCTATGTTGTGATGTTACACTATTGTTTCAGAAAAAGGGTGAAGGTTTGGTACCATTAAAACGTTTAAACCCGCTGCATTTGTTTGCACCTGTCCTAAGTCAGGAATCTGATGTTCAGTAGTTGTCGTTTGTTGATGTGGTTCATAAGTGTTTCTCGTTTTTATATAGATTAGACCGTTGGTTTTCCCGTTTGAATGGTTTTACACTAGTAATTTTTGGGGCCCTTTATAGCTTACTGTTCGGTGTGAGCCTAGGCTCCGTGTTGAAGACCGTACTTTGACCTATAATGGTTTACATTTATAAATTTTGACTTGGATGGAGAGTTGTCTCATTGGCACCCATACCACATCTTCTTATATCTATTTCCCCTTTTTGAATTAATCTTGGAGTTCGGTATTTTTGTTCATACTTTTTTTTTATTAATATTTAGATATGAGCCAAAGATTTGCCCAAAAAGGTTTTTGCTTCAATATGTATTTTATAAAGACGTCATTGTGTGTAAAATATTTTTTGTGTAAGGTCTTGTCTCATATATCTAATTATGTCAAAAATATAGTGAAAAATGGCCATGGCCAATTTCAACATGTTTATGGCGTCATAGTTAATTGACAACTTATCCTTCTGCACTCAGTGAATACATATCGAAATTTTCATTTATCAATTAAATTTACATAATTTTAAGTCTTAAATAAACTATTTTTAAAGTTGACAGGAACAAATAGTTGCTCTTATCATACCGCCTCTTGAAATACATCGTCTAACCAATAATCAGAGCTTAGTGAAAAATATAGACCAGGCTTCTTTCTGATACGCATCTGCTTTGTTACCTCTCTTTGTCCCGACCCAGTATTATAAATAGACTGACGTGAAATTCAATAGTCAAATAGTCATGTTGAATGTGTTTGGATCATTTAAAGGTGTCAATGTTAGTTATATCAATTTTATGTTAGATGATGATGATGATGATGAGGAGGAGGAGGAGGAGGAGGAGGAGGAGGAGGACGACGACGACGACGACGATGATGATGATGATGATGATGACGACGACGATGACATTGAATGTGTTTGGATCATTTAAAGGTGTCAATGTTATTTATATCAATTTTATGTTAGATGATGATGATGATGATGATGATGATGATGATGACGATGACGATGACGACGACGACGACCACGACGACCACGAGGAGGAGGAGGAGGACGAGGACGAGCAGGAGGAGGTCCAGGGGCAAATTAAACACATTTTCAGGACGAGAACAAGTTAATGAAATATGAATATTAACCCTGCTTTGTGCTGGGCCGACACGCTGAGCCGGATTTTTTATATGATAATTCACAAGGTAACAGTCCGTAGGAAGACATATCACCTACTTGGACACATTATTCTGTAATGTTCGGGTTACCCTTATCCTCTTTTTAGGCTGCCTTTCTCTGTTTTCTTATATGTTGATCAATGTACCACAAAACTGATGTCAAGGTAAGATGAACATGAAGAACTTTCAATCAGAGTTCTGGTATATACCAAACAAAGTTGCCCTGATAACTGAAATTTTTTTTTTAATCTATGGTTTATAATACAGTCAAACCATGAAAAAAAGTATAACAAAAATACCGAACCCCAAGGTAAATTTCAAAAATTGAACGCTATAAATCAACGGAACAACTGAAAAACAACTGCCATATTCCTGACTTGGTACAGGCATTTTCCAAATAAATGTGGAATGTATCCATAGGGACAAAGATGATGCCCCCGCTAGCATATAACACTATAAAGGGACATAACTCAAGAACTGTAAAAGTGACTCTTCCAAAAATTGAACTTAACTGAGTTTTGTGGTAAAAAGCATTATATCTACATTTCATTGCATTTAGTTGAGACAAACTCAAGTTAGAGAACGGAAAGGAAAATAATATTGCATTGTATAAAGCATTGCTTGTAGTTGATTCAACTACCATTCTGGACAATGAAAGATAACTCCAATTTTCAAAGACGACATTAAATATTTTTAGAAATGAAAGGTAAAAATTGCTTTAATTTATCAGTGGAAGGCAAAATTAAACATTGCACTGTATAAAGCATTCATTGTATTTAATTCAACTATAATCATTGACAAAAAAAGATAACTCCAATTTTAAAAATTACTTGATTGATATTTTTTAGAAAAAAAATCAAAAATATTTCCATTTGTAAAGGGCATAACTCTAGAACAGTAACAGTGACAGCACCAAAATTCAAACTTGATCTGTATATTGTGGTAATAAGCATTGTGTATAAGTTTCATAACATTTGGTTGAGGCAAACTTAAGTTAGAGAACGGAAACGAAAAATTTAGCAATTTTTCCATTTGTAAAGGGGAATAACTCTAGAATGGTAAAAGTGACGCCACCAAAATTCAAACTTGATCTGTATTTAGTGGTAATAAGCATTTTGTATAAGTGTCATAATATTTGGTTGAGGCAAACTAAAGTTAGAGAATGGAAACCAACTTTGGGACGTACAGACGTACGGACAGACATACAGACGGACAAGGGTAAAACTTAATGCCCCCTCCGCTACTGCAGGGGCATAAAAAAAATAAATGGTGGGTTAAACCTGGTTTTATAGCTAACTAAACCTCCCACTTGTATGACTGTGGTATAAAAGCTGTTATATACAACCCACCGTCACCATAATAGCATCCTTATAATTTGCATCATATACAAATTCGAAAGTTTTAAAGGATATTGTTTTTATTAATTTTTCTTCATTTTTAAAAGCTATATCCAAGCTTTAGCTGATATGGTTAATAAGAGTGCACAATCAGAAATGTTTCGTCTACTTTGCTGATTATGATTGAGATTTATGTAAACAAAAAAACATGAAAATAAGGCCATGGCCGGATGAACACTGTATATCATATTATTTGAAACAGCAATCAATATGTTTTCCTTAGAAGACTCACACATTTTCAGTCTATAGTTTTCAATGTTGTGTTTTGTATACTGTTGCTTGTCTTTCGGTTTTTTACATATTTTGCCATGGCGTTGTCAGTTTATTTTCGATTTATGAGTTTGTATATTCCTTTAGCATCTTAAGCCTCTTTTTTCCTTTGACATCAATAAAATATTGAGAGCAAATTTATAAGGACATTCTCTTCTAGTGATAAGCTAAGAAATTTGTTTTTTCTTCGAGTAATGTCATCATGCATGGTTGTTATACTAGAATATGGTAAGGAATTTCCAGATCATAGTACTTATCACATTATGCTCGATCATCATTATAAAAGAACTGTGTTCTAGCAGCAGCATCTGCTTTAACTATTTTATTGACATAATTTTAATTCTTAAACATTTGAAATATCTAGGACAGCTGAATTGTAAATGCTTGAGATAATAATAATAAAAATATATCATTTATTATTTTATTGAATATACATAGTATATCATCTCCAGTCTGATTTATACAAACTGGCCAGCTGCCTTTCTTGTCTCATATATACACTATATACACAATTTTACACAATACCAGACCCTAAACAAACATCTACATGTATTTAGAAATGAAAGCAAAAAAATCCCATAGCCATTCTGACGTTGAAATAAAGTTTTTCATAAATGAGTTAAAAGTTTAAATTCTTAATTTACCAAAATATTTAAATATTGCACTTTGAAACTTGTATCATTTAAATTTGGAAAACTGAAAAATATTACAAATGTAAAAAAATCTATAGAACTATTTCCCTTTAAATTTATGCATAATTTCTCAGAAATCATGATTTTTTACACAAATTATGATTATGTTCCACAAAATTAAATTATACATCCATGCAACTCAAACCATTGTCATACCATAGGAAAACTTTTCAGCATGTACATGCAACTGTTTCAAAACATGTCGTCCTTAAATAAGTGAAAAGGACTATTTAGAATATTTCTTCTGTCCAGTCAAAGTCTAAAGACTAATAATTATTAATATACAATATACATTTATTTACACAAAATTTACAGATTTCAGAAAAAATATATAACTCTATGGTTCTGGCTTTTACATAAATATATATGTAAATTCAAATGACATGATCAATGAACTCACAAATTTTTTTTACGTCATGATTCAACAAAAATTTACACATGAATATCATGAAATTCATATATCACTGCAAAGTCAACAGTTCAGTCCTGAATAATATATTGATAAATGTTATGAGGAAATGCAGTGGAAAATATGTGATGAAGATGATAGAAGCATATATTTGAACAGCAAAATCTTTATGATAATCATATGGCGAGCTGAAGACAATCAATCAAACTGTGTCTTAAGTATTGTAATCAGTCATATTTCAACCTGAAATTTACAAATTAATGTGACTATCTGAAAATTCAGAGCCAGGTGTAAAAACTCTATAGTTGTTATAGCAACAATCCGATTTAAAAAAAAATTCATACAGCTTTCACAATGGCTACTTTTCAAAAACACTCAAATTTTGAATAAATACGATTAAATACATAAGGTAGTTATCCCCCTTTTCAAAGTTTCCCCAAGGGAGATACTGTTAAGGGGTAATTTCAACCGGGGGTGTATTTCCCTGATTAAGGTAAAATTTCAAGAGATTACCTTCACATAAATTTGATCTTTAAAAAAGATTAGAACAAGGACAAGAAAAATGTGAAAATAATATCTAACAAACAGGTTTGGCCTTTCAAAGGTCAAATTTGAACTCCTCAGATATAAACACTTAACAGTAATTCTAAAAACATATCTAGTGACAATTTGTCATGCTATTCTGCTAACCTGACCACCTAGGCTTGGATTTTGATTAAAACCTGGCCTTTCATATGTGTGTTGACTGTCACATATACACAGCAGGATTCCACTTTACCACTAGTCGAAGAGTTCATAGGGGGAAATTCTGAGGCTAGACCGTCATATTTAATAAAGGGAGATAATTACCAATAATGATAATTAAAGGAAGATAACTACCTTCTGTTCTTTACTACAGACTACATGTTAAATTTTACCTTCATACCAAAAATAATTAAACACTATACATTAACTAACAACCACAAAAAATACTGTTAAAATCTATAAATAAGACTACAATTATAACTCATCGCTATAACAGAACAAAGAATTACTGGATCAAAACACTGAAAAACATATAAATACTGATAAACTAATCTAATGGTAAAAATAAAAAACAAGCATACATTTTATCATGAATAAGACCAGATCTATAAAGCAAAAGACAAAAACTGTGAAACAAGTAATTTCAACATCAATTGTTAAGCCAACTGAATTTGGTTAAATATGTTTTGATTGTTTTCCTTAAAAAAAGTTATAAAATGTTTACTTGATAAATTGCCAGAAAATTTACAGTTTATTTTACTTCAGTCTTGAATACAAAAAATGTTCTGAACTCCCCCTTTAAGAACTGAAACAAGAATGTGTCCCCAGTACACGGATGCCCCATCCGCACTATCATTTTCTATGTTCAGTGGACCGTGAAAATGGGGGAAAATCTCTAATTTGGCATTAAAATTAGAAAGATCATATCATAGGGAACATGTATTCTAAGTTTCAAGTTGATTGGACTTCAACTTCATCAAAAACTACCTCGACCAAAAACTTTAACCTGAAGCGGGACGAACGGACGGCCGGACGAACAGACGGACGGACGCACAGACCAGAAAACATAATGCCCATAAATAGGGCATAAAAAGTAATTTTGTGTTATGCTGTATGTTTGTAAAACATCAGCAGTTTACTAATATACAAAGAAAACTCTTTAACAAACTTAATCCCATGCCTTGATAAGATTTATGGCACCTTTAAAAATACCAAGCCACTTTATTTTATTCAAATCTGTAAAATTAACACAAAGAATTAACCACTTGTAGGAAAATTATATATCACATCAAAGGTTAAAGTTCATCTATTAGAAATCACTCCCAATCTAAAAAACAATG